>OW240921.1:65825961-65875646 GCA_933207985.1 Pelobates cultripes | reverse complement strand
AGACACACACTGCACCCAGACACACATAGCACCCCCCAGACACACACAGCACCCCCCAGACACACACAGCACCCAGACACACACAGCGCACCCAGACACACACAGCGCACCCAGACACACACAGCGCCACCCAGACAGACACAGCGCCCCCCAAACACACAGCACCCAGACACACACAGCACCCTCACTCACACACAGCACACACATATATATATAAAATAACCCTCAGTGAGTTAACAGACAAAGAAAATTAGAAACCTAGAATGTGACAGCAGATAAAACACCCTCACACACAGCACCCCTCTTACATACACACACTGCGCCCCTCACACATACAATAAGTCAAAATATATATATATATATATATATATATATATATATACACATACACACACACACACACACACACTACAGCACCCCTCACCCTGCACCACTACACACGCTCCAGATACACATTAGATCCCTTACCCTATATGCACTCTTAATCCTCTACACACACACACTGGGTCCTTTACACAGTAGATCTCCTACACACACACACACTACATTCCTTGTCAGCAAACACATACAACATTCTCTAAACACACCCTCTCTGCAACCCCTACACACACTACGTCACCTATACACACACACTTCAGCCCGTATGCACACACTCGCTGCATCCCCTATAAAACTATGCCCCCTATACACACACTCTCTACAGCCCCTAGCCACACATATTACACCACAAACACAAATTAAATTGACCTATTTATACAATACCACACCACTCTCTACACACATGCAATCCCACAAGCAGGCTCCAAACATATGCACCATGCACTTTCCTGGCCCTTTTGTCCTCTGGTATCCCACTTGTGGAAACACCAGAGACAATTTAAAAGCAAACACAGCACAAGCATGTTATTAAATTTGCTTGCGCTGCGCAGAACAAATTCAGGGTCTTTTTCTAATGTCAGAGCTCTTCAGCAGGGCTCTGGGCATTGAACCAACATGCTCACTTTGAGAGGGGGCGTGTTGTCATTAGTGATGACAAAACACACACTCTCTGGCCCCGCCCCTTTCTTAGGGGGCCGCTCTGATTGAAAAATGCCCGGGCCTAATTTTTTTCCCAGTCCGGCCCTGTCCAGATGCACTTGAAAAAGCATCGCTGGCACAAGAGGACTAGTCTTCTCACTGGGCTGGAGGCGTTTCCAGACCATCCAGCTTTATCACACTGAAAATCACAATGGGTGACACAGGCTTCTGAAATATACTCCAGATCATATGCACTGTGGGGCCACAATATGGGGTCCAATCACTCTACAAGGAACTGGCTGCCTGGCTGTTCAGTCTGTTAGCGGCACTAAGGCAGATTTCCAGATAGCAGCTACAGGAGTTTTTCTAGATTTGGACAAATCTGAGACTGTAGTGAAAAAAATTAAAGTTAATAGAATATGCCTGCAAAATCTACAAGAATACCTCCTTTATCTTGGAGCTTGGTATCTGCCAGAAGCCACAAAAGGATTCTCTTTAAAAGCCCATCGTACGACAAATAAAACACTTTAACCCAATTCAAATCCCCAAAGCTTTACAAAAAGCCTTACCATTTAAGGCTAAGCCAAAATTTATGGAAAAGCAGGGGAAGATGACTAGAGACCGTGTATGGCCAGCTGTGATATGCGAGCCACATGAGAGAAAGATATCAGAACTTCTGTCAGCCTTGAGTACAGTGAACAACTACAAGAAAACAAAACCAAAGACAAAAGCACAAACAGCAACACGTGGAATTCTTGCAGTAGAAGGAGAAGGAAAAAGAGGAGAAATTAAAAAGACAGAAGGAAGCTAGAAAGAAGCTTTTCCGATCAATCGACAGAAAGAGAAGACAAAGCAAAATTCCAGTCTCAATGGCAGCAATGAACAAGATTGACAGACATAAGTTTACAAACACTGCATGCAGACATAACGATGGTAACTCTCTTGCCACATACTATATGGTGTACAGTCTTGTATATTAATAAACAAATATCTTTTTTATAATTTGATATATGGCATATTTGTAAACCCATATTCCTGAAAGTGGAAGCATTCCTGCATAAATTATCAGAGATGAAAAATAACTTTTAACGTGAAATCATTAATAGATTGCATATTGATCATTATATTTATAGGTTGATTATTTCACACAAGAAAAATCGTACTTGTGTGGATAAATCTATTTGTTAAACTCTCAAGATATCTATGTTCAGGTTTTTCATAAAAAATATGAACAAAGAAAAAAATTTAACCATTCTTGCCTCATAGTATTTGCCATCAGCGTAACATCCGCAATTGTGGGGTAAAATGCAGCTCTTTCCATTGAGTACATATCCTGGGTCACATTGGCAGCCTTCCACACAGTAATGATTACAGTCACTTTTCAATCGAATGGCAGCGCAGCGCGGTTGGCACACGCTCACACAGCTCTCATAGTGACTGTAAGAAGGACAGGTGACATCTGCAGATTACACAGACAATAGATGTTATATAACGAGGAGAAACAAAATCAGTTGGTTAATTTTAGTCATAACAAAAGGCAAAATAATTAAGAGATAAATGCAGTTATTATTGTCATCTCATTTACCTTATTGGAAAACGAATAACGCTTTCTACTGACACGTCTGATTTCTTCCTCCAAATTCAAACAAAGACTACATGGGACTAATTATAAGACAAATTTGCAGGGGATCTGGGACATTATCACTCTTAGTGTCAAGACACCAATTTGGCAATGCATTTTATAGTTTACATACCCACGAATATTTAGAAATTTCATGGCCACAGGTCTCATTCTTTATGGGGAAAAAAAGGATGGCATGTGCAGGGCACTTTCACTTTTCCATATAAATATTCACAGCTGATTTCATCTCATTCCAAGAGCAGGAATTGTAAAAAATATATATTTATATATTATATATTTAATATATATATATATATAATATATAAAATATATCATATATATAGATTTCTTTACTGCTCTTCTTTATTTTTCCCTCTATTGGTTAATTTTTCTCACTTAATCTGTGAACCAAACGATAGGAAAATCTTTATTTTATTTATTTATTTTGCAGTACAATAATTGGCACATTTTCTCTCATTTTTTAGTTTGTCTGAATGTTTTTCCAAATATTTTCCATATACAATATTCCCGACATCACATGAATAAACATTGGATATCCTTAGCAAAATTTCAATTTCTGGAAAAATCTGTTACACATATAATGAAGTACATAAACAAGCTTATGTAAGTACAGGGTTATCTCAGGTGGGAAGAACCATAGAAATAAGAACATAGACAGAAGTACAGGGTGATCTCTACTGTCAGTTCTCATTTGATTTGTGTATAAAAAAATCAACATTTAGTGGCAGTCCCCTAACCATCATCTTTTGTCTCATCAAGTATCTCTTTTTTTTAAACTGATGACACAGAAATAACAACAACAACAACAGCACATCACTAAATGGAATAACTAATGCATCTGATTGTAACTGAGCATGTTTGGTGAATCTGTCCCCCCAGCATAAGTGCAAGCTATATACAATGCTTGAAACATAGCAGATAGTGAATTAATGCTAAGAAAGTTAGATTGCATTGCTGTCTGAAATGATGAATAAATAATAATAGTTTAAAAATGCATGCTGGAGTCTGCATGAACACACAGTCACACTAGCCCTCTCATTATTGCAGGATAGAGCAGAGCAATGTTCTACTCTACCCTGTGGCCCTGATAAGAAAATTACAAATAATTAAGAAATACATGCTGAGATCTGCTTCTGCATGTAATACTAGAGATACTAGAGCACTGATGGTCTCAATAAAGATATAGAATTACATAAAAACATTTGGAATCCTTTTTCCAATAATACCAGGAGAGATCCAACCAACAGCCTGTTCTCTTTTTCCACCCACGGGGTAGATGGAAGATATAACATTGGAGTGCGAGGGAGATGCCTGATGATTGACCACTACCATTATTTTCATCTCATGGGCTGTGGTGTAAAAGGTAAATAACAAGAATGTAAAATAAGCATCTTGTTGCTTCTCTAAGGGATTAACCTATGACAGGGTAACTCTTTAAATGTTGATGGGGGTGCCAGGAAATGGTCAGTCTCCTGGCACCTTCAAATGCTGATGAGGGACCAGGAGATGTCTAGACTTCTAGGTCCCTAAAAAGTCAGTCATGCAAGGGTTTAACCCCCTAAATAATTCATCTGGGTGGCTAATAAGCCCTACATCATTCCCTATGAATCACTCTACTCTCCCTCTCTCTAATATTTAACATTAAGGATCTCAAGTTGTCTTAATAGGTTATAACATTATTTTAAAATTATTGTGCTTATCTATCTTATCTAAGTCTTGAAAAATATTTCTTGAATCTTCATTTGTAAATTGGCCAAACAAAAAACTTTATATTCTGTCACACCAAAATAAAATGAAAAAAAAAAACATACCCAAATCACCCAAATACAAAAAACAGATTATATATAAAAATTATAAAGTGTGTGAACTTATCTAGAATGATTGTAATCATTTTCATTGTGCTATCTTGTGTTAAAGGACCACTCTAGGCACCCAGACCACTTCAGCTTAATGAAGTGGTCTGGGTGCCAGGTCCAGCTAGGGTTAACCCATTTTTTAATAAACATGGCAGTTTCAGAGAAACTGCTATGTTTATTAATGGGTTAAGCCTTCCCCCTAATCCTCTAGTGGCTGTCTCATTGACAGCCACTAGAGGCGCTTGCGTGCTTCTCACTGTGATTTTCACAGTGAGAGCACGCAAGCGTCCATAGGAAAGCATTGTAAATGCTTTCCTATGCGACGGGCTGAATGTGCGCGCAGCTCTTGCCGCGCGTGCGCATTCAGCCCAGGAGGAGGATCGGAGGCGGAGAGGAGGAAGAGAGCTCCCCGCCCAGCGCTGGAAAAAGGTAAGTTTTACCCCTTTTCCCCTTTCCAGAGCCGGGCGGGAGGGGGTCCCTGAGGGTGGGGGCACCCTCAGGGCACTATAGTGCCAGTAAAACGAGTATGTTTTCTATAGTGGTCCTTTAATGAAAAATGTAATTTTAAGTTGAAAATTGGGGATTTATCAAAAAATCTAATGAAAAAATCTAACTTTTCCTACACATCCTGTCTGTTGTGTCAGTAGGTAATTGTGTTGCAAAATTGGTTGATGCTTGGTGGATTTACTGCTGTAGTGTAACTGTGTTTGACATTAAGAAACACTGCACTTGAACAGCACACACTGGACTGAACACAGTCAGAAAAAATAGGATTTTCTTTTTCTAAACAGTTAGCCAAAAATAAATAAATACATTTAATAACTGTATATTGTTAAGCTAGTTTTGCATTTGATTCATTGACAAAATAAAAATACCTGCCAATCTTTAATCTGTCACTCAAGGTTATTTCAAGGACCTCTGTCAGAAGCTGCAAGTTAGATACAGCAGAAACTGCTAAACCTAGTCTCACTCTAGAATCAGCGACTCAGGCAAGGCAGAATATTTTTTATTTCTAGCCCATTCTCAAAAAGAAGGATTTTCTTTCCTCAAAACAATTAACAAAAAAGGAACTTTTAACAACTGTACATTGGTTACATAGAATCACACCAGGATCAATAATAAAATGCCTCCATTACCCTATCTCCCACTCTAGGTTGCTCAAGTGCTCCCTGCCGTAGCTGATGGACAGATACAGCATAAAGCTAAACCAACTCTCACGCTAGAATAAATTACCCAGACAATCTCCAACTCCAATACAGACATAGCAAGGGTAGACACACAGGATCATTGCTGGTTGGTCTCCCTTAATAGCTGAAGTCAAATTATCTAGATAAATCCTGCATGGATTTATCTAGATTGCTCCTCTTTTTCCCCCCTCTGTTGGTTATTGTGAAGGAATCCCCCTATTCCTATGTGATTTACAGTGTGCATTCCCTTTTTATTCTTTATGTACTGCCTATTGCATTCGGTAGATGAAACTACCGAACCGGGACCACCCTCTGGCTCATTAAACATCAAAGATTTAGGTGAAATTGCTACCTCTGTCTGTGCGGTCAGCGTTCATTAGTCGTACGCCACGTGGCAGAGAAAACCGCGGCCATCTTTGTTCATGCGAACAAAGGCAGCGGGACCTGGTCGTCGAGTGCATGGAACTGTTTTGCAGACACTCAACTTCCCGAACACCGGTCCCAAACAGAGGAAACGCTGGAACTCTATTTACCGTATAGCTAGAAGAGCGCTATTCGGTACTTTGGTGCATTCGACAGAGGGGCACGAACGCTGCTAGGAGCCAGAGGGATCCATTCAGTACTTTTCTTCGTTTTTATGTTTTAACGTGACCGGCAAAACCCACCAAATTCGTGGAACTGTTTTGGGCATGCAGCCCAGGGTGAGCTGGTCACACAAGACTTCTATAAAATTTGCGAACCCCTGAACCGATCTGGGTGAAATTCGAATATGTTGTTCACACAGATCAGCGCTATCAGGGGACACATTTATGGGGATACCCCCAGTATAAAGGGGTGTTTTGAAAGTTGGGGGAAAACGTGATTTTTCAGCCCGGAGATAAAGTTACTATTTTATCAGACTAAATTATCTCCTGGGCTAGGGGAGGGAATTTTAGGTGTGTGTTAACATTTTACTGTTTATGATTGGCTATTGTTTGTCCCTCCCTGAGGGCTGTCCCCTTGTATGAGGACTTGCATAAAAGCTGTGTGCACCCATTAAAGGACAGTTCATTTTGTACCCTTCTTCTTGACTTCGGCTGATGTTTGGGGATTCATGTGTTTCACTAAGGGAATTATCTGGTGAAGCTATTGGAATAACTATAGGATTCGTCTACCGTATCTACCGAACGGAGGGATATAATCACTAAGGCTCTGGCGGTTCGGGAGGAAACTAACGAATGAGGTTTAAATACACTTGGTTTCTGTACAGTTACTAAACTTGATCTGTGAATAAAATCATCAACACATGTAGTGGCTGTTCTCTAACCATCAATCATCTTTTTTGGGGCAGACCACTTGAAAACATGGGAAATGGATTTTGTGCTCATTTGACGCCACTTAAAAACAAAAATAAAATAGCCTCTTCTACTGTATATGTCCGTTTTTTCTGATGCCAGGAACAGCATTTTCAATTCCCACAAAAAAAAAAATATTCAGACTCGCGCACGTCGGTTCACCAGAGGTTCTGAAACATGGCAGGTTAGAAATATAAATTTCATCCAATCACCTGATTGGCCATAATTTGACCAAATTCTAGTTCAGTCTTAAATTAATCTGCAAGTCTACTAATTAGAGGGCCCGGTGCAGATTGAGCATTCAAGGTGGAAAAATACTTTATATGGACCTTATTGTAGAAGATGACCGACAAGGTGAATCTACAAAGTAATATTTAAATTTCAGTAAACTTGGACATTTGTATCCTCAAAACCATCAAACGCACCTATCATAATGTGATAAAGAATTCAAATTACCTGGCCGATATAGAGGGGAGAATACTAAAGAGGGATCCAAACGGATATCCCTAAATAGAGTTTAAACAGGAATCAGGTCTTCCCCTGGTACAGACAATATAGGGAAGAGAAGGATGAGAATAATAATAAGTAGGTATAGTAGTATACCCCAAATCAATCACTAGACCCTAAGCTTATTTCAGCACATGCTAAAGACTGTGTGCCTACAATAATAGGTAATACAGTAGGTATGTGCAGACAAAAGAGGGTTTGATCTAGGATGCATGCTACATAAGCCCAGGGTATCTCACTACTTTTACCCTCTAGCCTCCCCTATCCCTTTATTGTCTGCATATACCTACTGTATTTGTATATTGTGTGTATTTAGTCCTCTTCTACAATAAAGACTATTTTAATTTGTTTTACTCACCGTCTTTACTCAGCCCCAGTGCTGGCAGCTCCTTGTCTCTTGCTCTGTTACAGTCAGTTTCAGGGTTATCCCCTACTTTAGGGATGTGTATTTTTCCTTCCCTGACCTACATACCTTTATATGTAATTTCCATCTAAAGTTTATACTCAGTACTTGAATATTCAGTAAAGGCATTGTGATTGGTTGGCTTGGAAGCAAGCCAATAACAGTGCTTTAGCATGTAAATCTTAACTTACACAAGACTGCCTGTTAATATGTATCTACATTGTGGGGTATTACAGGTTAAAGCCCTTACATGTTAATCACTTTGGAAGGTCATCCATTGGCCCAGTATAGTTGGAACTGAATACACTCCAGCATGTAAGGAAGAGGCAATCAGTTACTTCACCCTGATTATTTATTTAATAAATAAATAAATACATTATAAACGTGGGGTTCAAATAGGCCCCAATAATCAGGAGAGGCCTGGAAAGAAACATATATATAGTTATATATATATATTTACCCTTCATCTTGCAGCTCATGGGGTGAAAGAAGGGTAGATGTGATTAGTCAGGCCTCTATCTGGTTTATCCCAGAAAAGCTCCTTTCCCCCACACCATGGATGGAAGAAGATGACGTGTTTCTTTCCAGGTCTCTCCTGATTATTGGGGCCTATTTGAACCCCACGTTTATAATGTATTTATTTATTTATTTATTAAATAAATAATCAGGGTGAAGTAACTGATTGCCTCTTCATTACATGCTGGAGTGTATTCAGTTCCAATGCCACAGGACAGCAGGGTATTTCTCTGCTCTCTGCTGCATTACTAAAAGATGACATGTTGTGGTACATCTGTAATTACATGCTTGGGTCTCACAGATCCCAGCATTTACTTTTTTAAAACTGTTTTTACATACTTACAGATGCAGTGGTGAAGTACCGCTATATTTCACAGACTTACACTTGATATTTTTCCATCATCTTGCATAGCTTGCATTAACACTAGAAGAACAGCCATGCTCTGAAGCCAGTTTAGGACCCCTGATAGTGAACATCATTAGAATCAACAGGACATTTGCACTACACTCTTCCCTCCAATGAGTACTGAGATATACAGTGAATATGCATTTCTTTATTTTGGTATTATTTTCTGTATTTATATATGTGCAAGGTTATTTTATTGAGGTCTACCAATTTATGTTTTGTATTACTTTAAATATAAAACATTCATCATACAAGCATCTAGCATGAAGTTATAACATATAATGGCTGGTTTCTTTGAGGATTGAACGTCATTATCGCAAGGTCTCATATTTACAGCTGTCTATATACCTTTGAGCTTTTATTATTCCATCAGTGCACTAATCAACAAGCTATAAAATGTATATGTAATCTTTTTTTTTTGTAGCAAACTGGAGGAATCTAAGTAGTGGATGCTGTGTATATTGCTATTTTATTGGTACTTGATAATCTTGTACTATACCAGACTCTAATTGCCTACATTAACCAGCACATTGGGAACCTAAGACACCCAAGGATGAATTAAGCTCAAAAGATTTTCCTGTGTTCTGTGTCAAGGCTACCATTGCTAAAAGCATGATTTATTCCTGGTCTCAGCTGGTTTACATATACACAAAGACTCTTACTACAAGGGAATAGACTCTGAGCTAAGTACTTTTCAACATGATTATCAAGAAATGAGGGTTTCATTGGCAGACTTGATAACCACAACTGATAAAAACATTATTCTCCGTGAACTCTTCAGATAACTGTTAACAAACCACTTCATTCTTGTTGTTTATGTCTGGCCTACATCTACCCTCCATTTGTACTCCAGTTGCTTATTTCCAAGATTCTTTAAGAAATTGAGAAACGAGAGGCTCCAATTCATCTAAATACCACAATGCTGGCTTTAAAGAACCAGATTGAGTTTAACTATTTTGAAAAGGATCCAAAGAGCTTCCACTGACCTGCAATCATTTCCAAAAAGTTTTATCTTTCATCAGAACTAGGAACTTTTAAAATGATAGACATTTACAAAAAAAATTATAGTTGTGCATTTCTTTTCATATCTGTAAAATGTTCAGAAAGAACTAATGCTTGCTTCCATTGCTAATTTAATCTAATATTATTTGTGTTACAGCTATTCAGTGTTTTGAATTACAATTTCTCCTTATTTTATACTCAGTTCAGTATCAGTGCCAGTGCGTAGTTTAGGACTCACAAGGTAGGTGAAAGGGTCCTTCTTATCTCTTTGCTCAGAGTGCTGAAGCACAAACAACTCTGTTAATTGCCTGCTAATGACAGCATAAAGTAATACCCCCTTGTGATAGCAGCCTCCATGTTAAGATAAGCTAAATATTTCACACAAATACTCAGTTTAAAATTGTTGGATAAGCTTTCCAAATGATTACATATTTTTGAATAAATTTTCTAAATTATTTTATCACCATGTTAAAATATAAAAATACATATCATATATATGACAATGTAAATATTCCAAAATAAAAATATTTTCATAATATTAAAGAATTTTAAAAGTGCATCCCAAGATATTAAATAATTTGGAAAGCGTATCCAACAATATTAAATTGATGCCTAAGACTGAAGAAATCACAATGTAACACAGGAACTGCACTCAATGTTCCAACCCTAGAAGCAGGATACAACCAGATCAGGTTCAGCACCAAAACCCAAATGTAATACCTCAAAAGAAAGGATAAGGGCCCTCCATTGGTTAAATTTCAGGCAATTTATTGACACCAGAATGTGCATAACAACGTGTGGCAAACCTAGCCACTTGGACTATAACCAGAGACTATATCTTTAAGGGTTGCCTATAGGTCTGGGGAGATATGTGCTTTACTCTGTATGTGGTATGCTACATGTATTGTCTGAATTGCCTGTATTTGCCATCTGCCGAATGCAAATGGCGGTTTGTATGGGGATTTTCTTTCGTTTCACGAACGGCACTTTGGAGGGCCGTTCGTGAACCGAACGCAATACCCCTAATAGCCCACACACTTAGAGGCGTGTGGCGCTGGTTAACCGATTGCAACAATGTTGCAATCGGTAATTAGAGGCTCTCCTGGGTGGCCGTCGTTCGACTACCGACCATGCGGCGGTCGGCCATCTTGGATCCTTTGTTCCCTCAGCGGTGCTAGGTCGTCGAGCGCATGGTACTAAAAACGGCTACTCGACGGCACGAACACCGCTGAGCCTCCAGGACGTTCGGGAGTTTCGGGCCATTCGGTATTTTGTTCCCTAAAAGCAATCGGTTCTTTTTATATGTTTTATAAGAAATGTGTTTTTCGTGCGGCGTTCGGTTATTTTAGCTGGGATCTGAGCGGTAATCTCACGAATGATGCGCTCAGACCCCAGCTATCTACCGAACGTCCATTCGTGTAAATCCACTGTACATTCACCAAGTTATGGATTTTTGTGTAAATTGTCGGTTCTGCTGCACGAGGGGATAATCCACTTAACAGTGGGTTCTGGGAGGAGGACCCCTCTCGTGCAGCAGTGCCTGATGGGAGAAATATGCTGTAATGTAAGTCCCCCATGTAGTCCCCTCTGGGAGTGCCCCTGGGAAGGGACTCAGGAAACCCCTTGCATGGGGACTTGTATAAATTGTGCAGCCGAATTAAAGGATTTCAGTTGACTCTCAGAACTGTGTCTCCTCCGGTTACTGGGAGGTTGGGGTTATTGCCTTGTTGTTTCAGCGCTTGACTGTGGATTATTTCCTGAACCAGCGGAATTCGTGGATTTAATATTGGCGTTCCGCTACACAACGTTTCAACCAGTGTGATCTTTATCAAACTTGTTAAAGACCACACTCAAGCTTGATAAAGACCACACTGGTCGAAACATTGTTTTGCACATTCTAGTGACAATAAATTGCCTGAAATTGAACCTTTGGACTGCCCTTATCCTTTTTTTGAAGTAAGACTGAAGAAATGACTGCAGGTTTCAAACCCATTATAGCACAACGTTATTAAGGATTATGCACTAAGAATTGCAAGGAATTCAAAATTAATTTAAACATTTAGCCCAAACTAGCCAAATTAGAAAAAATTCTCTCAGTTAATGATGATTTCAGTTTGGCTATTTTGGCCTTAAAATTTAAATTCACTTTGAATTCCCAGTTTAGTGAGACCATGTATTGTGAGTATCCCTATTAATTAATTTAAAATAATGTATAATAATTTTCTATTTCATTATTTAATAAAAAATCTTTAACTACTATCTATTTTATGTATGTTTGTACAGCTTCCAAATGTGTCTGTGGTATATTCAATAAATATATTTTACTCACTGAGTCTGCAATGTTTCTGAGAAAGCAAAACCATTGAGTCAGAAATATTGTTTGAATTTCACTAAACATATTACGCGAGGAAGGCAGACACACCACATAGAGAAATGCATGCTTTCTCAAATGTTTGTTTTTATGTTTTTTATATTTTTAAAGTTTTTTTGTTTGTTGTTTTTAATTGAAGACAGAATTTAGAAAGGAGAGAGGTATCCAAATACACTATTATATTTCAGAGACAGAATGTAATTTACCTTTCAATGTGTGATCATATATTTTAAATACTTTATATGCATATTATTGCTCTGTACAATTATCTCTGTTTTTTTTTTCCAATATTAAAATATTATTTTTTGTCAAGTGTGACATGTCTCCCGATAACAAGGAATATACCCAGAGGTTGATAATGAGCACTGAACTGCAGACACTTTGCAAGATTAAAAAAAAAATATACAAATATTTGTCACCTTGATATCCTAACCTAAGAGTTTTGTGGTGCTTTTAGTATTCAGAGTCTTTTACTCTTTTATGTATTATAGAAAATTGTTGAGCACTTCCACTTACCCCAGCAGGCTTCTTTCCCCAAAGGTTCTCATAGTATAGTACATTTATTTTACATCAAGGTTCTGAGTAGCGTAAGCAAATTAAATTTCAGATTTCCCATTTTAATGTTCCTATCAAGCATCTCAGGCTACATATTAAGGGCATCAGTGCCTGCATGTGTGTATGTATTGTCACTAAACGTTTAACGTAGACAGTGTTTCAAAAGATGTCTTGTGCAGTGTACATACTTTAAAATGGATACACACAATAAAAAAGGCTCAGCTGCAGAATCCCATGTGGAGCAGTAAACAAGGCATTCTGAGGTAATCTGTGGGGAAACGTATTTCCTAGAATGTGCAGATTTGGTAAATGAACAGGATCTTCTGTTACCAATTTTACTCATAGATGATAAAAATAAGATCAATGCAATCAAAAGTCAGATATTATTGTGAATAAGTGGATAAGCACTTGCAAGGTTCAAGTGGAAATACAAAATAGTTACTTATTAAAAGAAATACAATTCAGTTTAAATACTTACCTATTAACTTGATATTTATTCCAAATTCAACTTATTACCTTCCTTCTATGGGTATGTCATGCAAGAATGTTACTATACTATTGAAAGCAATAAGATTTTTCGATGGTTGATGTGATTTTGAATGGTTGTTTTGGGATGTATTTTGTGATAAAATCAACTATATCTGACATGTTTCTCTAAAGTAAAAAAAATCATATGTTTATCTAAATCAGAATTTAAAAAAAACAAACATGGAGCTATCGTGTTAACGGCACTATAATCATATCTTCTCATTAATTTGGTTATTGTGCCTTGATTCCTCTGGCACTTTCCCTTCATTCAGAGATAAGCTGTTTTCTAGCAGTTAAACACAAAATTAGGGTCCCTGACCATATTTGACATGTTTCTATAAAGACAAAACACTATTCATATATTCATCTGCATTAAAATTCTAAACTAAATTCTAAACAAAATGCTGTAGGCATTATAACCATTTTGTCTAATTGAATCGTTTATCATGCCTTGATTCCTCTTGTGCTTTCCCTCTATTCATTGTTAAGCAATTTTCTGGCAGTAAAACACTTAATAAGGGCCCTTGGCCTCGCACAGCCCAGCCACTTCTAGATATGGATAAGGCAAAGATTTCACGCTTCCTTTTTGCCATACGAATTCATACCAGTAATAGGCACTATAATATGCTGAAAACATTAAGCATACACTTTCAGCCAATCACAGCCATCCATTGCTGTTCAGCTAATGCTTCATTATTATCCCAAGCAGCACAAAGGACATGGGCTGCCTGGACTCTCATTTAGCATTGAAGTATTAAAAATGGTTTAAAACTGAGTGGGAAGACAACAACAGGCTACTCCAGACACTGTAACCACTTATGAAGTAGTTACAATGCCTACAGTGTCCCTTTCATGGTACTACATATTCCAACCTAAAATAAATGCAAGGCTGAGCTCAATCTAAGAATTAAAAACAACAAAGCCTAACTACACATAGCTGCTCAGTCCAAAGGGCATTAAAGGAACACGCCAAAAGCCATAATCACTACACCACGCTGTAGTGATTAGGTGTCAGGAGTGTCTTGATGCTTCCCCAATGTAAGTAGTCAAACCATTTACTAATGGTTTGACGACTTAATTGGGATCCGCAGGGAACTATTCAGTTCCTCCATAAAAGCTGGAAGCTCTCCAGGAAGCTAAGCCTGGTAGTGCAGGGATAAGATCATTGGCTGAGAGCAATCAGCTGATGCTCTCAGCCAATGAACTGGCTCTGTACAGTAAGTATTTGGCTTGGGGAGCTAACAGAATGCCCTAGTTGGAGCTTTCTGTTCTCAATGGAGCAAGTGGCAAGCACCTAGTTGACTCCAAAAAATTGTGAAAGGGTTTGACTACTTACATTAGGGGGGTTTCAGGTCACTAGCACTGATGTCTGGCACCCGAACCACTACATCTCACTGAAGTGGTTTTGATCCTTAAAGTGTTTTGTTAATTAAATAATTTAATCAGTTTATTCATGTGACTGCCAGCATTTGTCTCCCATCAAATTATGTCTTGTATTTTGTTCACTACAAAGGAATATATTCATAATAATCTCTGAATAAAAAAATAGTATATGAATAAAGATACCAGATAGACTAAGTAAGAGTTGAATGGTGTTAATTTATAACTACATTTTAATAAGTTTTTGCTAAAAAATCTCTAAATATGTATAATCTTTTCTCCTTTTAAAAGCATTTAGTAATATGTTATAAATGTAAAATGCAGTAAGACTTACAGCAAGAGGTAGAGTTTCTCCAACCAGTAACAGCAATTCCTTGAGTTTGACATGTGCTTGCATAGTTCTGTAGCCAGCTACAGGCAGTCTGCACAACACCTCCATCAATACAAGAGTCAAATAAGCAATTCTTGAAAAAAAAGTTTGGATTCACTTTGCTGTGGCATTTTGCAAAAGCACTGTTTCTATTTGGGATAATGCTGCAAAGTTGTTGTGCTTTCCAGAATCCATCAACTTTAGTGCAGGTTGGACATCTATCTCCACAACCAACTTGACAAAATGTATCTCTCTTCACCCAGCTATGGCCAAACTCATTCACATCCAAACTTATAAAGCCACTGGATGTCTGTAGGTCATCTTCCAAATTCCCATTGTATCTTCCACAAAGACCATATGTGCTGTTTTGCATATGGCGTGGGATCGTAACAGAAAGAAATGTCTTCCAGTCATACACAACTTTTAGTCCAAATTCAGTCTCTACGACAATGTGAAAACCAAATGCAAAAATATTCACCTTTCCATGCCCCAGCTTAAGAGGCAAGTACAGTCTTTCATTGTTCACCTTGTTTTAAAAGAGGGCAGAACAATTAATTTAAATCATCAGTATAAATAAGAAAAAACATTTCAAAGAATTAAAAGTTTGTCAGTATAAATAATGCATAAAATGGTCTTTTTCTACTGAATATCACAAATGTACAATTAGTAGACTGGTAAGGATGAGATGTACAGAGAATAAACAGATAAGAATTAAGTAATATCTATTACTAAGGATGGAATGTAAAAAGAGACTGGAAGAAATTTGAAAATCATCTGTACTGCTACTAAAACAACAAACAGTGGATTGGGTTACTATTTAGTTTGAGGGCTAAAGCCTCTTCATATTACCTACATCAATCCCTAGGCTGTACACAAATGTTTTTTATTAAAGGTCACCTCATAACCTCATGTAACAGGACGTGACACTGATTCCAGTCAAGGAAAACTTTCAGGGTATTTTTCAGCATATTTAAAGGACTGGCCTTGGAACAAAGCCTGTGGGAGAACTCTACGTTCTGCTGCTTTACATTTATTGAAGTGGCATCATTACTGTGTACAGGAAAGAATAGTATATGACATCATTATTTTATCAACATTATTGTACCAGCAGATGCCGGTTTCACTTTATACTGTGTTACCTTTAATATTAACTTTTATTTATTTTATATTATTTATTTTATTTATTTATTTATTTATTTATTTATTCTAAATTCTATGTTTCACCTTCCTTCTATGGGTATGTTGTGCAAGAATGTTATTAGACTATTGAAAACAATAGGATTTCTGTATGGTTGATGTAGTTTTGACATTGTTTCTATGGTTGTTTTGAGATTTGTATAGGCATTGGTGTAGAAACCAAAGAAAAACTGTGGGGGTACAGCCTTTCATAATAATCCCAGCTCCACTAGGGAAGCATACTTTAAACCATGCAAGCTCCTTGTGACAAAATTATATATTATTCCTAGGTGATAACTAACTCTTTTAGCTTATGTTTTTTTTTCTTATCATTCTTTAACAGAGAAACATATGATCTTAAAAGTCATACTGGATTTTCGATGTGGGTGTTCCCACATTCTCCATGGTTCCTACAACCATGTTTATAGCAGTAGGTTTCTAACTTAGCAACACTACTGGTTTGCCCACAAAGAAGGGTGGCATGACTATATTGTCACAGGGAAAACTACAGTATAAAAGTTAGTAGGACCCCATACTTACTTTTTATATGTAATAATTATATATAGTACCACACATGACACACCCTTGATAACCTTGGATATCTTTGGCAAAATGTACAACTTAATGGAGGAATACAGATTGTGGTTTGCTAAATTGCCCCAAATGAGACACAAGCTCATTAATAAAAGTCACAGTCTGAAAAATGAAATAGGTTTAATATTGCCCTGTAACTTCATACATCTTTAAAGAGATACTATAGTGCTACGAATACAAAGTGGGTTTAGAGCACTATAGCTCCCTCATGCTCCGCACCCCATAGTGTAAGGGTTAATAAAGCCTTACTGAATTCACCTGATTCGAGTGCTGATGTTCCTCGGCGCTATGCAGGTGCTCCTCCCCTCCAATGTCACTCAACGGTGGGGTACTAATGCACGTGCATAGCAAACCCTGCAAGCTCATTAGGCCCTCTACATAAGAAAGCATTGCTACAATGCTTTCCTATTGAGAACTGACTGATGCTGGATGTTCTCATGCAACCAAAAGTTGCCTAATCACCAGGAAGTGCCTCTAGTTATTGTCTGTTAGACAGCCACTAGAGGCAACCTTAACCCCGCAATGTAATTCTTGCAGTTTCTCAGAAGCTGCAACAATTACCATTGCAGGGTTAAGGGGACATGGTCACTGCTCCCACACCATTTCAATTAGCTGAAGTTGTCTGCGTGCATATAGTGTCCCTTTAATAATTATATAAATTCTTCAAATATTCAAATGTGTGCACTTTTAAAAATGTACCAAATACATTAATCTATGGGAGTTTTCCCTTGTTCTGTGTAGCTGCACTATTTTGTGCAAATTGATAGAAGCAATTAATATTTACATTGTTGTATTAATACGTAATGATTATTTACTCATTTTATAAGAAAGCCTTACTTAGAAATATATGTATCTAGTATGCCTAGGTGCACTGCATAACTAAGAATGAAATTAAAGAAGAACCAAAAACATAATTGCTTTTGCAAATTTCAATACTGAAAAAACCTGGCCCAAAAAGTGCTCAAGGTGTTGCGAACAATACAAATACTCACCAGTACAGTGTGCTTGTATGCTCGATAGATGACAATATTGTAATTGTAAACATCAACTTCCACTTGTTTTACCCATAAAGCCAAAGAGGGATCTCGGTCTTCATTCTTAGCAGTAACTGTAAATTTGGGAAAGGAATCTGCTTTAAAGTTAGTAACTGTTGTGCAGAGAATGAGAGAACAACTGCTCTGAAAATCAAATGGAAGGCCATCAAATGTCAGATAGTGACCATATCCTGAGACAATACATGATGCATCTGTTCGTGGCTGGCAGTAGTACAATCCATTGTCCTCCATACAGTATTCATCATCCTTACATGGGGAGGTCTCACAGTACACACTGTTGTCTGACCCATTGCAATAACAAAAGGATTTGCAGTCCATATCAGCCCAGAAAGTGTCATTAGTAGAAACTTGGTGTCCATCAAAACTACAGCCACATTCACTCTTTGTCACGCACCGACTTCCCCGCAAAGCATACCCTTCATCACACTGACATCCTTCTGTGCAGCTATCGACACACACAGGACCTGAGACAAGTGTGTCACAAGTTTCAGAACAGATTATGCATTCTTCAAAGTGGCTGTTTTCTGGACACACAAGTGCTGGGAAATAGATACAAGAAAACAATAATTAATTATTCATTTACTTATTAATCACACTTCCAAATACTCAGAAAACTACTATTGTGACATATTTCACTGTACTTTCACACACATATATTTATATATATATATAACTATGTAGGTAGCAAAACATGTTTTTTTTTTATTGCACATTGTCTTATTGAAAAAAGGCATGGAATCTTGCTTGTGCGCATTGCATATTGCAATAAAGTGTGTGGCTGCAGGCTTTTCTTTCCAACTCTTTGTAGAAAGATTTTTTTTTCTCAGTGTTTAGTGCAGTGTAATAAAATTGAGACAATTGTGTGCTGTGCAAGTGAGTGAGCACTGGGTGCACTGTGTGCTGTGTGCAGAGTAGTGTTTAACCCCTTAAGACTGCAGCCAAATGTACAAGTTGTGATCAAAACAAAACGTAAACAAAACCTGGCATTTGCGCTATATGTCTGTCCAACCGTAATTCACCTCTTTCATATTAAATGCACCCACACTTATTATATATCATTTTATTCAGGGGAAACAGGGCTTTCATTTAACATCAAATATGCAGGTATGGAACATAATTTAATATGAATAAAATATAAAAAAGTGGGAGAAAATAAGATTTTTTTAAAATTTTCTTAGTTCTTTGTGACATTTTAACTGTGAATGCCAAAATACTGTTTGCTTTTACTGCAATAAAATACACATATTTGTATTCGGTGATATCTCATATGTAAAACAGTACCCCCTATGTGCAGGTTTGATGGTGTTTTGGGAAGTTACAGGGTCAAATATAGCGTGTTACATTTTTCAGTTTTTTCACATTGAAATTCGCCAGATTGGTTATGTTGCCTTTGAGACTATATGGTAGCCCAGGAATAAGAATTACCCTCATGATGGCATACAATTTGCAAAAGTAGTCTACCCAAGGTATTGCAAATGGGGTATGTCCAGTCTTTTTTAGTAGCCACTTGGTCACAAACACTGGCCAAAGTTAGTGTTAATATTGGAAAATGCAAAAAACTAATTTGAACGCCAATTTTGGCCAGTGTTTGTGACTAAGTGGCTACTAAAAAAGACTGAACATACCCCATTTGCAATACCCTGGGTTGTCTACTATTGCAAATGGTATGCCATCATGGGGGTAATTTTCATTCCTGGGCTACCGTACGGTCTCAAAAGCAACATAACCAACCTGGCGAATTTTAATGTGAAAAAACTGAAACGCAAGCCTCATATTTGACTCTGTAACTTTTGAAAACACCATAAAACCTGTACATGAGGAGTACTGTTATAATCGGGAGACTTTGCTGAACACAAATATTAGTGTTTCAAAACAGTAAAACGTATCACAACAATTATTTTGTCAGTGTAAGTGCCATTTGTGTGTGAAAAATGCAACAAAATTCACTGTCGTCGTTGTAATACATTTTACTGTTTTGAAACACTAATATTTGTGTTCAGCGAAGTCTTCCGAGTAAAACAGTACCCCCCCATGTACAGGTTTTATGGTGTCCTGGAAAGTTACAGGGTTAAATATAGTGCTAGCAAACTAAATTCCCTGAACTTTCGGCCTGGGTTGTCAGGCAGGTCCAGCAAATTGTAATTAATAAAATAACCTAATTATGTAAAATTATTACGTAAATATATACATAGAATTATATATATATATATATATATATATATATGTGTGCATATATATGTGTATATATATATATGTATATAATTTTTTTTTATTATTTTTATTTATATATAGGTATATATATAGTGATATATACGTATATACTACTATAGATATATATTAATTCGTTCTACATTTATTTTGATATCAATATATATTAATTTTAAAATACAGTTAGAACGAAATTACACATGTATATATATTTTTTATTTATTTATTTTTTATTATTTAATTTTTTAACGTATTTACATATTTTTTTATATATAAATATATACTTAGGTAGTGTATGTGTATGTGTGTATATGTGTATATATATACTTAGATCATATATTTAATATATATATATATATATATATATATATATGATCTAAGTATATATTATTTATTTTTACACTGTTTTAACATATTTTATTTCATTTTCAGGCAGCAGGGGGAGTACCTGTCATTACAGGCACTCCCCCTGCTGGCAATGCCTTGGACGGCTATGCCATCCATGTGAGCGCAAGGTCCTCACAAGGACCTCGCGATCACATGGCCCACTGGGGCCGAAGAGGATGGAGGGGGACTCCCTGGGCTCCGAGGTGAGTCCCCATAGCGCGATCGCCGGCATGGAATCGCCGGCGACCGGGTAAGTACATAAGATCGCAGGGCGTTCTATGCCGCCCTGTGGCATTCAGAGCCATCAATATAGAGATGGCATAGAACGCCCTGCGGTCTTAAGGAGTTAATCTTAAAGTCAAACACAATAACAGTACAATAGAAGTTACTCCACCAAGCAACAACCCATTTTACCACACAAACATAATTTTTGGCTTACAAATGTGTATTCCTGACACTACAGTTTTAAAAACAACATTTATGTGTCCAGACCAATTGCTCCTGTTGATAAGTGTTAAAACTTATCATTCTTCCAGCACCTGGTGGGTCTCACTGCGGCTGTGCCCTCCCCTGCTCCACCTCCTTGGCT
This sequence comes from Pelobates cultripes, assembly GCA_933207985.1. Classification (NCBI taxonomy): domain Eukaryota; kingdom Metazoa; phylum Chordata; class Amphibia; order Anura; family Pelobatidae; genus Pelobates; species Pelobates cultripes. Next base: position 65,854,563 of record OW240921.1, on the reverse strand, counting down.
GACATTATCAAAATTGACCATCTCTGCTAATCCAGTGCTCTCCCAGAAGAAACCATTGGGAGACTATTGCACATGTGAGGCAAAATGCTGCACTGCCCCAGTCAGCATCTCCCATGCCTTCAGTCTGCAGATGGAGTGAACTTCCTTGAATCAATGCATCTCTATGTGGAATGTTCAGCTACTCTATGCAGAGCGTAGAGACTCTGAATGTCAGTGCTGCAGATTGGAAGATAACACTATTTGGAATATATTTACAATTTTTAGAAGCATTATTAAAGTTTTTCATAGGTCAATATGACATATTGTAAAACTATGATAAGCTCCATAAGAGAGGATTGGGCACACTGGCATACCTACCATGGATACCTCAAAGGCCGATGCACAGCCACACCAGGCCGGGTTCATGGTTCCCGGAGGTCTGGCAGCAAGGGAGAGCTGCACCGTGCTGCTCCCCTCCTGCCTGTGTGTAGCATGGCCAAGCTGTCTGACAGGAAATGCTCACTGTTAGAACACTTCCTGTCAGACCAGGAACCGCGGCCAGTAAGGTACAGGAGAGGAGGGGGGAGAGAGGGTATGTGATACAGGGAGGGGAGGGGGAAGAGAGAGAGGATATGGGATACAGGGAGGAGAGGGGAGGGGGGAGAGAGAGGGTATGGGATAGGAGGGAGGGGGGGAGAAATGGAGGGTATGGGACACAGGGAGGGGAGAGAAATGAAGGGTGGTATGGGACACCTGGAGGGAGGAGGGGAGAGGGAAATGGTGCACAGGGAAGAGAGGGGGGAGAGAGGGAACAATTGGACAAAGGAAGGGGAGGGGGGAGAGAAAGAAGAATGGGACACAGGGAGGAGAGGGGGATTGAAAGAACAATGGGACACAGGGAGGGGAGGGGGAGAGAAAGAACAAAGGGACACAGGGAGGGGAGGGGGAGAGAAAGAATAATGGGACACATGGAGGGGGGAGAGAAAGAACAATAGGACACAGCGAGGGCGGAACAATGGGACACATGGAGGGGAGAAAGATGGAGGGTATTGGACACAGAGAGCGGCGGAGGGAGAAATGGAGTGTTTGGGACACCTGGAGGGGGGAGAGAGGGAGAATTGGGACACAGGGAGGAGAGGGGTAGAGAGGGAGAAATAGGACTCAGAGAGGGGAGGGGGGGAAAGAGGGAACAATAGGACACAAGGAAGGGGAGAGGGAGAGTATGGGATACAGATAGGGGAGCAGGGAAAAATGTTGGAAAATTTTTATTTGAAATTATATTTAAATTTAGACGTAGTAACCAGAGGGTTAAGAATTTTTAAACAGCTTGCTTACGGATTATGAATTTTTATGAATAAATTGAATGAGACATTGGAAAATGTTCAGCCCAATTAACATAAGTACTAACTGAATTCCAACAGAGAACATTAATGGATATACTCTTAACCAACTGTAATGAGATACATATGTATTATGAAGCAAAAGAAACATAATATTGAGATTCCAAAGTTATTTAGGGAAACAGTGCTTCTAGGGCAAACCTGTTGCTCTGGGGGAGGTAATTTGTTGATATTTTAATTTAGGGAAAAGGGGGAATGTTTTAAAAGATGTTATTTAATTTATTGCTGATAGTGACTAGGGTCTTAATAGATTTAGATTTCAAAAGTAAGAGTAATTTCAATTTGAAAAATATGCCACTTTTTAGAAAACCTTTAGAAATGTACTAAAAAGAATTAATTGTAGACAGTTTAAATCTTCAGGGATTGCAGGCATAGTCATGCCATTCAACCAGGCAAGGAGAAAAGACAACAATCATCTTGCTCATGAGGTGAGTAAACAAGAGGATGACCTCTCAAAAATTACATTAGTTTTGCTAACGTTTTCTCTAACAGTCCTAAATGGTTAAAGCTGCCCTATTATTGTTTCATCATCATGCCCCAGTGCAGATCCAAAACTTATGTACGATTCAGAAGATAGACTATGAATTTCCCTATGCTGTTTCAAAATTCTTACACAAGCATGATTTAACTAACACTAATAGAAGTGTGGTGGTAATAATGACAGTGGATGAGCTAGTTGTAGCAATGGAAGAAGATGATATTACAACACTCACCATTGGAAGAGAAATTAGAGCACCTTGTCTAAGTCCACAAGAGAGTGCACACTAGCTGGACATAATAGTGGACTGCTGCCTGTCCTCTACAGGCTTACTCTTGTAATTCCTCTGGCAGAAAAAGTAGATCCATCTTCGCGGCATTAGAGCTTCATGCAAAGTGAGACTGAGGCATCAAAACAGGAAGAGCCTTTATAAAGGTGTTTTTAATTCCCATTAGAGTGTTCTGATTAGTTGGCTTGTAAGCTGACCAATCAAAGCACCCTGACAGGCAAGTTTCACTTATCTATAGTCTTGTCATGGGAGTATTACAAACTAACTCAGAGCACTCTAATGAGAATTCAAAGCATAGGAAAGCCTTTGAAAGTCATTGTGGTTTTTCAATATTTTTGGGGCTGCAGATGAGAAAAGGTAAGAGAAAGAAGACTTCTTATGGTATTTAGGTTTTTATTTTATTTTTTTACAGGTACTAATTTTAATAGCCCCTTAACTTTTATTAGGATGAGGCATGGTTGATAGGGTTAATATATTTCAAAGAGGTAGCAAGGGAACGCAGGACCCCTAGCCACCTGGGGGGGAGACAAAGACAATTTGGAGGGTTTGGATAATGGCATGTCCACCCCATTGCATTCTATAATTAGAGCAATCACCAACTGCCCATTAGGTAAAACCATTGAATATTGTATTTAGAACATTAGGAGTGGGAACATTAGGCCCCCCTTTTAGTAAGTAGCTCAAAACCACTAACCACAAGTGGGGAAAGGGGGGACACATTAGAATATTCCTCCCATTTTAAAAATTTAATAGTCCCCATCTGCTGGCTATGGGTGAATCCAGGTGGGTGGACAGTGATCAACAGTGTGAACAATGCCTGGATTTTACAGTCTGAATGACTCCGAACGCAGTCAACTTGTTTTGCTCAGTTCGGCATGGGGCTTTTGTGACTTGTAAATAATGCTCAGTATTGCAATTTCCTAGTACTGCCAGTGGCCAAATAGTACTTATAATTATCATTGGCTTGCACAAAAGCAAGTGAATGATAATTTGTGTATGTGCATCCTGTCAGATGCATTTGGTCCGAATTTTATTAAAAACTTTGTATAGGTTTTGGATGCGAAAGCGCCAATTTTAATCTGGGTGAATGCTGCAGATTTGCTCATGCAGACCAAATTCTGACCATATTTGGTTTTGGTAGATATGATAGTTGCTGTTGCAGTTGGAATTAGGTCATTTTCACTGGATTTTGTCCATCCAGACAAAATCCAGTCTTTAGGGAATAACCCCAAAAGTGTATGGAAGAGATCCTGTTGAGAAATATATAGATTTTTTTGTTTTACTGCTCCCCCTTTTTCCCCTCTATTGGTCACTTCTCACTTGATCAGTAAATTAAATCAACTAGTTGCTGTCAACTAACCGATTATCTGTTTTTCTACCTCTTGGCAGGAAATTCAACCCATGAAGCTTACCTCTTGTCCATCATGGCAAAGTATGCCAAGTACTTAAAAAAGTATATATGGGGGGAAAAAGCATAGCAGCTAGAATATACAGCCTATACAGCCTGTGTATTTGTTCAACACATTCAAGAACTGAAAGAAGCTGAAACTTCAGGCAAGAAGTTTCTTAAGAAAATCTTGATTCCTTTCGCATTTCAATTGATAAAGCTGCACTGACACAGCAAAATGTGTTTCGGGTGGGCATTTAAGCAGTAACTATATGTTTTTATATAATTCTAAATACATTTGCCTGAAGTTCCAGTTTCTATGAGTATGATGCATAATAGAAACAAGCCTATGTTTGTAAGGTAATGTATTCATTAAAATTTGGAATACATATACCACTTTATTTTTGTTAAGCTATGTATTTGCCACCCCCCTTTTTGATGAATTTAAACAATAATAGCGTGATTGCCATTGAAAAAAAATCGAAATGTTTTAACTTACGGCAAAAATGTTGACTTCTCCATTGGCCAACATCTACAGCAGCATTTTGGCAGGCCATGGCATATCGACTGACTGAGTCACACAATTCAGTCTGGTTTCCTCCACTTTGACATAAGCGGAAAAGGCAAGTCCTGTAGTAAGCAGACACATTAACCACAGCATGGCAATCCAGAAATGAACTGTTGCTGGGATCATTAATAATTCCACATTTGGACCGACTCTTGTAATATTTTAATAATTCAGAGTCATTGTTACAAGCTTTAAGCAAATCTCCACATTCTCCGTTACAAATCTCATCAAAAGTGGTCCAGCTCTCCAAGAATACTGCCACATTATCTGTGCATTTCCCATTTGGAAAACAGAATTCATCTTCTTCATTTCCATTAAAGAACCCACAAAGCCCACCAGTGCAATTAAAGTATAATGTAGAAAGTGTTATTTGAATCAAGCCTTGATCGGAATATTGGATTTTAACTTGAGATTCTGACTCAATAACTGTTCCATTTCTATTACGGTAAATTTCCAGGTCACCAGATGACAAATAGAATGGCAGTTCCACCTCAAATCCATTAACCTGAAATATAGATTATTATAGAAGCAAAATAAAGAATGCAGGAGTCAAAATATGTCTACCTCTTCGTATTATGAAGAGGATAAATAGGATGTATGCCTGTAAGTAAGTTCAAGTATGTACATTTAGGCACTTTAAAATGTTAATTTATTCTTTCAGCCAACATTGAGTGCATCTTTAAGAATAGCCCTTATCTTGAAACATTGAATACAAAGTCTGGATTATTAGCACAAACATAGATAAATAAAAAAAACAGCTAAATGTATCCTGCTTAAGGATAAATGCCCTCCTTCCCCCTTCCCCCCACCACCCCCAAAAAATTCATATTTTATAAAAACAACATCTTTATGAAATACTCATATTGACTGTATAGGAAATTCCCTACAAATTCCAACCCAGTCATAAAATATGCTGAGACAAAGTAGGGACTTTATTCTGTCTGTGATTTACACTTCTTCACACTGGGTAGAGGTACAGCCATCAAAAAGTGTCAATCCGCCAGCTCTTACCAGTTGACGGCTATAGGGAATTTGCTCTATTTATGGAGGTCTCGTGGGATCCTCCTTAGACCTTAATATACATATTAAATGAGATTGCTACTGAAAGGGAATCTGTAGGAGCATGAGGCACATCTCAGTATATCTGTAATTTTGGCATTAATTGTGATGCAGGACAGTGCTTTAGAATTCTGGTGCCGACAACTCTGTCTTATTTAACGATGACCATTCTACTGTTATTAGTAGCTATATAAACCCCCTAATGTGCTTGAGCACATGTTGTGGTTTCCTTGGATCCCAACAGCACATTCCTTGTCTGTGTGTATTTTCTCACATTTAGCTCGACTAGTTCTTGACTTACCAGGTCTCTAATATCCAAGACTTGGCCTGACAGTATACTTCTTTGACCTTAGTTTATTACTTGACAATTCTCATTATCTAAGGACCTATAATCTAGCCTATGATCCTTGTGATTTGCAGCAAATAATAGACATTCAAATATATGCATCTTTCTTTTTCTTATGTTTTAGTTATGTACTAAAAAATGAGTATATGTTAAGGTTACACTGAAAAAAACTTCTTAAATCAAGAATGGTAGCAAAGGTCTTACCTTGATTTCAGATGTGCTGGTACCACCAATTCTAATTTCTTGCTTGGCCACTTGAATTCGCAGAGGCCGTATCCAGTTCGTATTTGAGTCTGGTTTCTTTTTGCTGATGTCAACCTCAATAAACTCAGCCTTATCTGGACATGTTTTTAACAAAGTGTAAGAATACTCCACTGGGTAAGGAAATGTTACAGAATCAAACGTGCTTATCACTTGGTTTTGATTAACTAAGCAAATACTTTCCCTTCTAGGATAGCACCCCTGGTATCCATTTTCCACAGAGCATATCTCGCCATCACGACAGGTGGTATTGAAACAAGAAATGTCTCCTCCATCTTCACACCAACATTCCACAGTGCAGTCTGCACTGGCCCAAAATGAATCCCCAGCCACATAATATTTTCCATCTATTTCGCAGCCACATTTACCCACAGGGACGCACAAATCTGCACTTAGTACATAACCTTCATCACACTCACAGCCTTCTGTACAAGGACTACTGCAAGAAAAGGGGGCTGTAAGATCAGAACATGTGGCTGGACAGCTGCTTGTACAAACGGAGTAATGGCTGAATTCAGGGCACTGCACAGCAGATGCTGAAGAAATAAAAAAAATAAGAGGTACAGAGAAAAACACACTTTAATTAACTGTGCACTATTAATGTTGCATTTTAAATTTCGATAATTTTCATGTATGCATGACGTATATTCACTCAAAATGTAGACATTATGGCATAAATTGGGTCAAAGATCAACAGGTCTAATTGTGTGTATGCATGTGTGCATATATGATGACATGGACACTATTCATTCAGTCAGTCTACAGCTGTACCTACGCTCAGCCATGCTTTGTGTGGCTGATAAAGATAGAAGCTACCAGTCCACATCATCATTGATGTTTTTAAAGAATAGCATGCTGAAGATATTTTAGATTTGTATTTGTATTGCATGAACGTTTCTAACTATTTCTTACATACAAATGATAACGAAAATATAGATTTCTGATTTTAATTTACATGAACATGCAGTGTAAATTGGCCATTGTGCAATAAGTGACTAACATATTGGTTTATGATTGTGACTGTTTTCATGTCATAAACAAGACCAAACAAAGACATGTCTTTGTAATTAACAATGTCTTATTTATTCACTTTGCAAATATTCTTATCTTCATTACATGTGCAGCACATTGTTAATACCAAAAAATAATGTATTTTTTCATCTTGGCTTATAATCACGAAAAATAATATTGTAACAGTAATTGTGTCTTGTTTTACGTGTAAATCTTAAAGTTAATAGGCTATTTTGCAAACAAGAAAATAATAATGTAGATTGATATCACTATTCCACATACAAATATGGTGTGAAAATATATTGAAAACTCCAGTGAAAGATATAATAATGCAGACTTACCACAGCCAGTCTGAGATCGCCAATCTCCCAATGGTATCCCTAGAGCTTGGCAAACAAGGGCATAGGCTTGGATAGCTTGGCAAAGTCCTGTGCCATTGTCTCTGTTGCCACAGAGATCATAAACACAACTGTGGACAAAAGCAGTAGGATCCACCACAGTGCTACATTCCCACAGAGGACCTCCAGTCATATTTATGAAACCACAGTATTCTGAAGTGAAATAAGCAGACTCCATTGAAGAATCACATAAACTGCAGTTATCTAGACATCCAGAGGAGCACCTCCAGTCTGGATGGTAAACTCTCCAGCTGTCACCTAAGTCTAGTACAGATGTAGCCAGTTTCCCATCTGAACGGAGTGTGTCATCTTGTGGATTCTTGTTATAGTTCCCACACATTCCACATGTTGAGTTAATGTAGGTGCCTGGCACTGATATGGAAGCATAGTGTTCACCATCATACATCACTAGTAGACCAAAGTCTGTTTCCACAGCTGTCGATAATCCACTCTGATAAATTTTGATGGCCCCATGTTCCAGAATCATTGGCAAGGAAAATATCAAGTTGTCTACCTGACATAAAACATGGTAAGAAACATGGTAATGGTGGTTAATCAACTAAATATTTTAAACTTGTATTTTGGCAAAGGAACAACCAATATAAAAGCCAATTCAACATGGAAAAAAATTAAAAAAAACGCTGTCCCCTGAAATTTCCTGTTGATTTCAATTTATAAGCCAAATGTGATTCTCTAATCTAATCCTGAAACTCCCAAAGGGGACATTATGAAAATCTAATCAGCTGTTAACCTTCTTGCAAATTAAATAAACAGAAATAAATAAAATTTAAACTTGTGCACATTTCACTTGATTTCAGTAGAGTATTTCGTTAGTCTGATTCTACTAGTATATCTGAAATGACAGTACATTACCAGTCGTATATTAGCTTAAAGTAGCATATTAGCTAAACTATTAGCTAAACTATTTGCAACAGATAATTCAATGAATCCTCTCTTTTGTTCAGTTCCCAAAAGAATTCCATCACTCGAAAAAAACACTAAACTAAGTATAAAAATCCTGCACAATTTATACTTCACATGTTATCAATGGACTGTTTCTAAATGTATTTGGGCAAATAACCGATGCCACCCCAAACTGCACTTAGGGTTGAAAAAAGGGTAGGGACCATTTGCAGGGCATCTACCCAGTAGCCAGGGTCATAATGGTTGCTATGGTGACTGGACCCTGGAGTTCTACCTGTCAATAAGGGGCACACCCTCCTATAAAACTCATTATTTAATATATTAATACATTTTGGCACTATGTTTAAGCGACAATAGAGTCACCAAGACCACTTCATCTCAATGAAGTAGTCTAGGTACAGTGTCCCTGTTATTTTAATCCTGCAATATAAAACATTGCAATGTTTTAGGTTTAAATGCACTTTTAGTGGCTATCGTCCTTTCTTGATTTTCTATGGGGAAGCTTGGATGCGCATGCTGTGCTTGCTGCACATGTGCATCAGGTGCCTTGTGCTAGAGAGAGGAGCACTATAGCATTAAGTATACAGGTTTGTATTTCTAAAACTATAGTGTTTCTTTAAAAAAAAAACTTTGAAGTTTGTGATGGAGCAATTGGTAAGTGCTACCTGGCAGTCCCAACAATCCCAGAGCACTGTGTTGCCATGGCAATGGGTTAGTCAGAGCAGTCCACACAGAGGACTAAAAAGCTGAACCCCCAAGTTACCTGCCAACAGCACCCCCAAGCATCATGCAAGCAGCCACTGGACTATAAGGGATCCTGGCAACAGCACCTTCAAGGATCCCACAGTTTCTAGTTATGCCTCGCCCTTACTTGGTATTTTTTTTCCCCCTCCACCTCCCTCTTCACTTGCAGTGAGGATGATTAATACTGGTGTCCCAGGGACCCTGCACTACATTTTTTTAAATCCGCTATCTGACATGTTAGGGAATCTGACTAACATGGTGAGTCTAGCGAGAACTTACACCTGGCTTCATTAGTTATAGGATTCATGCCAAAACAAACACCTGTAAGATCAACCAATCCCTTTTTCCTTGTGTAGTGCAGCTGGTAAAAAGCTTTGTGGCAAACTTTGTCAGATCACCAGGAAGGAAGGATTGTGCATTGGGCTCTAATAAATCATCCAATATGCATTTTATTTTTTGAAATCTCTCTCTCTAAAATGTAACCTAAATTGTTTTGTTAAAATTAAATGGTGCTAGCAGCAATAAGAAGCTTTCGTAAAAAAAAAAAAAAAATGTACAATAGACTTGCAAATTTAGTTTCAAATGAATTGCAAATGTAATTTTGTCTGAATTCTGTAACTCTAAAACACTATATTGACCAATTACAAAACAAACAAAATGGGCAATGGATTAACTGTTTTGTTTCTTTCATGATTCAGAGTTCAATTCATGGTGCCCAAAAAAACAAGATTTATGATCCATCTGAATAATTTTTTCTGAAATGATCGTTTGAACAATATGTATCCAAAATAATGGACAAAGGTGAATCCCCCAAAGCATTGTTTTTGGTTTTTTTTTTTCAGATGAATCGATGCAGATGAACCAAAGTTTTTCACCATGCACAAGTCTAATGTACAGGTAATCTTTATCTTATATATTAAAATAGAGAATTATTTATGGGTTTCTTGTCTGATTAACTCTTCCCCAGTAAAGTTCTTTTCATTATACAAAATAGTATGGGATGCATTAATATACAGACATAGAATAAAAGAGTAATTTTTCAAATAATTAGTGGATAATGTTAATAAATGACAAGATCCAAGTATATCATCCTTTTAAAACCTTAAATAATTCCAAACTTGCAAAACTATTTTTTTCCAATCAACAAGCTATTATTAATAATGGCCACATCAGGGTTCAACACAACAGAGTAAGCAAAGTTAAAGTTAAAATATCAGGGTCATTCTTGATCTGGATCACTTGAACTCCGAAGTGGGTGATCATGGAGTATAAGTTTGTTAATCGCAGAGAATCAGGACAAAGGAGAAGTTTGTGAAGAACATATGGTTGTAGATTTTAAAATACCCTACACAAGCCATACAGCAAACAGGTGATCGGTTAACACAGGATTTAATGCTGCAGCAATTGCATTACATTTCTGTAAACAAAGCCTTAGGCTAGATGGTATTCAAAGAGTACTTAGCGAGTTTAGTGTAAAAATATCCAAACCACAGTTTAAAATTTTCTTTCAGTAATTGTACCACAGGATTAGAGAAAATCAGATGTGGTGCCTATATTTAAAAAGGGTTCAAAAATATCAACCCTGAAAACACACACCTGTGAGCTTGCCATCTGTGATTGAGAAATTATTTGAAGGACTGTGAAGGGATAAGATTGATGAATTAATTTTGAATAATAATACCATTAGTTGGAAGCAACATAGTTTTGTGAAAGACGGGTCATGTCAAACTAACTTAATTGCATTATATGAAGAAGTTAATACAAATATAGATCAGGGCATTGCAGTGTGTTGCAATTGGGATAATTGGATTTTATAAGGCATTTGATACAGTTGCATACAAAATGCTACTGTACAAACTCAAAGTAGATGGTTTAGAGGAAAAATCTTGTATCCACAATAAACGTTTATATTAAATGAGACTGAGCTAGGGATAAAATCAAATAAAAAGGACTTGAGGACAATTATTGAAATCAAACTATAAAATGCCTCCAGTAATACCCATGTATTGTATGCTCAGGGTAATTAGGACCACCCACACAGATATTTGAGTTTCATTTGCAAAAAAAGGCATTTGTTAAAATTGATAACAAGTGTGATGAGATAAATATAATGAATGTGTAATTTTGCATGTATCTGTTATTTTTTTTTATTGGTATATCTTCAATTAAAATCCTGGCTATCGATGTTCTTGAAGAAACTACTGTAATTTTTAATCTCAATTGTCTACTTTTTCTTACCTTTACTTTCCCAAAGCTATTCTTTGGAATAACAATGTTATGTGAATAGACCTCCAAAGAAACATCCCTCAGCCATGACACAGAGGATCCTCCACGATTTTCATTCTTGGCTTCTACAGAAAAGAATGGTAAAGAACTTCCTGGCCAACAATTCTTAGCAAGGAGATAAGAACAAGATCCCTGAAAATGGAAAAGGAGTCCATCAAATGTGTGATAATGTGGATCTCCAAAAACCACACAAGTACTGCTCTCTACAGAAAGACACTGGAAAACTTTTTCCTTTGGTTCACAGACTTCATATGGTCCACACACTGACTCTTGGCAAGATATTTGATTATTAAAATTCAGACAACGACACCTCGTTGAGCAATTTCCATTCTCCCAGAACAGCTCTCCCTGACGTAAGAATTGCCCTGTAATGAGAAATATGATTATGTTTGAATTATACAAATAGTATCAATACATAAGGTTCCAACTCCATTACTTTCTTGAAGTGCCTTAATTGAAGACAAAAATTAAATATTGGCATGGAACAAACTTGGAAAGATTCCAAATGCCAGCTGGCTTACACAACTGTAAGCCTTGTTTACATTACAATACTTTTTCTCCAAACATACTTGTTAGCAGTACCACCAAACCAGCACTTTTTTACATGTCTCATACGAAATACTCCTTTAGGAAATGTAAATAACCTTTCCATAAAAAAAAAAATAAAAAAAAAAAATAATTAAAATATATATATATACACACTTTTATTTACTATATTGTTAACTGTTAAAATCTAATTGTATTTTATTTCAATATGACAAAACAATTTCTGTACCTTTTAAACTACAACCATTAGCTGGGTCAATTTCCTTGCCATCAATTTTAAAGAGCCAACGTCCAGGGACATTCACATTTGTAGTCTCCTCAATATTAACTATTTCAGGTGATCTGGAGCCAGGAACACTGAAGAAATTGGTACTGTTACCACCATTAAATCCAGCCTGAGGAAAATATATATAAAAAAAAAAAAAACACGAAATGTAATATGTCCAAGAAAAATAAAAGACAATTTTAAATTAAAAACATAGGTAATTAAAATGTCTGTGTATCTTTTTGAGTTTGTGTTTGTCGCCCTATCTTTTTTTTAATGTATTCTCTCAATTACATATATTGATTCTCAACAGTTTAGACTTTGCAATGTATAGACAGGGACCACCATTTTAATTTTTAATTTATTCAATCATCTTTTAAAACAAAATAGGGGTAGGAGAGCAGGGACGAGTAATCACTTTTTAGAGGCTAGCTAAGATTCATCCAGGATCTGAAATATTTGCTTATAATAACGACACAGGGCTGGATAATGGAGACGTACTTTACACTAGAGTCGAGGTACTGGAGATCCTCATGGCTAGATATTTTCTGCTATACTCAACTGACAATTTATGATAAGAAAGACTCAGCTATTCATAAAGAATCATACTCTAGAAACATATGATTCACTACTTACCCAGCTCATATTGTGCTCCTACTAATTTTTGCCTCAGTACTTACCTGCTTCACAACAAGCATAGGCAATTTGAGGTACTAATTTTTGTTGTGTTAATTTACATTTTCAAGATTCCTATCAAATATCTGGTGTAAATTCTTAAAATGATGTTACTATTGTTGTTGTTTTTTTGTGTTGCTTTTTTCCTGCATTACACTAGATGTTTATTGTGCAAGAGACTACTGTGGTATTAACAAGACTAGTCGCCCACTAGACATTGGTTAAGTCAAGTCAATTTTCATAGTAATTTTTTATAAGTAGTGAAGATAAATTTTGAGCAGTGGGGGTAAAATTACATAGCAAAATGGTTTGAAAAAGACATGTGTCCATCAGTTCATCTGTTTCTTCTGTTGATCCAAAAGAAGGCAAGAAACCCAGTTTGAAACTCTTTCCAATTTTGCAGCAAACTAAGAACAAAATTCCTTCTCAATCCCCTAATGACAATCAGATTTTTATATTACTGAATATTATGCTTGGGCAAGAAATCATCAAGACACGGTTTAAGAATCTGTACAGACTCTGATAAAACAACCACTTCAGGCAGTGATCTCCAAATCTTTTCAGTTCTTATTTAAAAAAAAAAATGCTTTCCTTTGCCTTAGTTTAAATCACCTTTCTTCCAGTTTGAATTAGTGACTTTGTATCCTCTGTATTGTAATCAAAATTATCAACCCCCATTGAAAATCAGGTTTATTGTCAAAATGTACATACTTTCAGCTGTTTGAAATGAACAAATCAAACAAAAGCAATTGAAATATGAACAGCTTCAAGTGCTTTCAACAAATTCAACTGAAGATGCAACTGATAATGACTTCTCCAATCTCAAAATTATTCAACCCTTTAATTTTTTGTTGCTATGACCTGCTGCAAACAAGATGCATTGCCAGACATGGGCAAAGTCTTCCAGTTCAGTAAAATTCTTGGGCTGCATGCTGCAATCACCTTCTTCAAACCCCACCAAAGATTTTCTATGGGGTTCAAGTTAGATGACTGATAGCCACTGTAGAATTTTCCAGGACTTCAGCAACCAAGTTTTGATGGAATTTAAGGTATGCTTAGGATCACTGTCTTGTTGGAAGGTCCAATGATGTCCAAACTACAGTTTTCTCACAGATGGCATGGCGTTTTCTCATACTTCAATTAATCCATCTTGCCTTTTACATGCTAAATATTTCCAGTGCCAGAGGATGCAAAGCAGCCCCAGAACATCACCGAGCCACCACCATGATTACATGTAGGCAGCGTGTTTTTTTCAGCGTATGCTTCATTCTTCTTCCTCCAGACAGACCGCTGATCCATTGGGTCAAAAAGTTCCAGTTTTGTTTCATTGCACCACAGAACAAAAGCTCAAAACCTATGTGGGTTATTTATATGATTTTTAGCATATTGGAGCTGACTTTGAATGTACATTTGGGTCAATAGTGATGTACATCTTCGAGTTCTGGCATGGAAACTTGCTGCGTTTAGTACGTGCATTACTGTGCTCATTGAAACCTCAGTGCCTGTTGCCACCAAGTCTTGCTGCAGGTCTTTTGAAATCACTCAAGGGTTTTTTACATCCTGCCTTCTCAGAAATCTGGTTGCAGCCATTGATAGCTTCCTTTTCCTGCCTTTTTCAGGTAGTGTAACCAATGATCCTTCAACTTTGAACTTGGAAACTATGCTTTCAACTGTGTCTCTAGGAACATTATGTGACTTTGCAATATCTTTTTGTATCCTGTTCCTTGTCTGTGAAGGGCGATGGTCTCTTCTACTTTGTGGACTATTTCTTTTTACTTTCTAACATGCAATCAAACATGACACTTAACAAACCCCTAGACAGCTCAGTTATTTCAAGTGTTCCATCTCAAACAAACCTGATGCAATTATTGGAGCCCTTGATTAGTTGCATCAGGTGTGCTTGAGACAACACCTGTTTTGTATGTTTGTGCTGTTGTGAGGGATTATGTTCAGAGGATTAAATAATTTTGAGAATGGAGAAGTCATTATAAACTGCATTTTCAGTTGAATTTGGGGAAACCACTTGAAGCATTTGTTATGTTCAAAACTAAACAGATTTACATTTGTTAGCATTTCTTCATAACTCAAGTCTTCTATTCCCATTATAAATCTTGTAGCCAGCCTCTGTACTATTTCTAGTGCCATTTTCTTCTGGTGCCTCAAAATTGCATGGTATATTCATGGCGTGGTATTACCATTGATTTATATGTAAATATGTAAAATATTTTCATCCTAATAATTAATCCCCATTTTATATATGACAATACTTAGCTGGCTTTAGCAACTGTTGTTTGACATTGGACATTGTTGCATAGTTTGTTATCTATAATATTTCACATATTCTTCTCATTTGTTGTTTTCCCTAACTCACAACCATTTATGGTGTAAGTTGCTTGTGCATTCTTCACCCCAAAATGCATAACTTATTATATTATATACATATTATATATATATATTGTTATAAATTGTGTACACTTCTGATAAAGCATTTAGAGGTGAAATGTGTTAAGTGTGGCTCGTTACCATTTGGACATTTTTATATTTAATTTTTTGTTTTATACATATGTACATATGTTTGTTAATTGATAAAATATTTATTTTTAATTATATACTTACCGATTCCTATATCTTTCTTCCCGGGTACCTGAAATATCGTAGCTTCTTATTGCAAGAGAGTGAGTTCTGCTCTAAAAGTACTTTTTCATTATGTTATTCCAGTTGATATGTACTTACTTCACAATTGCAGTGCTTTCAATATACAAGGTTTAGGAATCTTTGTGTGATTCATTGCTGCCTATATTTTTCTTTTGATTATAGTGAGCGCCTATTACATTTTTTCTTTTGCTATATTAAATTTAATATGCCATTTGACAGCTCAGTGACTTTATCTAACTAAATCACTCTGCAGCAAAGTAATATCTTGCTTACAGTGAAATACCCTACTGTGACGAAATGCCTTTTGTCACTGGATTTTTAGGTGACAAGTTGCCCTGGCTGTTGGAGGAGCCTGCTGCTGGCCCTTTAAGAACTGCATTGTGGTTTATGGACTTGTATTGGACCATGCTGGTCCTTTAAGAACCATCTGGGGATATATTGAGACTTTGTGTGACAATGCCCCTTTAAGACGGTGTCCCCAGTGTCCACAGACTTGTCCCCAGTGTCCACAAAATTGCTGACTGCTGGGTGGCCACAGTTCGTGCAAACCAACACGTGGCGGTGGCCATCTTTGTTCATTCGAAAGAGGTCAGCGGTATGTGTAGCCAAATTCATGGAACTGAAATCGGCTACACATTTCAACGAACATCGCTGACCCTTACCTTCTCCTACACTCCGTTTTCAGCTGCAGAGACTAAGTCCTGTTCAAAGATTTGAACACACGTTCGAATGGGATGTAGTCATTTTTTCAGTGTGAAATTGACCGACCACACAGCCCAAATCTATGGAACTGTTTTGGGCAGGAAAATGTGCCTGCGGTCGGTCATAAAGGACTTCCGTCTAACTTTTTATCTACTGAATGGATTTGTCTGAATTTTGGATATGTTTATAATTAAAGTATGCTGAGCTTGAATATGTAATTATGAAGATTGGACGTATATTTTTAAAGTTACAGTACATGTATAAAAACTTTATTTTTCCTACCTGTGTTAATTATGTTAAGCATTGTGTGCCATAATTAGATCACAGGCAGAGGGGAGGATTTTTGTGTGTAATTGCTGGGAGTGTTTTCTGTAATGTACGTGTGTTATTGGTTGTTCTGTAAAACCCTGTGGGTGGTCCTATGTAACGAAAACCTGCATAAAAGAAGGCCCTTTGGTGCCAATTAAAGCAGATCATCTTGCACCTTCATGAAGTTTCGGCTCATGTTTGGGGGATTGGAGAACTACACTCTGGGGATTGCTATAATCACTATACTCCCCAGGGTATAATCACTAAGCTCTGCCAAGAGCTTGTTCCTGTTCCTGCTCTCTGGAATTCGGAGAGGTCGACCTACTGGCAGCTGGACCCTGGTCTTGGGTCCAGAGTGGTTGGAGACGGCGAGACCCCAACCAAGCTGCGGCGGTTCGGGGGGTCTTCAGTGGTTATGGTGTCGGGCAGAGTGCTTGGAGTCCTCGGAAAGCACTAGGAGCATCTGTCAGCGGAAGGTACCCAGTCGGGGTGCCAGCGGTTCCGTTACACTTACCTAGTTTGATAACATCTGCAAACACTAATACATGACTTTCAATGTCTATTTCAGGATTTCTATATTAATACATAAAATAAAAGTGGTCCCAGGACAGACCCCGATGGACACCACTCACAACTTTTGTCCAGTTGAAATTTACCATTAATGACAACTTTATGTGCTCTATCTTTAAGCCAATGATCTACGCAAGAACAAGAGTTTTCATCTAGACCAATTACTTTTAATTTCAACACGCATTTTCAAAATCCAAGTAGATTATATCCACAGCAGGACCCTTATGTATATTCTGCTTATTTCTTTGTAGTATGAAAATAATTTGATAACATCTGCAAACACTGATACATGACTTTCAATGTCTATTTCAGGATTTCTATATTAATACATAAAATAAAATTGGTCCCAGGACAGACCCCGATGGACACCACTTACAACTTTTGTCCAGTTGAAATTTACCATTAATGACAACTTTATGTGCTCTATCTTTAAGCCAATGATCTACGCAAGAACAAGAGTTTTCATCTAGACCAATTACTTTTAATTTCAACACGCATTTTCAAAATCCAAGTAGATTATATCCACAGCAGGACCCTTATGTATATTCTGCTTATTTCTTTGTAGTATGAAAATAATTTAATTTGAAATGATTCACCCCATGTGTTATCTATTAATGGTTAATAAGTTTGTAAGCTTACCCACAGGACAAATGATCCTCTTCCCCTTGGACCACTTCCCCTCCCCTGCATCTTTGGATGCCTTCTACACTTAAAATGGTGACTGACCCACTGAGAGAGGGGCAGTTCAACCAAACCGAAGATTTGTCCTTTTGTTAATATGGACAATGTCGGACCACTTTTCTGCCCAATTTACATAGCTAGGAACTTATGCATGGACCTGACTGGAAACACTTCCTTTCCCAGATATCCTCTAGCTACTCACTATCCACCAGTTTGTCCTCAGCCCCCTTTAGAAACCACAGTTAGTTTACCGACTAGTTATTCAGTCCTCTTGTATATAGTTAATACAACTCACTAGTGACGGTTACATATAGCTGTCTCATACAAAATTCATTCCGTGAACACTTACATACTTGTCTCAACTAATTTCACACAATACACAGGATAATGCTCTTGTATACCATTTGAAGGTTCACGCTTGTTACTGTACAAACGATGCGGTCAATGAATGAAGTGCATTGTGGTTTGCAAACACTGAAACAGTAATAACCAAAGCCCAAAAATGTATAACTGTTCTACAACCATACAGGTAGTAAGTCTTAGTCAATTACATGTCACTTCAAACAAGCCACATACTAACACTTTGCAATTTAGTTAGTTGATCTGATATAAGATCAAATGTAGTACCAATGCACTGATTTTCATGTAGCATGGCCTTTTTTTTTTTTTTTTTTAAAGGAAATTTTTATTTGGTTTGCATGTAATATTTGATGTTGTCTTCTGTATTACCTGGATATGTTATGCATTGATCTTGTACAGGCTTCCCCAAATTCCGTCCCTCCAGATGTTGCTGAACTACAACTCCCATGATTCTAAGAATGTAATAGGCTGTGAATCATGGGAGTTGTAGTTCAGCAACATCTGGAGGGCTGGAGTTTGGGGAAGCCTGATCTTGAATGTCTGAACTCATGTTGTTCTAAAAGTGTACATCAAAATATATTACCAAATAAAGACTGTAAAAAAAGTGTATAGGGGTTTAGAAAAATGCCCCTCTCTGTCTCGTTAGAGATTTTTAACTGTTAGCAGAAGACAGCAAAATGAATTGTTTGTGCAGTACTCACCTAAGAATTTTTGCATTGATGTGGCAGGTGCGTTTACACATAAATGCCAATTGGAGTAATACTAAAAAAACTCTAGTTATTTAAATGTGTGTAGGGATTTGGAATACCGTGCACGTAACTCCTTTAGTTTTTATTGTATGTATTGGGACTGATGTGTACTATAGTCATTGCTGCCACCCAGGGGTAGTGGGAGTTTGAGGGCAGGGCTTAATTTTATATGTTTGAAATGATCTATGTTTCATAAAACCTTGCAAATTTCTTCTAATGACATTGTTGTCCCCAGTGATTCCCAATATGCCTTTCTCCAATCCTCTGGCTCAATTTCTGAAAAGAAAAAAATCCTGGAAGATTAAGAATAGAGGTTCGCTTATTTGCACACTTAGCTCCTTAAGCACTTGTTGTTGAACACCAGGGGTGTTGACAGAGGGCGGCTGGGGGAATCGAGACCCGAATGTGGGGGCTATAGCCCCGGATCATTTTTCTCTCTTTATAGGGATTATTTTATCCCAGTCTCGATGGTGAGTGTAGGAGTCAGCAGAAGCAGCACAGCACTAAGAGAGTGTCATATTTCTTGTGTATCTCTATAATTGCACTACGTCCACTCACCAATGAGCCCCACTGAGGGGACAGGCAGGGAAAGCAGTGTATCATGGCACAACAAGAAAATCAGAAAGAATGGAAGACCAAGGAGACCAGGGCTGGTGATACACTGCCTGAGTGCTCTCCAAACAGTAGACATGCTGCCTCTGTGTTACAGTCTAACTGCCTTTCCCCCAACAAAGTTACAGAGCCATCTTTTTATGTATGTGTATGCCTGTGTGTGCATGTCTGTGCCTGGGTGTACCAGTGTGCACCTGTGTGAACCTGCCTGCACCTGTGTGAACCTGCCTGCACCTGTGTGACCATGTCTGCATGATGTGTGAATAATCTGTGTGTGTCCAAGGATGTCTGTCTGTGCCTGTGTGTACCTATCTGTATTTACCTGTCTGTGTCTGTCAGTGCCTGTCTATGCCTATCAGTACCAGTGTATGCCTTTCTGTGTTTGTTTGTGTCTCTGTGCCTGTACATGACTGTGCCTGTCTATTTGTGTATCTGTGTGTGAGTGTGTATGTTTATGTCTGTGAGCAACTCTGAGTGTGCAAAGAGACATATAACATGGTGTAACTGGGGAGGTCCATGGTTGAAGCATTAGAAAGGGATTACAAAATTATTTTGGGGCTCATACCCCAGGTGTTTTTGTCCATTGGACCATTAACATTATGCAGTTGCTGTGGCACCTTGTCTTAAGTCATCAAATCACAATATTTCTGCAGGTTTTTTGTTTGCTGGAATCATTTGCATATATTTTGAGTTAGCTTCCTCCTTTGTATATACTGAAGAAAAATAATAATTTGAGATTTCTGTCTTCATTTACTAACACACACATCTCTATGAGAAGCATTTGATTGGAAAGGCAATAATGTCAGACATAGGTGTGGAAACCAGCAGTGATAGGCTTACCTGACACTGGATTTCAGGCAAGTTATTATTTGTTTTATGCCTTTGTAAGGATGGGTAGGTGGTAATTAGTGATGCCCAAATAGGGCATTCTTATTTAAAACACAGGTTTGACAAAGAAAAGATGGAATAACATTATAACATTTTGGTATAAACATCATTCCAAGTTTTTTAGTAAGGAAAGTTAAAAGAATATGTAGCGATGACTTTTCAAGACAGGACACAATTAAACTAACTGTATGCAAACTGTGCTTAAAAGGATGCCTACAATGCACTAGTGGAGTTTATTTATTAAAATCCAGCAAAAAGAGATAAGTGGTAGATGATTATGATGACGTTTTCTGTCATCTAATAATTGACTAATCTCTGATGTACAGACAATCTTACAGTTAAGAAAGTCATTAAATGAATTTAATCCACCTAGGCCGCCTCTCTTCTCTAAAAGAGTGCTGTCTTTACATGACAAATTGGTTAAAAGTGATTAATTTTAGCTTGGTACAGACTCTAGATCCTTCACGTTAAATAGTTTGAAGATTGTACAATGATTGTACATTTACCTCATCTGAACCTGCCCTTGAAATCTATCACTTACTGGTGAAGCTCAAAGGGAATAAAAGTCAGAGTCCTGGAGCATCTTTTAGATATTAAAAATAAAACCAAACCTTGAAAACTCCTGAGTGCACATTTTGTTTCAATTCATCTGTGAAAGTTTAAAGCACATTTTATATAAACACGTTCCATTGAAATAAAAAATAAATAAATAAAAATGCAAGGCACCATGAGCCCTGATGATAGATTTAACTTTTGTGTTTGTAGTACGTAAACTTACAAAGAAAATGAAAGATAGGTTTGACGTAATTTACGCAGTTTTGCCTGTTCCTGATTTGCATGATTCGGTTTTTTTATAGCCATTAGAGGAATCACTAAAGCCTGAAATAACTGCAATTGCAGCAATACTACCGCACAAATGCAATTCACTAACCGGTAGTGTATTGCAATGCCAGGAAACAATATAAAGAAAAATAAACTATTATTTTCTATTAAAAAAAAAAATACGTTATGGTTTCTCAGACTTAAAAAAGACCATTTATCATCAGAAATACTATGCCTAATAAGACTATATGTTATGTCTCAATAGGTGAGCGTCACCAGTCAGATTCGCCAACACTTTTGTTGTCTATAAAGAACCAGGAGATAACCCCAAGGCTTTAACTTCTATAATAGGGCAGGAGAAGCCAAGTTTCATGCTCCCTAAAATACTGGTGGAGCCGGGAGAAGACCAGTGTTTAACTCTTATAAACTCTTTAGTGTCCATAAGAATCCATGAGATGCCTACTCTCCTTTTAGCGAGTTAAAATACCTGATGAGGACTGGAGCTGTCTAGTCTCCTGGAACAAGAAATACACATGTACACAATACCAGACAAGTCTTACTTGAAGTTTAGTAAACATCCTATAGGCTTCTATTTAGTAACTTAGATTTGGCCAAATATAGATATAATAATCCAAAGAGGGACTGAAAAAATAAAATGAACCCTTTCTTTCTCCTGCAACACTATACAGAACCTTCTACCCATGGGTGTAACTAGGAATTGCAGAGGCCCGATGTAAGAATCATAGAAGGACCTCCTTTACTATTTACTGACTCACATACACTGACATACAGTTGTGCTCAGAAGTTTGCATACCGTGGCAGAAATTGTGAAATTTTATTTTATTGAAGGATAGTGATCATATGAAGCCATTTATTATCACATTATATGGCTCATTTAAAAAAAAAAAAAAAAATCATTATGATAACAGAAATCAACAAATGGGCTTGATCACAAGTTTACATACCCTTGAATGTTTGGCCTTGTTACAGACACACAAAGTGACACACATGGGTTAAAATGGCAATTAAAGGTTCATTTCCCACACCTGTGGCTTTTTAAATTGCAATAAGTGTCTGTGTATAAAGAGTCAATGAGTTTGTTAGCTCTCACGGGGATGCACTGATCAGGCTAGATACTGAGCCATGGGGAGCAGAAAAGAACTGTCAAAAGACCTGTGTATCTCCTGATACCAAGCCAAGGTGAGGCAGATCAAGAAAGATTTCAGCCACAACTGCCAGAAGAATTGTTTGAAATACAATGAAAAACCCACAGGAAACCTCAGGAGAAATACAGGCTGCTCTGGAAAAAGACGGTGTGGTTGTTTAGAGGAGCACAATATGATAATACTTGAACAGAAATGAGCTGCATAGTCAAGTTGCCATGAAAAAGCCTTTACTGTGCCAATGCCCGAAAAAAGCCCGGTTACAATATGCCTTGACACGCCTCACAGCTTCTGGCACACTGTAATTTGGAATGACGAGACCAAAATAGAGCTTTATGGTCACAACCATAAGTGCTATGTTTGGAGAGGGGTCAACAAGGCCTATAGTGAAAATATTACCATCCCCACTGTGAAGCATGTTGGTGGCTCACTGACGTTTTGGGTGGTTGGTGGGCTCTTAAGGCATGGGAAATCTTGCGAAAATTGATGGCAAGATGAATGCAGCATGTTGTCAGAAAATACTGGCAGACAATTTGCATTCTTCTGCACAAAAACTGCACATGAGATGCTCTTGGACTTTCCAGCACAACACGCCTCACAGCATATGTCCGTTAAGCAGTGTTTACTGCACATGTAAGATAGATGACTTAGATGACTCCAGATTTTGACACAGTGCAACACACCGGTCTCATGAGTCCTGTCACAGACCACGATCTGGATTCCATCCCGGGGCCCTCTACCAGACCGCCTCCCTTCATGAGGACCATGGATCCCATGAGAGCATGAATAGTGCATGGAGGGATATCCTTGTTTGGACAGTGACCCAGGAAGGTAGTGGCCAGGTGCAGAACTGAGCCTTTGGTATCTTAGCACCTTCCTGAGCACCTTCCTCTGCTTCCTCCTAGTCAGCACCACAGTAGGGCCTCATATGACAGGCCATGTATGGTGCAGCTTTTTGGGGGGTCAGGCTGAGCTCCAGTTGCCACTTCAGGCCTCTCTATGTGTCAATTAATTCTGCTCTAAAATGTTGACCATAGTCACTCAAAGGCTCAAGTAATTCGCTCCTAATGTGAAGTCCAGATTGTAGGAATTTGAGGAGCAGACGACAGCCATCTTAGCACACAGGTTACAGGGAGTCAACTCTGCTCGAACAGCCAGATATAACAGAGGTAATCATGTCCGCACTTTAATGGGGACTGGGATAACACCTACCTGTTCAGGGGGTCTAGGAGTATGATGGGTCCACACTGCTAACTTAAGTGTGAGGAAAGCAATAGTCTCCCTCTCATGCCCTGTTGCCTATAGACTGCAACAAGTTGCTACAGGCCCGCATCCACCATATAGGTAGTACACTGAGGCAGAAGTATCTGCACTGTCAACCCTCAACACTCTGGCCCCCCCCTGCTCTTTTACACTTACCCTGCCACAGTTCCCCCTTTACTTACCATGTCACCCTCTGAAGGCAATCATTATACACACCGTCATAAAACATAGCTTCGCCATAAACTCAGGGCCAAAGGCCACCTGCAGTACACAAATATACACATGCTCAGAGAAACATACATACATAGACAAGGATACTCACTGCCAGACACACACTCTCAGGCACACACAGGTAGACAATGTAACAATGTATACAAAGATTATTTCTCTATATTCAGTACTGCAAGCTCCCCCTTTAACACCTTAACGCCGTTACGGCGTTCTATGCCGTTCCGCATTAAAAGGGCTTTAAAGTCATTGCGGCGGCATAGAACGCCGTAACAGCTTGCAGCCCCTGGAGGTCCAGTGTACTCACCTCCACCGTGATCCTCTTCTGGAGGGCTGCCTAACAGCCCAGGCAGCCCTCCCCCAGCAAATCAGGCCCCAGGGGGCCATGTGATCGCTCTCAAAGAGCAATCACATGGCCCCCTATAGCTGGCAGTGGATCTGCCAGCAGGGGGACTGTCTGAAATGTCAGACAGTCCCCCTGCTGGTGGGAAAGTAAAAAAAAAAAAAGAATTAACCATGTTTAAAATAAAATAGAAATTTATATATGTAACGTCATACAAAGTGTATTTTAATATTAATATAAGTACATATATTAGTATTAAAATACACTTAGAATGACGTTACATATATATAATATGTATATATTATATATATATATAATAGATACATACACATATATTATATATATATATATACGTATAATTACAATAATAAATAAATAAAATATTGAAACAAAATTTTATATAAATTATATATATATTATAGATATATATATATATATTGGTAACATTCACAGCTAAAATGTCAGACGGAAATACAAATTTAAAAAAAAAAATCTTATTTTCTCACTTTTTTAAAATTTTATTCATAATAAATTATGTTCCATATATGAATAGTTAATGATAAATTAAAGCCCTGTTTCTCCTGAACAAAATGATATATAATAAGTGTGGGTGCACTTAATGTGACAGCGGTGAATCACGGTTGAACAGACATATAACACTAATTCCAGTTTTTGTTTACATTTTGTTTTGTTCAGAACGTGCACTATTGACTACGTCCTGAAGGGGTTAATGTATCTACAGCTTTTTATACACACACAAGTCAATTGCTATTTTTTTCAATAATGGTGTTTTTGGGGGCCTCATGTATGAGTTTCGTCTAAGGCCTCGCCAAGTCTAGAGCCACCACTGCTCATGTACTTTTTGACATGCACTAATTGACATTTGGCAGTTTACATTTTTTTTTGCCTGTAGATCTTCTTGTAGTACTTCTTTTGCTTTTTCCTCATTGCTCGGTAGAATGTCATTGCTTGGTTGGCTCTGTCGACACCTCCCGTGGTGTTATTGTAGTCTATCACTACTTGTGGCTTCATAATTTCTTTCCCACCTTTCGTGCATACCATAACAGTGGAGGTATTATGAACTGTACTCATTAGGCACACATCTTTCTTGTCACACCATCGCAGTGCCATCATTTTGCCTTTTTGCCAGGCAACCATTTCTCCAGTCTTCATCTTCTTATAGCCAAACATTGACGGCATGTCGTGCCGATTAGCCCTAACTGTCCCATAAGCATCTGTTTTGTTTTGCAGAAGAAACTTATAAAGTTCAGGAGACGTATAAAAGTTGTCGTTTGTTATGCAATAGCCCTGATTTAACAATGGCTCAATGAGTGAAAGAACGGACGATATTGCCATTCCATAGTTGCTGTATTTTGGGTTGAATTTTGTTCCTTTTCAAGTGTAAATGACTGAATTCCAAATGTAGTCAGTTGACCATTCGCATAGCATGTAGGATTGTATGCCAAACCGTGCTCTCTTTGATGCAATGTATTGTACCCAGCTGAGCCTTCCCTTGTAGGCTATTAGACTTTCATCTATGCTGATATCTCTTTCTGGCACATAGCTCAGTCGGAAATTCTTTAGAATCATTTGAGATACTTCCCAAATTTGCTTTAGTTTTGGTGCAGGATGAGTAGTTTCATCAAATTCTTTGTTGTTTTCGGAGTGTAAAAATTTAATGATCAGGGAAAATCTGTACTCTGACAAAGAATGGAGTGGCAAGTAAATTATTAGTTGTCCAATACCACTTCTGCAGGGGTTTCCCCACCACACTGTGAAGTATTATTAGTCCCAGAAATTTCCAAATGCCATCTTTGGTCACTGGTTCCCACTTTCTGCTTCTTGAAAACTTCAGATGCAGAGTAGCTAATGGTTGCTCTTTGTACCGTTTTGTCTCAGTAACAATTTTTTCAATAACCTCATCAGTCAGAAATAATTGTAAGTATGCCAAGGGGTTGTTGTGTTCAACGTCTACTTTCATACCAGATACTCCAGCAAATGGGAATCTTGCTGATGTAAGGAGATCAGCACCAGGAGCCATAGCCAATGCCTTGTTTAATTTAATGAGCCTCTTATGCTTCATAGCAGAGTTGGAGAAACAGTTATAGAGGGTGTACAATTCAAAGCTGTACCAGCCCCTCCAATGTCTGTGAATGAGTAAGTGCAAGGGAACATTTTGCATCTGCCCACTCACAGTCTCTCATACAGACAATACCTTGCAGACGAATTAGGGACAATACTATGTGACACACACTATATACACACTATATACACTATATTTACTATTAATCATGGAAAGGTGAGGACTTTGCAAATAACCCTACAAACACTATATGCCTGCATCCTAAATCCCTATTTTTTTTCTTTATCCTACATTTGACTGCTCACGAAACCTAAACTAATTATTTCCTCAAAATCAAAATCTACACCTGGAAAGAAACATTTACCTTTATGCTAAGTTCAACCCCTTTTTCAAAATTAAACATACCATGCAGCCCAATACTAAATGTAACCCTACATCCAATAATTCCAAACACCATTTATAACACAGCTGCAACGCTTCCCCAACTTTTAATCCTCTTGACACTAAACAATCTATTTAATCTAATGCTGACATTAACCTCTATATAATCTTAACAACCCCCTTTACCCTAACTACTTATTACATTATTTTAACCTTGCATGCATTTACGCAGCTCTATTTACTGAATATAGTCACCTATTCAAATAGTAAATTACAGTTAGAAATATGCACAGACAAAGATTTATACATATGAAGTTGATTTCTTTTTTTCTTTTTTTAATGACAGCAATGTCAAGTTAATAAGTACATTAAACTCTATGTATTTGCATTTTTATTTGGGAAAGTGGGGAGGATGACATGCAAGTTAGAATTCTGTGCCTACAAGCACCTGGCACATAAATCCATTCATGACTGCGGAGCAAGGCTTGGTAAGCCCCTTTTAAACATTTTGCTTTTCCCCCCCTGTTCTATTGGATGAGAAAGCAAGTGCTAGCTATTTTACATATATATATATATATATATATATATATATATATATATATATATATAATGCTAAGACCCTGGTAAAAACACAGACAATTAAACTATGTAATACATAAACACACAGGCACCGGATGTAGTGATCGTGACCAATATTGCTGAAGCTGATTTTTTTTTAATTGAGCAAAAGTCATTTAATGTAGTTTCATACAAATACACAGTAATTAATTACTATTTTAATAATTGTATACACTACATCCATAAATTATTATCAGCAATCATGAAAGGGACAATACCAATTATCTCTCTATTGATAATCTTTTGCATAGTAGGATAATATTACTTAACAAAATAGCAAGATAACAAACAGCTTACCTGGGCCATTACTCCACCAAGACCAGTAAGAGGGTCTCCCCCACTTGCAGTCCCTGTTGTCCAAGTAATCTCAGCATAATTGAAAATGGCAAAGCTTGATATCCCATCTGAGATCAGCAGAGCTTGAAATGTATTCACCTGACAATGTAATTAAAGTATTATGACCACTTTGTCTCTCTCATTTTTCTTTATCATCAATCCTTGACTGACAGACTGCATTAGAGCATGATAAAGTATTCATCAGAAAGATGATATGATAACAATTGACAAAGAACAGTTGTTCTAAAATTTGAATATTTATATAACCTGCAAGATCCAGTGTACTCATTCACTCACTCACTAAACACCAACTTCAAAGCGCACAAAATTAAATATGTTTTTTTTCAAAAACACCTGACTTAGACAACAATAATGGGGGTTTAATTACAGTATATAAGCATGCGTTGCATAAACCTGCCTCAACGCTAATGAACCTCATTTTTAACAGGTCATATTCTAGCAACCTAATGCCTGCTCTTATGAGATGTGCCCATTTATTTGAGAAATCCATCCTTCTGGTTCTCTCTACTATGCAAGGTTAAATAGGTCTCTGCTTGGTCTCAGCCTATTTAACCCTAATACATTATTTGCTTTTTTTTTTTTTATTACAATTTTTTTATTTTTTTTATTTTTAGAGTTACTGTGTTACAGTAGTGCATGGGTTACTAATTAGAGCTAAGTTAATGTATTGGCTAACGGTTATTGTAGGCCTTTATGCGTATTGATAGTGTAGATGTATTTTAACACAATATGTGGAATACACGGTTTGGTGAATACAGAGAGGAAAAGGGTTTGCCCTTGAGATAAGAAAAAAAAAATTATAATTAATATAACTTTTCAATAAGTAATTATACAAGATGGATCCAAGCAAGCAGAAATAGAAAAGGAAAAAAAGTCTTACCTGACTTTGTAATTGCCAGGCTTAAAGAGACAAGGATTCCTCTGAGAAGGTGGTTATAAATGCCCAATGACCAGTTACTGTTTGTCGTAATCAGGAACGAGTCAATGTCATTGGATCCAGAAATTAGAATAAGTTAATATATAAAGCCAATGAGATAGTGAAGGTGGGACAAGCTACCATCAGAAATACAGAAGTCTAATTACAGCAACTAGCCAAAATCAAATCAGATAAACAGGAACACTATCAAACACTTTTAGCTAAGTAAAACCACTAAAAGGTAATTACGAGTGTGAAGCACAGATTTATGCATATGTCAATTCTA
>OW240921.1:65812178-65825861 GCA_933207985.1 Pelobates cultripes | reverse complement strand
GGATAGTGATCATATGAAGCCATTTATTATCACATTATATGGCTCATTTAAAAAAAAAAAAAAAAATCATTATGATAACAGAAATCAACAAATGGGCTTGATCACAAGTTTACATACCCTTGAATGTTTGGCCTTGTTACAGACACACAAAGTGACACACATGGGTTAAAATGGCAATTAAAGGTTCAGTTCCCACACCTGTGGCTTTTTAAATTGCAATAAGTGTCTGTGTATAAATAGTCAATGAGTTTGTTAGCTCTCACGGGGATGCACTGATCAGGCTAGATACTGAGCCATGGGGAGCAGAAAAGAACTGTCAAAAGACCTGTGTATCTCCTGATACCAAGCCAAGGTGAGGCAGATCAAGAAAGATTTCAGCCACAACTGCCAGAAGAATTGTTTGAAATACAAAGAAAAACCCACAGGAAACCTCAGGAAAAATACAGGCTGCTCTGGAAAAGACGGTGTGGTTGTTTAGAGGAGCACAATATGATAATACTTGAACAGAAATGAGCTGCATAGTCAAGTTGCCATGAAAAAGCCTTTACTGTGCCAATGCCCGAAAAAAGCCCGGTTACAATATGCCTTGACACGCCTCACAGCTTCTGGCACACTATAATTTGGAATGACGAGACCAAAATAGAGCTTTATGGTCACAACCATAAGTGCTATGTTTGGAGAGGGGTCAACAAGGCCTATAGTGAAAATATTACCATCCCCACTGTGAAGCATGTTGGTGGCTCACTGACGTTTTGGGGGGTTGGTGGGCTCTTAAGGCATGGGAAATCTTGCGAAAATTGATGGCAAGATGAATGCAGCATGTTGTTAGAAAATACTGGCAGACAATTTGCATTCTTCTGCACAAAAACTGCACATGAGATGCTCTTGGACTTTCCAGCACAACACGCCTCACAGCATATGCCCGTTAAGCAGTGTTTACTGCACATGTAAGATAGATGACTTAGATGACTCCAGATTTTGACACAGTGCAACACACCGGTCTCATGAGTCCTGTCACAGACCACGATCTGGATTCCATCCCGGGGCCCTCTACCAGACCGCCTCCCTTCATGAGGACCATGGATCCCATGAGAGCATGAATAGTGCATGGAGGGATATCCTTGTTTGGACAGTGACCCAGGAAGGTAGTGGCCAGGTGCAGAACTGAGCCTTTGGTATCTTAGCACCTTCCTGAGCACCTTCCTCTGCTTCCTCCTAGTCAGCACCACAGTAGGGCCTCATATGACAGGCCATGTATGGTGCAGCTTTTTGGGGGGTCAGGCTGAGCTCCAGTTGCCACTTCAGGCCTCTCTATGTGTCAATTAATTCTGCTCTAAAATGTTGACCATAGTCACTCAAAGGCTCAAGTAATTCGCTCCTAATGTGAAGTCCAGATTGTAGGAATTTGAGGAGCAGACGACAACCATCTTAGCACACAGGTTACAGGGAGTCAACTCTGCTCGAACAGCCAGATATAACAGAGGTAATCATGTCCGCACTTTAATGGGGACTGGGCTAACACCTACCTGTTCAGGGGGTCTAGGAGTATGATGGGTCCACACTGCTAACTTAAGTGTGAGGAAAGCAATAGTCTCCCTCTCATGCCCTGTTGCCTATAGACTGCAACGAGTTGCTACAGGCCCGCATCCACCATATAGGTAGTACACTGAGGCAGAAGTATCTGCACTGTCAACCCTCAACACTCTGGCACCCCCCTGCTCTTTTACACTTACCCTGCCACAGTTCCCCCTTTACTTACCATGTCACCCTCTGAAGGCAATCATTATACACACCGTTATAAAACATAGCTTCG
This sequence comes from Pelobates cultripes, assembly GCA_933207985.1. Taxonomy (NCBI): domain Eukaryota; kingdom Metazoa; phylum Chordata; class Amphibia; order Anura; family Pelobatidae; genus Pelobates; species Pelobates cultripes. The sequence goes on along the minus strand of OW240921.1, from coordinate 65,824,048 downwards.
CCATAAACTCAGGGCCAAAGGCCACCTGCAGTACACAAATATACACATGCTCAGAGAAACATACATACATAGACAAGGATACTCACTGCCAGACACACACTCTCAGGCACACACAGGTAGACAATGTAACAATGTATACAAAGATTATTTCTCTATATTCAGTACTGCAAGCTCCCCCTTTAACACCTTAACGCCGTTACGGCGTTCTATGCCGTTCCGCATTAAAAGGGCTTTAAAGTCATTGCGGCGGCATAGAACGCCGTAACAGCTTGCAGCCCCTGGAGGTCCAGTGTACTCACCTCCACCGTGATCCTCTTCTGGAGGGCTGCCTAACAGCCCAGGCAGCCCTCCCCCAGCAAATCAGGCCCCAGGGGGCCATGTGATCGCTCTCAAAGAGCAATCACATGGCCCCCTATAGCTGGCAGTGGATCTGCCAGCAGGGGGACTGTCTGAAATGTCAGACAGTCCCCCTGCTGGTGGGAAAGTAAAAAAAAAAAAAGAATTAACCATGTTTAAAATAAAATAGAAATTTATATATGTAACGTCATACAAAGTGTATTTTAATATTAATATAAGTACATATATTAGTATTAAAATACACTTAGAATGACGTTACATATATATAATATGTATATATATTATATATAATAGATATATACACATATATTATATATATATACGTATAATTACAATAATAAATAAATAAAATAATAAAATAAATAAATAAAATATTGAAACAAAATTTAATATAAATTATATATTCATATGTAATTTCATTCTAACTGTATTTTGTTATTAATATATATATATTGGTAACAAAATACACTTAGAATGACATTCTATATATATCTATCTATATATAAAATACAAATAACCGCAAATATATATATATAGATAAATACATATAATTACATAAAAGATTACATTAGTATACACGTAGAATTTAAATACCTATAAATGCATATATATTAAAATTTTACGTGTATATTTAAGTAATCTTTTAACATAATTATGTGATTTGATTAGTTAAAATTAGATTGACATGCCTGACAACACAGGGAGAAAGTGCAGAGAATTTAATTTGCAAGCACTATATTTGGCCTTGTAACTCTCCAATACACCATAAAACCTGTACATAGGGGATACTGTTTTACTCGGGAGACTTCGCTGAACTCAAATATTAGTGTTTCAAACTGGTAAATTGTATTACAACAATGATATTTTAAGTAAAAGTGACATTTTATGCATTTTTTACAAACAAACGGCACTTTTATGGACTATATTATTGCTGTAATATGTTTTACTGTTTTAAAACACTAATATTTGTGTTTAGTGAAGCCTCCCAAGAATAACAGTACCCCCCAATGTACAGGTTTTATGGTGTTTTGGAAAGTTAGAGAGTTTTGACAATGAAATTTGCCAGATTGGTTATGTTGCCTTTGAGACCGTATGGTAGCCCAGGAATGAGAATTACCCCCATGATGGCATACCATTTGCAAAAGTAGACAACCCAAGGTATTGCAAATGGGGTATGTCCAGTCATTTTTAGTAGCCACTTAGTCACAAACACTGGCCAAATATTAGTTTTTTTGCTTTTTTCACACAAAAACAAATATGAACGCTAACTTTGGCCAGTGTTTGTGACTAAGTGGCTACTAAAAAAGACTAAACATACCCCACTTACAATACCTTGGGTTGTCTACTTTTTCAAATGGTATGCCATTATGGGGGTAATTCTCATTCCTGGGCTACCACACCGTCTCAAAGGTAACATTACTAATCTGGCAAATTTCAATTTGAAATTGGAATGTTCTATATTTGACCCTGTAACTTTCCAAAACACCATAAAACCTGTTAATAGGGGGTACTGTTGTACTCATGAGACATCGCCGATTACAAATATGTGCATTTTTTTGCAGTAAAACCTAACAGTATTATGACATTCACAGCTAAAATGTCAGACGGAAATACAAATTTAAAAAAAATAATCTTATTTTCTCACTTTTTTTTAAATTTTATTCATAATAAATTATGTTCCATATATGAATAGTTAATGATAAATTAAAGCCCTGTTTCTCCTGAACAAAATGATATATAATAAGTGTGGGTGCACTTAATGTGACAGCGGTGAATCACGGTTGAACCGACATATAGCGCAAATTCCAGTTTTTGTTTACATTTTGTTTTGATCAGAACATGCACTATTGACTCCGTCCTGGAGGGGTTAATATATCTACAGCTTTTTATACACACACACAAGTCAATTTCAATTTTTTTCAATAATGGTGTTTTTGGGGACCTCATGTATGAGTTTCGTCTAAGGCCTCGCCAAGTCTAGAGCCGCCACTGTACTTTTTGACATGCACTAATTGACATTTGGCAGTTTAAATTTTTTTTTGCCTGTAGATCTTCTTGTAGTACTTCTTTTGCTTTTTCCTCATTGCTCGGTAGAATGTCATTGCTTGGTTGGCTCTGTCAACACCTCCCGTGGTGTTATTGTAGTCTATCACTACTTGTGGCTTCATGATTTCTTTCCCACCTTTCGTGCATACCATAACAGTGGAGGTATTATGAACTGTACTCATTAGGCACACATCTTTCTTGTCACGCCATTGCAGTGCCATAATTTTGCCTTTTTGCCAGGCAACCATTTCTCCAGTCTTCATCTTCTTATTGCCAAACATTGGCGGCATGTCGTGCCGGTTAGCCCTAACTGTCCCATAAGCATCTGTTTTGTTTTGCAGAAGAAACTTATAAAGTTCAGGAGACGTATAAAAGTTGTCGTTTGTTATGCAATAGCCCTGATTTACCAATGGCTCAATGAGTGAAAGAACGGACGATGTTGCCATTCCATAGTTGCTGTATTTTGGGTTGAATTTTGTTCCTTTTCAAGTGTAAATGACTGAATTCCAAATGTAGTCAGTTGACCATTCGCATAGCATGTAGGATTGTATGCCAAACCGTGCTCTCTTTGATGCAATGTATTGTACCCAGCTGAGCCTTCCCTTGTAGGCTATTAGACTTTCATCTATGCTGATATCTCTTTCTGGCACATAGCTCAGTCGGAAATTCTTTAGAATCATCTGAGATACTTCCCAAATTTGCTTTAGTTTTGGTGCAGGATGAGTAGTTTCATCAAATTCTTTGTTGTTTTCGGAGTGTAAAAATTTAATGATCAGGGAAAATCTGTACTCTGACAAAGAATGGAGTGGCAAGTAAATTATTAGTTGTCCAATACCACTTCTGCAGGGGTTTCCCCACCACACTGTGAAGTATTATTAGTCCCAGAAATTTCCAAATGCCATCTTTGGTCACTGGTTCCCACTTTCTGCTTCTTGAAAACTTCAGATGCAGAGTAGCTAATGGTTGCTCTTTGTACCGTTTTGTCTCAGTAACAATTTTTTCAATAACCTCATCAGTCAGAAATAATTGTAAGTATGCCAAGGGGTTGTTGTGTTCAACGTCTACTTTCATACCAGATACTCCAGCAAATGGGAATCTTGCTGATGTAAGGAGATCAGCACCAGGAGCCATAGCCAATGCCTTGTTTAATTTAATGAGCCTCTTATGCTTCATAGCAGAGTTGGAGAAACAGTTATAGAGGGTGTACAATTCAAAGCTGTACCAGCCCCTCCAATGTCTGTGAATGAGTAAGTGCAAGGGAACATTTTGCATCTGCCCACTCACAGTCTCTCATACAGACAATACCTTGCAGACGAATTAGGGACAATACTATGTGACACACACTATATACACACTATATACACTATATTTACTATTAATCATGGAAAGGTGAGGACTTTGCAAATAACCCTACAAACACTATATGCCTGCATCCTAAATCCCTATTTTTTTTCTTTATCCTACATTTGACTGCTCACAAAACCTAAATTAATTATTTCCTCAAAATCAAAATCTACACCTGGAAAGAAACATTTACCTTTATGCTAAGTTTAACCCCTTTTTCAAAATTAAACATACCATGCAGCCCAATACTAAATGTAACCCTACATCCAATAATTCCAAACACCATTTATAACACAGCTGCAACGCTTCCCCAACTTTTAATCCTCTTGACACTAAACAATCTATTTAATCTAACGCTGACATTAACCTCTATATAATCTTAACAACCCCCTTTACACTAACTACTTATTACATTATTTTAACCTTGCATGCATTTACGCAGCTCTATTTACTGAATATAGTCACCTATTCAAATAGTAAATTACAGTTAGAAATATGCACAGACAAAGATTTATACATATGAAGTTGATTTCTTTTTTTCTTTTTTTAATGACTGCAATGTCAAGTTAATAAGTACATTAAACTCTATGTATTTGCATTTTTATTTGGGAAAGTGGGGAGGATGACATGCAAGTTAGAATTCTGTGCCTACAAGCACCTGGCACATAAATCCATTCATGACTGCGGAGCAAGGCTTGGTAAGCCCCTTTTAAACATTTTGCTTTTCCCCCCCTGTTCTATTGGATGAGAAAGCAAGTGCTAGCTATTTTACATATATATATATATATATATATATATATATATATATATATATATATAATGCTAAGACCCTGGTAAAAACACAGACAATTAAACTATGTAATACATAAACACACAGGCACCGGATGTAGTGATCGTGACCAATATTGCTGAAGCTGATTTTTTTTTAATTGAGCAAAAGTCATTTAATGTAGTTTCATACAAATACACAGTAATTAATTACTATTTTAATAATTGTATACACTACATCCATAAATTATTATCAGCAATCATGAAAGGGACAATACCAATTATCTCTCTATTGATAATCTTTTGCATAGTAGGATAATATTACTTAACAAAATAGCAAGATAACAAACAGCTTACCTGGGCCATTACTCCACCAAGACCAGTAAGAGGGTCTCCCCCACTTGCAGTCCCTGTTGTCCAAGTAATCTCAGCATAATTGAAAATGGCAAAGCTTGATATCCCATCTGAGATCAGCAGAGCTTGAAATGTATTCACCTGACAATGTAATTAAAGTATTATGACCACTTTGTCTCTCTCATTTTTCTTTATCATCAATCCTTGACTGACAGACTGCATTAGAGCATGATAAAGTATTCATCAGAAAGATGATATGATAACAATTGACAAAGAACAGTTGTTCTAAAATTTGAATATTTATATAACCTGCAAGATCCAGTGTACTCATTCACTCACTCAATAAACACCAACTTCAAAGCTCACAAAATTAAATGTGTTTTTTTTCAAAAACACCTGAATTATAATTAATATAACTTTTCAATAGGTTATTATACAAGATGGATCCCAGCAAGCAGGAATAGAAAAGGAAAAGAAGTCTTACCTGACTTTATAATTGCGAGGCTTAAAGAGACAAGAAGGTGGTTATAAATGCCCAATGACCAGTTACTGTTTGTCGTAATCAGGAACGAGTCAATGTCATTGGATCCAGAAATTAGAATAAGTTAATATATAAAGCCAATGAGATAGTGAAGGTGGCACAAGCCACCATCAGAAATACAGAAGTCTAATTACAGCAACTAGCCAAAATCAAATCAGATAAACAGGAACACTATCAAACACTTTTAGCTAAGTAAAACCACTAAAAGGTAATTATGAGTGTGAAGCACAGATTTATGCATATGTCAATTCTAGGTGAGGTCAGTAAACTAAGCTACAGGTTGTGTAAAGCAAACTCCTTTAGGAGCACTTTCATTTTTGGCCACAAATTCACTAACATATATACACCAATATACACCAATAACAGGCATGCTGATGAGCAGTCAGTGTCCGACACCATGTAAGTAGATGCAGCCAAGTACTCTTCCGAGACAGGCACATGAACAAGCATCGGATGTCCCAAACACAATTTCAATTTCAGGAAAAACTATTCAGCAGAACCAAACAATCCTGCTGTGCAAAAGTCAAATTTGCAGGGGATATATACTGTGTGTGTTTAGGGGCTGTAGTGTGTGTGTCTATGTGTGCAAATGGGTTGTAGTGCAAGTGTATAGGGGATGTAATATGAGTGTCTAGTGGCTGTAGAGAGATAGTGTGTGTGTTTATATATAGGGGGTGTAGAGTGTGTCTGTAGGGAGCTATAGAAAATGTGTGTGTTTGTGTAGTTGATGTGTTTAAGGAATGTAGTGTGTGTGGGGCTGTAATGTTTGGGAGATTTGATAGGATGCTACTTACACCAATGATGGCATGCCTTTTTTGTAATCAAAATTATTCAAACCCATTAAAAATTAGGTTTATTGTTAAAATGTAAAGACTTTCAGCTGTTTGCAATGAACACATCAGACAAAAGCCATTGAAATAGCTCTACACAACAAATGCTTCAAGTGGTTTTCCCACATCAACTAAAATGCAACTTATAATGACTTTTCCAGTCTCAAAATCTTTCAACACCCTGAATATAATCTCTCACAAGAGCACAGATCTGCAAAACAGATATTTTCTAAATCACACCTGATACAACTAATCAAGGGCTTCATTAGTTGCACCAGTTGTGCTGTCTAGCGGTTTGTTGAGTGACACATTTGACTGTATGTTAGAAATATGGTCCAAGTCAAAATAATAGTCCATAAAGATAAGAGAAGAGATCATCACCCTTCACAAACAAGGAACAGATTACAAAAAGACAGTGAAGGCACTGAATGTTCCTAGAGACACCGCTGGAAGCATAGTTTGCAAGTTCAAAGTTGAAGGAACAGTGGTTATGTTTTATTATTCTGTTCTGTTGAGTGATAAAACATAACTGGAACTTTTTGGCCCAATGGATCAGTGGTATATCTGGAGGAAGAAGAATTAAGCATACGCTGAAAAGAACACTATGCCTACAATTAAGCATGGTGCTATCTCGGTGATGCTCTTGGATGTTTTGCATCCTCTGGCAGCTAGTTCTATATGTGTATTCGTGCATATGGCTAATTACATGTATATGAAAAGATCACTCTGTATGTCTAATAAAATGTTTGTAAATGGCTAGTTATGTATGTCACTAATTATGTATGTATCTGTGTGAACAAGAAGAATGGGGGAGGGACAATATTTTTATCATAAAGGGCTTTAAATGTGATAAGGCTGAATGTGGCAAGAAATTTAATAAACCAAGCTAATGCGTTAATACAAATCATCATCATGCTAATAATGGACCTATAAAAGGCGTAATCTGGTGCAAAAACGTATTTGGGGATCTTCAATGTTGGCAAAAGCATTAAAGATATATGAGTGCAATCAATATTTTTCTAAATAGCAATCATGGAGTTATAATGAAATACAGTAGACTGCTGTTTGGTGAACTGATAGTTAACGATCTTTGAATAATAGACCAAGGTTACTTTTCTATTACATAATGTCAGATGTATTGACAGAGAGTCAATAAAAGTTTATGCATATCCAGAAGGACAGCTACATGACTTTTCTCTGGGATCAAGACAATTTCAAAGAGTTAAGGCCAGTGCTTTTTTATGCCCAATATTTACTAAAAGCTGCTCTACTCTTATCCTCATAAAACTGTGCAGGTAGTTTCTAAAGAAACACACTAAGCACTATAACTACTAAAGCTTTGTCTGACCCCCCTACATTGTAAGTATTCAAACTTTTTGATCAGTTGGGCTACTTACCTGGGGTGCCCAGAAGCGTTGGGAGTTCCTAAGTAGGTTGTACAAGAAAATATAGTGAAAGTATTTTGGCAGAAACAGGAATGGTTCCTGTTTGATCCAGGTAGGTCTCTCAAATTTCTACTTTCATCAACAGAGTTGTCCAAGCAGCACTAGCAGGAAATTTGCATCCTTCAGATAAACGCCCCCACCTGGTGATCTACTAGGGGAGCTTAAGACCCCTGGCTTTCTGTTTTCAATATTACATAGTTATATTGTAATATGGGCTGAAAAAAATGCAGTTTATTATGTTTAGCCTTTTATATATGTTTAGTACTGCTGGCAATCCAAAATAAACCAAGTTCGAAGCAATTTCCAACTTTGACATAAAATGGGCAAAACTTTCCTCCTTGGCTGCAAACTAGCAGTCAGATCAGGGCCTGCGCTTACATTAGGCAATTAGGCAGTAGCATAGGGCGCTCTGTAAGAGGAGCTCGTCTGGTGTTAAAATTATTCTGCCCACCCATAATGCCTTAACCTCACCTCTCATGCAACTAACTCTGCCTTACCGAGCCCCAAAAATTCTAACTCTGCCTTCCAGGCTACCTTTTCCTCTGCCCCTCGTACCAGGACCCTGCCTCTGGACAGCAATCCCTTAGAAGAGGAGGGCAGTGCAAGGCTGCAGCATCCATGTCATGTTCCTGGACTGCTTGTGGAAGTGTGAGTAAATATGTATATGTAAATCAGTTTTAGTGTGTGTAAGTGTATTTATTAGGTAGTGTTAGGGAGTTTGTGTGTGTTGGTGTAAGAGATACTGAGAAACAAGAAAAAACAAAACTGTGACAGACTGGAAAGATTAAGTAGAGAAAAGTAAGCAGAAATAGAGACTGCAAGTAAAGGAATAAACCAAGGATGAGAGAGTGACTGTATAAACACTATTTTTGTTATGAGAGAGAAATACTCCACACACATAAACCAGTTCAGCTTTCTGAACTGCTTGATATGTATGTGGTATGTCAATTTCTTGACAGTTTATTAACCCCATAAAGACACATGACATGTGACATGTCATGATTCCCTTTTATTCCAGACGTTTGGTCCTTAAGGGGTTAAAGTGTCGCTTTTAATACAAATCTGCTCTTTTCTAATTGGGGGCAATAACACCTCCATGTCTGTCACAAAGCTACCAGGAAGGTTTTCTTTCACTTCCTTTAGCTCCACAGAGCTACTAAAATAGGCAGACACACACGCATGTGCTTTCTGCCCCCTTCTCAATGAGTTGTACGAGAGCTCAGTGGGAAACATAGAAAATCTGTGGTCGAGTACAGAGGCTTCTCAATGAAAAGCCTCTGATTGGAGAATTCCCTGGCACAGACTGAAGGCTTGCAAAAAAAAAAATTTTAGAAAATCAGTGGAATATGTCCCTTTGGTGTTCATTGAGTTAACTTGTGGCACAATGGAACAATCTCATAAGGGGACATAAATCCTTGCACTGGCCCTGAGTCAGAATTCTGTTTGGATCCAGTTCTCCAGCTGATGTGAGAAATTGCATCATCACTAGATTATGGATAAATTACCTCTTTATCAACAGGCAATGGTTAGGCCAGGAGACTCCTTAATATTCCAGCATTATAAATAAATGAATTAATTTAGAATGTGGAGTGTTCCTTTAGCAAGGTGACCAGGGACATCAGTGCCTCTAAGTACTGCTTAAGGAATGAGTAGGTACCCAAGATTAGCTTCAGCAGAATATCTTTACACGTTTACATTTAAACTAGCTAAAAAAAAAACTTGAAATGAATCACATTTACTATACATAGTTGTATCATAATCAAATGAACTGATTAAAAATGTATATAAAGTATAAATTAGTGACATTACAGGAGTTGTGCTGCTTCCTCCATAAAAGGTGACTTCATCCCATGTGACCACAAAAACCCACGTTGCAGAAAAAGATGGGACATTTTTAAAGTGCTTCCTGATTTCTTTGGATATCTTCTTCAGGATTGCTTGGTCTGTTGTCTCCCTATAGTAGATTTCTCCACGTATTCCATTGTGGACATCAGCCCAAAAAGGTGCCATGAAGGCACGGCCATCTGCTAGAGGAAAAGCTTCAGGAGTGAACTGGCTGACTAGAACATTGAAGGAGATCACTCCATTATTGTTAACCTGTAAAATAGAAATAAGCAATAAATTAATTAATTTCCCAACATGCTCAACTGCAGTTTATTTGATAGTATGCTAAAAATTTATATTATTTAAAAAAATAATAATAAAGCTTGTGTTTACTATCTAGAAAAGTATTTCTCTCATAAAGTTGATCATTTAGGTTGCCACAGTCTCTTCTAGACTTGTACTAGTTTGACTGAATAAAGAAGATGCTTTTAGAACTCCCAGAACGCTGGTATCTATTTGCTATATATCTGTTGTGCTACTGAGCACTGGGTACAAATTGGAATTTTGGAGTTGTAGTTTTGAGCCTTGGAATAAAAAAAATAAATATATATATATATATAAATTTATTTATTTTTTTTCGTTTTTACTGTTTCTGCTTTTTTCCCTCTGTTGGTCACTTCTCATTTGATCTTTAAACATTTAATGGTTTTAACCTAATCATCAATTATGGAACTATTGATGGAACTCCAAACAAACAAAATGGCTTGTCTATTGTCCTTTTCGTTTGCTTTGTGATTCGGAAATATGCCATTACAGAGTTCAGAAATGTCAGAAGAGTTGCCGAAATTCAGAGGATTTATGATTTTTGAAACATCGAATGTACAAGTCTAGTGTTTAATCTATTGCAGTTAAAGGAACACTAAAGTCACCCAGACTACATGGTCAGCATGCAGTGGTCCTCTATGTTTAACCCATTGAGGTAAAATATTGCCACTTTTCAGAAAGGGCAATGTTTACTTTGAAGAATTAAGCACATCTCCAGTGGCTGTCATATTGAAAACCACTAGAGACACTACTGCTCCACTGACAGAGTAAAACATGGAGTAAAACATGGTAATGTGACATTTATATATCAATGTTTTACAATGAAAAGCATTGGATGTAAGAGCAGCATACACATCAGGTCCCCAATGCATTGGGGCATTGGATTTCACCATTACTGAAAGAAGCCGTGCCTCCTTGATGATGTTGAGGAAGAAGAAGGTCATAAGTGATGAGAAGCCTCAGCTTTGGCACAAGGTAAATAAAAAAAGTTTTTTTCTATCAATTTCATAACAAACGTGGAGGAGGAACACAGTATTTTAGCATTGGGAATAGAGGCTTGTATTCCTAATGTTATAGTTTTCTTTTAAGACATGCCAGCAGAAAGGTAACCATTGCTTTCACAACTATGACATGCTGACTGCAAGACATATTTCATGACAGGTATCTGAATTTCACAATTTTTTTCTATAATTATCTTGTAACTGGAAAACTGCTACAAGTATATGGCTTTATAATCCCTTGAAACTGGTAGAGACATACAAATCATAGCTATGTTTAAAAAAGTGACAAATCCTTGCTACATTACTTGTATGTCTCCATTGCTTTATACCTGCTCATATGATGTTTGTGGCTGTAATTCTGGACTGCTCTCTACCCCAGGAAGGCTCAGACTGGCCAACAGGCAAATTGGACAAATGGCTGGTGGGCTGCGATGACCATGTTCTGAGGCTGACAGGGGAGATCAGAGTGCCAACCTTGCTGCCTGTCTTCACAGGTTGGTGGGGAGATCAAAGATCTCCCTCACCAGCCCACAGGAACTCCTCTGCAGCAGAGTAAGGGGCGAGGAGGAGCCGACAGGCTGAATGATCCTTACATGAGCTGGCCAGTTCAGAGCATTGCCACGGCTAACAGTTACAGCAACCCTAGATAATTGTTTCAATTTTCATCTAGCTTCACCAACACAATAGTCAAGGGACTCACATCTGGATTGCCTTTAAATTAGTCTCCAGAAGGATATTAATACTTTAGAGAGCGGTCAGAGAAAGGCTACTAAACTGGGTCATGGATTATAGGATAAAACTTACTAGGAAAGGTTAAAGGATCTTAACATGCAGGGGCGGGCTGGGCCGGGGGGCAGGGAGGCAATTGCCCCCCAGGCCGCCCTAAATTCTTGTAAGACCGGCCGTGGCGGGCCGGCCCTTTAAATACTGCAGCCGCCTGAGCGCTCTGTTAAGAGCCTCAGGCGGCTGCAGCTTCTCCCCTCCCCTGTAGCGTGGCCGAGCTGCACTCCGCGCGGAGTTTCTGTTTCCTGTAACC
>OW240921.1:65471192-65812078 GCA_933207985.1 Pelobates cultripes | reverse complement strand
GGGAAGCGCTTTCACACACTTCTGTAGCACACACTACCACACACACACAGCCATCCCTATACATACACAGAAACACAACATGCTTCCCTTACACACAGAGAAACACACAATGCATCCATTACACACAAAGACAATGCATCCTTTGCACACATACACAGAAACAGACAATGCAAACCCGTACACACACATGCAAACACACACACTTATTTTCTTACATACACACAGAAACACAATGCATCTCTTACACTCAATGCACACACATACAGACACACACTTTGCATCCCTTATGCATACAAACACAGATGCACACAATGCATCCCTTACACACAACCAGAAACACATAATACATCCCTTATACACAAATACACACTGCTTCCACTACACACAAACACACTGCATCACCTGCACAAACTGGTAACCCTATACACTACATACCATAAGCACACATATTACATCCTCTACAATAACACATAACACATCCCCTACACACTCCACTCCCTGTGAGCGGACTCATGAGTGGGCCTTATGGGCATACTCACTGTCAGGCCCTGGGGCCCAGACCTTGAGCTATGTAAGGGGCCCCAAAAAATGGAGCTGCTTCCAATTCTCCCAGAACATTGAATTTTGTGACCACAGTTGCAATGAGCCACCAGAGATCCTGTTCTACACCAGACCAGTGGAGTCAAACTGCAGCCCATCATCATCTTCATCTGCTTGTAAGTAGGCAATCTAGTATATTATTAGTGACACTAATCTATAATTTACCTCACATTAAAGGGACACTATATCTTAATGAAGTGGTTCTGGTTTCTATAGCTGGTCCCTGCAGGCTTTTTAATGTAAACACACACTGTGTGCAGCACTGGCGTTAGTTCATATGGCAAATCATATGGGTGAGGCATTGTGATGTCACATGGGGGGGCAGCAAATTTTTATTTTGTCTAGGGCGGCAAAAATCGTTTCACCGGCTCTGATCATGGGCAGGTGCACCAGTCTACTGGTGACCCACAGGAGGGGAGTGCACTGATTGCAATGCACTCTCCTCCTGCCCAGCCCCGTCTTTACCGCAGTGCAAGTGCCCTCTGCTCCCAATTTACAGTGGCTCACACTCACAACAAGCAGTGCCTGGAGCCGTGAAGGAGCGGGTATGGCAAAGAGCTACTGATTAGCATAACATCAATATCCGTTATAAAACCAGGAAAAGGTGGGCATGGATGGTGAACTGATTTGGTGGTGCAATGGGCCACTTGACTGGTTTTGCCCCCCAGGCCTAAGGCTGCCAGCCCTCCCCTGTTAACATGTATAGCTTGGAGGAAAGATGAGACATGGGAATATGATAGAAACATTTACATACATAAAGGGAAAGAGGGGCAAAGGTTTAAAAATAATATCAGTAAGTATTACTTTACTTAGAGGGAAGTGGAGGGAAGTGGATGCATGGAATAGCCTACCAGCTGAAGTGGTAGAGGTTAACACAGTGAAAGAGTTTAAGTATGTGTGGGATAGGCATAAAGCTATATATATTAGGCTAGTGACTAATGAGAGTATTTAGAAAATTGGGCAGACTAGATGGGCTGAACGGATCTTATCTCCTGTCACATTCTATGTTTCTATGTTTCTTTTTTTTTTTTTATCTGTTTTTATTAGATAGAGTAATGGTAGAACAGCTTATTCGATTCAGTGTTCAGCAGATTGAGGTCATGTACGACCTTTGTGTATCTGCTATAATATGTTCAAATGTGTAACAAGCATAACATTCGTTCCTGAGAACAACTCCGTCGCCGCCTTACATCACGGCATTCTAGACAACCAAGGCTCAGTTTATATTGGTTAACTTGTACATAGTTCCTATCGTTACCCCTCAGGGTGTATTTATACTACGTGATCGGTCAGCTACGAGCTCTCCCTAGCGCTTTTGTGGGTGTTCGTGGTGGGTATGGGAACCTATGAAGGTTGACGTCGTATGCGGTATGTTTGTGGTAGCTATGCGTCATGTCAGTTACCTACGGACTCGCTAATCTTATGTTTTGGTAGAGTGCCTGTGGTAGGGAATCATAGTTTCCCTGTCCATGCTACCTTGTCTGTCTTTGTTCCATATATCTGTTTATGGTTCTGCCTTTTCTAACTGTATATCCATGGGTTGTAGTTGTAATGGTAGTGTTTCTTGTTTGTTTTTTCTTGGGGCATGTGACTGTGGCGTGTCTACATTAAGTTGGTTGTGCGCATGTGTATATGGGAAGGAAAGTGGATGGATTGTAGTCACGAGAGTCGTGATAGGGAAGAAGGGAGAAGGGAAAAGAGTAAGGGTGTGAGTATTTAGCTATGAGAGGAGATATGGGTTTCGCCCCGAGGGTCCGGGCCCCCCCCCGCGAGCCTCTCTCGCTCCATCCTATCGAATCCTGGACACAAATGTGAACCATGGGCACCACAGTTCTGCATGTCTATCCCATGCTTGCATCGCCTCCGCCCCCTGAATGCCCTCCACTTTACGGATCCACTCCTCCACGCTGGGGGTCTCTGTCTTTTTCCAATATATAGGGATCAGAGCCCTGGCAGCGTTGAGTAAATGGCGTAAGATCGACTTTTTATATCTTGCTATCGGCATTTGTGATATATGCAGTAGTGCCAGGGCCGCTGTCCATGTGGGTATTTCTCCCAGGACTTCGGTTATGTTTTGTCCTATCACTTCCCAGAAGGGAGCAAGAGTGTTGCACTCCCACCAGATGTGTATCATCGTGCCCTTTTCCTCTTGGCACCTCCAACAGGTTGGAGGGGTTGACGGAAAGATCCTATGGTACCATAGCGCAATTATTTTGTAGTTTGTTTCCTGATAGAGTGAGCTGATGGAGCTCTTGTGTTGCCAGATTAAGGCGGTCTCCCACTGCGTGGGTGTGAAGGTAGTGTTGAGCATGGACTCCCATTGTCTGCGGAAAGTGTCGTTTTCCGTAAGCTGTCAAACTAAGAGGTGTTGATAAAATATGGATATTGCCTTCCCCACAGGTGTGCCTCTCTCGCACAATGCCTCGAACCACGTTAGGACTCTATGTAGGCGCTCTTTATCACGCATGCATTTGTAGAAGTGTGTCACTTGCATATACCGGAATGTTATGAGATGGGTCCGGGGTGTATCCCCTAGTAGGGAGTCCAGGGTCCTTATATTGCCATCCTGTAGTATCTTCATGATTGGGATATATTCGCAGCCTCCTCCGAAAGGTAGGGATGTCGATGTGAGCCCTCCCCCTATTGCGTCATTATATATGATGGACATCATGGGGCTCGGTGTGGGCGAGACGTGTACCTGTTCCCTCATTCGTCTCCAACTGGTGAGCATTTGTGCTATGATTCCTTCCTTTTCCCGGTCTAGGTTTACGTTCGCCCGTTTCCCCCACACTGCGGCCTGTAGGTGTGCCCCCTGTCCCTCTTGTGCCAGAGATACCCATTGTTTGCGCTGCTGCGGATCTGCGTGCAGGTCTAGGATGCATTGAAGGACAGTAGCTTGGTGGTGTCTTTTAAAGTCGGGTAGTGCCAGGCCCCCTCTATGTCGTGGCAAGCATAGGATTTCGTGACGGGGTCTTCAGCGTTCGCCTCTCCAGACATAGTGGATGACTGCTGATTTCAGCTTGGCAAAGAAGGACGAGGGTATTGCTAACGGAGTCGTCTGGAACGGATATAGGAGTCTTGGTAGGATGTTCATTTTCAGGACTGCAATGCGTCCATGCCAGGAGACATGTGGGTATGCCCATTTATTTAGGTCCGTCAGTATAGTCTTCAATAGCGGCATACAATTTTGTGAGTACAAGTCATTCGGGTCTTTCGTTATCCATATCCCGAGGTATTTCATTTTACATGAACACCACCGGAAGGGGAACAGGGCTGCTAGTGCTGTGTATTCTTCCTCCGGTAGGGTGACGTTTAGTACTTCACATTTGGATAGGTTAAGCTTGAAACCTGCCATTTTGCCAAAGTGTTCTGTTACTGCCAAGATATTGGGCATCGTAATTCTGGGGTTGGCAACAAAGAACATAAGGTCGTCCGCGTATGCGGCCACCTTATGCTCTGTTCCCCGCCAGGAGAGACCCTGAATGTCCGGATGTTGTCTGATCGTCTGTAATAGTGGTTCCAGAGACAGGGCAAATAGTAATGGTGAAAGTGGACAGCCCTGTCTCGTACCATTAGAGATCTCAAACTGTGCTGTGAGTGCTCCATTTACTCTCACCACGGCCTTTGGTTCATTGTATAGTGCGCGTATCCATGTGAGGAGTCTGGGTCCCATCCCCATTTGGCCTAAGGTAGCGAGCATGTAGGGCCATTTCACCCGGTCAAAGGCCTTTTTGGCATCTGTGGAGAGTAATAGAAGTTGTTTTCGCGAGTCGTTCTCGCTCTGTGTTGTATTGCGAACAGCCTCAGGGTACTGTCTCGTGCTTCCCGACCGGGGATAAATCCCGTTTGGTCCTCATGAACCAGTGATGGGAGGGCCCTTTGGAGTCTAGTCGCTAGAACTTTTGTGAACAACTTAGTGTCCACGTTTAGCAAGGATATCGGGCGGTAGCTGCCGCAGGCCGTCGGGTCTTTCCCAGGCTTTGGTAGTACAGTTATTATAGCTGCCAGGGATTCTTTTCCGAATTTTTCCCCTTCGGCCACTGCATTGATGGCTTTAGTCAGCCATGGCAGCAGGATCGATGAGAAGGTCTTATAATATCCGGAGGGAAGGCCATCTGGGCCTGGGGCCTTTCCCATTTTGGTAGATTTCAGGGCTGCCTGGATGTCTTCTGCTGTATCTGGGTGTATTGTTTTCGTCACGGTCTCTTTTATGTATTCCTGTGTACTGCTATGGTCGGCTCCCCCGTCCTCCCCTCTGTCCCGGTCCTGTAGGTTGTACAGTGATTGGTAGTAGTGCCTGAATTCTTCGGCTATTTGGTCCAGGAATGCCGTCGAGGCACCCGAAGGGAGGCGCAGGGTGCGGACCTGCGTGCGAGGGGCATTGCCTTTTAGAAGCCGTGCTAGGTATTTGCCTCCCTTGTTGGCATGGGTGTAAAAGAAGCCCTTAGATTGTTGCAGCGAACGTAGGTGGCGTTTTGTAAGGAGATCTCTCAGTTGGCGCCTGGCTTGCATTAGTTCCCCATAAGTTTCCATTAGCTGGGTCCTCTTGTGTTGCTGTTCTAGTGTCGTGATCGATTTGTAGAGTTCTGCCATTTCTCGGGTGGCTGCCTTTTTCTTTTTAGATGCTATCCGAATGAGGGCGCCCCTAATTACGCATTTGTGGGCTTCCCATATAGAGACCGGTGAAGTTCCTGGTGTGTCGTTTTCCTGAAAATAGTGAGTTAGTTCTTCCGATACTTGCCCACGAGCCTCATGGTCAAGAAGGAGGGCCTCGTTGAGTCTCCAAGTCCATGTGCAGGGTCGGAAGAGTGGTGATTCGAGTTCAATGGTCATGGGGCCATGATCTGACCACGTCGCTGGGTCAAGTTTGGCGGAGATGAGGCGCATTAGTCCTACTTGTCTTATGAAGATGTAATCGATACGCGAGTAACTATTATGCAGCGGGGAGTAGTAGGTGTAGTCCCTAGTGGTAGGATGGAGGGTCCTCCAGCAATCCACGAGGTCCATATCTCCTAAGGTCCTTTGTATGGAGTATGTATATGAAGTTGGTTGATGCTACTGTTGATCAACTACCGTTGATGAGTCCATGATGGGGTTTAAGGTTGCGTTAAGGTCACCCCCAAGGATTAGTGCCCTCAGAGAAACCTTTAAGCTTGTCTAGCGTAGTCCTGAGGAACTGGGCTTGTCTTTTATTGGGTGTGTAAACATTAGCGAGAGTGTAGAGCATCCCCACAATTGTCCCCTTCAGGAATAGAAAGCGACCCTGGTCGTCCTGCATGCTGTCCAGCGGTTGGAATTCCAGGTCTCCAGCGATCAATATGGCAACGCCCGCCTTTCTGGTCATAGGGTGATCGCAGAAATGGTTAATCGGGTAGTGTCTATTCTGGAGTTTGGGGGCGGCGTTCTTTCGGAAATGTGTTTCCTGCAGTAGCGCGATTGATATGTGCATTTTCTTCATCTCTCGTAATATGTGAGATCTTCGTTCAGGCGCATTCAAGCCCCTACAGTTAAGGGTGAGGACAGTCAGGGTAGCGGGACGATACGCTCTCGCGGCTCTGGATGCAGCGCTGTTGGCCATCTTTTGGTGCTCACCCCCTGTTGCGTTCAGCCCGCATTAGGGACACGGACCCCCGCCGGGCCCCCCAAGTAAAGGAGCAGTAGTGAGGCCAGGCTGGGAGGGGGATGAGATAAAATAAAGTGAGTAATAGGGCGGAGAAGAAGGTTAGGGATAGAGAAGAGGGAGAAAAAAAAGTAAACAGTTGCCCGATTAGACGGGTACTGTAACCGGGATAGGAGATATCTCACTCGATCTACCCCTGGTGAAGAGGTGGCTCGTGCTATGGTCGGCAGCCCCATGGGTTTGCCTCAGTAACCAGGCCAGAGGGTCAGAGCCCGTAGGGTTCCGCCGTATGTGTGTAGGCACGAGTGTGGTGTGAGGTGAGTGGTCCGTACCCGTCCAAGTGGAAAAGAGTGTGTGTCTCGTTCGGAGAGCTCGCATCCGCCGCTTCCCGTGGTAGCTAACATTCTAGAGTAATATAAAAGATCCATCTCAAACATTTGGCCAAAGCCCAAATTAACAGTGTAAAAATATCGGGTACAGTTTTCGTAAGTCAGATCACATGTGTTTGCATTCTATCTCGGCTCCTTGGCAGTCTGGTGTGAGCCAGGGGGTCACTCATGGCTTGTGTCTCGAACCTCCTCACAGGACCCCCCCCCTCCCCAAGCTGTCGCGGGGTCATGCGTCCTTTCTTCTAAGGTTGCTATTGGGGAATTGCTACTATCAGTCCTCCGCCTAGCGTGATGTCTTCTCCATTCCCATGCGTCACCTCATTGATTCTCAGGTCACAGGAGGTGGGCCACGGTCGTATCCCATCTGTGGGCCTCTTAGGTTTGTACCCGGTGTCAGTACTTGATTGGGGGGTGGTGGAGGTGGCGCCCCTAGTGTCGGTAGCATATTCCAGTCCTTATCACCATGCAGCTGTCTAAGTCTCGTCTAGCTAGATATTCTGCCCTCCCCTTGGATCCGTGCTAGTCGTGCTCATCTTGGGTGGTGTCTATGTCAGTTAGCGTATGAGTGCCCCCCTTTTTTTTTTCTCCCCCCCCCTCCCCTCCCCTCTCTGTCGTCTTATAGCTTTTAGTATAGGGGTTGGCTTTGGAATAGTCACCTTCTCCCTACTTCCTTCCCTTGCCCTACCTGTTTTTGTCTGTCGGGTGGGGTTGCCTATGTGAGCGTAACTTAATGGGCCCTTTTCCCTAGGCCTCAACCCCCTCTCCCGTTTCCCAAGGTTTATCTGTCGTGCTTATTCGTCGGTCTTTGGCTATGTGTCAGTGTCCCGGTATGCCCTGTCGGTTGGTTGTCTCTAGTCTGCCCCCCACTCATGTGGGGGGGGTTCAACATAATACAGTATTCATTGAACCATGCGATGAAACCTTACTGGGACCCCGCCCATCAGCCGTAAGGAGGGCCTTGGCTGAGTACTGTTTGAGCAGTCAAGTTCGGTGACCTGTCCATGACCCCTTATGTCCCATGAGCATATGTCATGCCGTATCCGGGCGGGAGGGTTAATGGCAACACAGGGTTTAACCTCACATGGTGATACCAGAGTCACATCTCTCGGGGGCCTGGTGGTCCAATATTGGCTGGATAGTCGGTTGCCTCCCAGTGTACAGTGTCCCAATGTCTCGTTGTGTTCTCCTGCCCCCCCTGATCCCGTACCTCCCAAAGGTGTCCAAGGGGGGTGCAAATGACCACAAAGAGGCGGACTGGGAAACCTTCCAGAGTCCCAGTTTTCCTCTCCCCCAATAAAGAAGGCTTGTGTAAGTCTCCCCTGGTGGAAACGATTTCGTCATGTGGGATGCTACTTTTGGGTATTGTGTCGCCGGAGTGTCATGTCGAAGACCGAATCCCCTTCATCCCTGTCCTCGGAATCACAACCCGCGGCAGTCCCGCATTACCCCCTACCCCGGTAACCCCCCTCCCAAAATAAACTTTATAATCGTTATGTGCATGTGTGGGGAGGATAGAGGGTGGTGTATGTTTCTATCCTTGGGTGAGAGACACAGGTGATGATGGAGAGATACATACAAGGTATACAAGACAATCATGAGAGGAGCACACAATGTGGGTATTGAGAGGTTTCCACAAGGTGGGCATATAGTAAGACACACAAGTGAGATATAAAGAGGGGAATGGACAAGTGCTGAAGTATATAAATCAAACTCTTGCAAATGAGGGAATTATGGAATTTGTTGAGCAATACTTTTGAACGTAATTAATTTATTTAGACTGCTTTGTGTGTTTTAGCCACATCCTGATTTGTTAAAAAGGCTGCTGAAGGGTTAATAATAATTCCCTTTATCCAATGCCTTTCAGACACTTCTTCTTGTGAATTTCCTTGGCCAGCGGATTCTATCCTACTACAGTGTCTTTAAGTGACCCCTTGTTGTTCCTAGTTTCAGCTGGTTCAGACCAGTTTTTGCAGAACGGGCCTTATTGTTTAAATATGCACACATTCTTTTATTCTGGAACCTTCAATTTGCAAGCAAATAAAAACCCTTGCTTTGTTCAAATAAACTGTCTGTTCACTGGGCACATCAAAGTCTTGGGCAGAGATCTTGGGCTGGACAGAACCAAAAAGTGTCAATGGCACAGGAGGACTGCCCATCTCAGTATAGTGATCACTAAAAAATGTTCCAACAAACTTGGGGGCTCTTTCCGGGGTGGAGAAAGTCCAGAGGTGAACACTTATCTAAGGGCTCCCGCTTTTGCTGAATCCATCTTGAACCGTACCAAGTTGGAACACAACGGAGGTTTCCCTTCAAATCTGAACGATGGAGCCACTCAGGAGTGAATTTATTGTTCATATATATATATATATAAACTCTATTTGATTATTCAGGTTCAGGTGGTGGTGGGGCCATTCTGGGATAGTGGATAGTATTTTTACTGATCAATAGTATCTTCTGTCCAGCACAGAGTTCTCGCTGTCTTGGTAAAAATGTCTGTTTATATATATTCCTGTTAATACATAATAGTTAATTGTATTCAAATCACCTTTTATGATTGCAGCAGGTAAAGATAACACAGAATCTGCTTGTTTATAACCCTTTGCTTGCAGGAATGGAAAAAAAATCATCAAAACGAGGTTCTGGTTAGTTTTAAAAAATTGCTAAGACGTGCTGCACTGTGCCAAGGAATAATTATTTTTTTTCTTAGTCTGGTATGGGTATGTGTAGAACGTGGGTGCAAATGTTTTTAATCGTTATAAAGAATAGAGTTGGATAGTTTAACTAGGCACGGGATGCTTGTGAACAGGTGAAGCATGAGAATTTGTTTTGGTGTTTTGAAAGGAGAATGTTTTAGGATGATTAGTTGTATGGACAGAGTCTAATCAGATGAATAGCAGTCTTTCATATATATAAAAGTTCGTTTATTTGCTTTACAAACTAAAAACTATATTAATTAAATCTGAAAATTATTACAAGTCCCACAAAGCTCAATAAACCTAATTTGTGATTTGATTTGAATTGGACTAAACAAATAAATAAAATTAGCCCTCGCTGACACAATCTGGAACCCATACATACTGCAATTATAAATCAACACACTTACTGAAAAGAAACACACATAGATACACATATACAGAGGCAAACTTAGATAGCACACATAGACACATATGTACAGATAGACACATACTGAAATACACTGACACATAGACACATGCTGATCCAAGTTACAGATCTAAATATATATTGGTCCAAAGTTACTGATACAGAGACACACAGACCCCCATTTGAGACATATACACACATACACACACACACACACACACAGAAAAACAAAGACAGACCAACAGTTATACTTGTAAAAACACATACAGGTATACAGTCACACAAACATACTAACAGTGAAACCTGCACACATATAACTATATATAGAATTACATAAATAAATTACACAATTATACATGTAAAATTTAAATATTTAAATTTAAGGGACGTGCCTTACGACCCAGGCAGAACGTCCAGAGAATTTAATTTGCATGCCCTATATTTAACCATGTAACTTTCCAATACACCCTAAAACCTGTACTTGGGGGGTAATGTTGCACTCGGGAGACTTTACTAAGCCCAAATATAAGTGTTTTAAATCAGTAAAATGTATCACAACGATCATATTGTCAGTGAAAATGCAGTTTTTGTGTGAAAAATGCTAAAAACTAATATGAATGCTAATTTTGACCAGCATTTGTGACTAATTGACTACTATAAAAGACTGGACATAACAGATTTTGAATACCCTGTGTTGTCTACTTTTTAAATGATATGCCATGATGGGGGTAATTCTCATTTCTGGGCTGCCATATGGTCTTAAAGGCAACATAACCTACCTGGCAAATTTAAATGTGCAAAAACAAAATGGGCAAGTCTTATATTTGACCCTGTAATTTTCCAAAACACCATGAAACCTGTGCATGGGGGTGTACTGTTTTTGTGAGACATTACTGGGTACAAATATGTGTATTTTATTGTAATAAAAGCTAACAGTATTATGATATTCATAGTTAAAATGACATGCCGAACTTGAAAAATAACAACATTTCTAAATTTCTCAAAGTTTTTTTAATTTTATTCATATATAATTATGTTTCATATATAAATATTTGATATGAAATGAAATCCCTGTTTCTCCTGAACAAAATGAGATATACAAAGTGTGGGTGCACTTAATATGAAAGAGGTGAATTATGGATATAAGCACAAATTCCAGTTTTGTTTTTTTACGTTTTGTTTTGATCAGATCGTGTACAATTTAGTTTGTCCTTAAGGGGTTAAGATGTGTGCTTATGAAATAAAACATTACAGAGCTGGAGGGAGAGAAGGCAGTGCTCTGTAATGCTGGCAGAGGCTTCTTTCACTGCCATTGATGGCAGGGACAATGGAGAGAAGGCCCTGCAGCACTTTACGAAGTGGTCTGCACTCTTTTCTGTCTGGATAGCGTTTTCGAGCCAGCCAAGAAAGCCGTAGTAACTTTATATATGTTCACCTGAGCTGAATTTAAAATAGCTTTTGACGACCTGTTGAGGCACAATCACAAAATATTGAAAGTCGTCTAGGATACTTAAAGCACTAGCTGTATAGCGCCCCAGGCACGCATGTACCCTACTGTTGCAAGCCGTGTCAGCTGCTTGGTGCCCCTGTTGCCATGGTGCCCTGTGCAGCCGTACAGCTTGCACACCCCAAAGGCCGGTGAGGTGTTTTGTGCATGGCTTACTATACAACATACTAATTTCAACATGAATAATATATAAACTTAAATGTTACATAAAAAAACAAAAACTATGAAAGAAAAAATAGACATAAGAAGAACGCTTGCATATTCCTATTTAATGATAAATCGCTTATGTGCTTCTATATATGTAATGCCATTGCCAGTTATTTTTATCAGCATTTATATAGCACCAACATATTAACACTGAAGTTAACACTGCACTTACAAAGCCAATATTATACTAAACCAGTAAATGTGCTTTGGATATAACGTAATAGAAACATACAGTTCAGTTAATTACTTACATAGAGTGACCTATAAGGAACGCCAAAAAATACAAAGGGAATGGATAATTTAATTTCAGCTGAGCTTCCATCGTCAACCTTTGGAGTCTTAGTATCATTCTGCCAGAAGGGGTATAAAATTGCCTTTGATTGAGCTGCGGAGAGGACAGAAGTGTATCAACATTCATGTACCTAAAAGACCCACAGACAGACATCTCAAGTGAAGATTTTTAGAGGCATAATACTAACCTTGTAGAATGATAAGCATAGACCAGATTCCTAGCAAAGACGGGCAGTTCATTCTGCAACAATAAATCTGTGTTATTTAAAGGTTATCACATTTTGAAACCATCTATAATTAAGTAATTAAAAAATAACAATTAAGACCGGTTTAGCAGAATTATTATCTATTAGCTGATACTATTTCACTGAAATTGAACTTTAATGGAACTAATGCAAAGAATGTGAAAGAGCAATAACCCATTTGTACTTTGAAAGCCAAAACAGAACTTTGTTTAATTTAAATGTTTTTGATTAATGTGACCCATGAGAATAGTAATTTAAAATATTATGTTTTCATTCAAGTAATATGGTGATGGAATAAAATATATGTATATGTATATGTGTATATATATATATATATATATATACACACTGGCTTTCATTAATTAACCCCTAAGTAACTAGACCATTTTTCAATTTTCTTACCATTAAGGACCAGGGCTGTTTTTATATTTCTGCGGTGTTTGTGTTTAGCTGTAATTTTCCTCTTACTCATTTACTGTACCCACACATATTATATTCCATTTTTCTCCCCATTAAATTGTCTTTCTAAAGATACCATTATTTTCATCCTATCATATAATTTACCAAAAAACAAATTATAAAATATGATGAAAAAAATGAAAGAAAAAACACTTTTTCCAAATTTGACCCCCAATATCTGTTACGCATCTACAACCGCCAAAAAACACCCACGCTAATTAGTTTCTAAATTTTGTCCTGAGTTTAGAAATACCCAATGTTAACATCTTCTTAGCTTTCTTTGCAAGTTATAGGGCAATAAGTACAAGTAGCACTTTGCTATTTCTAAACCTTTTTGTTTTTCAAGGTTAACGAAAGTTACATTGTAACACTGATATCTGTCAGGAATCCCTGAATAGCCCTTCACATGTATATATTTTTTAAAAGAAGACAACCTGAGGTATTAAACTTGGGGTATTTTGCCTCTTTTTATGCAACCATTTTAATACCAATTTTAGTTAAATAAAAAAAAAAAAAAATAATTGGTGATTTTTTTTGACACACATAGCAATTTAAGAATACATGTACTGAGAACTTTAAAGGTTACTGCCAAAGAACACCAATATGTGTTCAGCAACATCTCCTGAGAACAAAGGTTTTACCATTAGACATGTGCAATTCGGATGCTTACGAATGTCCGAAGTTTAAATTGCTGAATTTTCGAATTGCCAAAGTGCTGAATTTCCAAAGTGCGAAACGGACCGAATTGCAGAAGTTCTGAATTGCTGAAGTTCTGAAGTGCATTAGGTTCAGGGGTAGGGTTTAGGAGTTAGGGTTTAGGGGTTAGGTTTAGGGGTTAAGGGTAGGATCCGAATTACCGAAGTTCGGAATTTCCAAAGTGCCGAATTGCTGAAGTTCAGAATTGCCAAAGTGCCGAATTTCGGAAGTGCCGAACCAAACAAAATGCCATTGGTCCGAAGTGCCGAATTTTTGGCCCATGTACATCCCTAGATACCACCCATGTATAGGTGTGTCGAGTTCTCTGTGAGCTAAAAGACCTTATTTGGAGGGCGTGCATTCCAGTTTTCCAACTTGGAATTTTCACAGATGGTCATCATGCACCCATGTCCTATGACCCCCATCAAACAATATATTTTTGAAAAGACGACACCCTAGGGTATTTCAAATAGTGGTATTTTAACACTTTCCACGCACTAATTCTACCACCAGTTTTTGTCAAACTTTTGGGTAGTCATTTTTTTGTGTTATTTTTCTCTCACATTGTATTTTAGGCATCGATTCTCAGTTCCTGTCATGTGTTACTGACAAAGAACACCCCAATATGTGTTCAGCAACATCTCCCGAGTACAACAGTACCCCCAATGTACAGGTTTTATGGGTTTTTGCCAACTTGCAGGGGTCAAATGTAGGGCTTTCCCCTTTTCCATGTTTGCACATTGAAATTTGCCAGATTGGTTTGCTGGGCCTATGTTGCCTTTGAGACCGTATGGTAGCCCAGGAATGAAAATTAACCCCATCATGGCATGCCATTTGCAAATGTAGACAACCCAGGGTATTCAAAATGGGGTATGGCCAGTCTTTTGTAGTAGCCACTTAGTCACGAACGCTGGCCAAAGTTACCATTTTTATTTGTTTTTTGCATTTCATTTTTTACACAAAAACTGCACCTTTACTGGTGATATCATCGTCGTGATAAGTTTTACTGTTTTGAAAAACTCATTTGTATTCAGCAAAGACTACCGAGTATAACAATACCCCCACTTACAGGTTTTATGGTGTTTTGAAAAGTTACAGGGTCAATATAGGGCTTGCCCATTTCAGTTTGCCAGATTGGTTTGCTGGATCTATGTTGCCTATAGAGACCATATGGTAGCCCAGGAATGTGAATTAACCCCATCGTGGCATACCATTTTCAAATGTAGACAACCCAGAGTATTCAAAATGGGGTATTTCCAGTCTTTTGCAGTAGCCACTTAGTCACGAACGCTGGCCAAAGTTAGCTTTTATTTATTTTTTGCATTTTTTAAACAAAAACTGAACCTTTACTGGTGATATCATCATCATGATAAGTTTTTGTTACGGTTACCTTCGGTCTGGCTGGTGGTTGGACCGCTTGGATATCCTGGTTCCCGATGTTGGAGAGGTAGAACGTTGCTCCTATCAGCATCCACAAGATTCTCCTGAAAGTGTAGAATAATCCCACTAGCTATGGTACAGCTAGGATACACTGTTCCCTACAAAACGAGTCGAGGCTGCGATTTGAGGGCAACACGAACTGAATTTAATGGCACTCAGGCGGGACAATTTATGCAACTTTCAGACCAAGGGACAGCACCTTCTGGACCTGATGGTACACAGGACAATGAGAAAAGGAGACCCAAGGGGAAGCTAACTCCCCCAACGGGTCAAAGGAATAGGAAGTCCCTTGCTAAATTCTGTGTATATAAAACATAACTTTTAATGATTGTTATGAGAAAATACTCATACAAAAAACAAAATTAAAGATAAAAAAAGGGGGGACAACGGGGGGTAGACAGGTTAAGGAAAAAATCAGTTGTGTCTCCTGAGTGGGATACATGCCCCAATGGTATAATCTCTTAAGTGGATCCAAGGGGGTCCCAACACAGTACTCATGCCGTAGCTTAAAATAATCTCAGTGGTAGCAACCTACTGTGGGGCTCCCATCTACAGGTGTGATGGTCAGAGTTAAAAAATAACCCTCATAGGGAGCCTCTAATAGTCACTTAGAGAGCCCTATAGGGCTGTGGTCGCCAGACAATGCTACAAATCAAGGAGGGAATCTGAAACAGAATCAAAGAACGTGGTCTGCTACTTAATAAATAAACAGTACTCCTCAGCTAGTGTACAGTCAATGGTGAGATGATACAATGTATCCAATGCCTCTATCAGCATAGACTGCAGTGCCCATACAGACCCTATGTACTTCATAGTAAAAAAACAGGTCAAAGGGGCACTACAAAGGGAAACTACCAGCTAAACTGCACTGCTTGGCTATAGTCTGGGCACACGGTTGGAAACAAATTTGGAAACAGTGAGTGGTAAAAGTACATTTACGTGTCATTAAGTGCAGAATCCACTTTTGACAATACACTGATTTAAAAGGCTCCCTCCAAGGGACACAGGACAATGACATAGTTTATCCAATGGAAACACATGCAACATTTGAAAATGTCCCTGCCTAGTTTGGAGATAATTGGCCTTAACGGTTACAATGACCTAATTATCTCCAAGCACATGGAAAAACCACATTTTACACCCATGAGAAAATAACATAACAATATATAACTTTAATATTTTAATACGAAAATAGTTAATGTGACCTTTCACCGGATAGCTCAGATCTGAGCGCACAAGATGTATGAATCGCGCTCAGATCTCACGAATGATGTGCCAGAGTTCTGATATATAAGTCTGTTTGTACAATCTTGGGCCGAACGGATGGGACAACCGGCCTCTTAGCGGGATTCATGCTGTTCAATTGCCGATTACAGTTCCGGAGATTTTACTGCCCAGTACCACTGAACCCTTGCTGGCAACAAGATGGCCACCGCCTCGTGTTCGGTATGCGAACGGCGACCACCTGGGGTTAGGTACTTAGCTTGCGGTTAACCGCAGAAACCACCACTTAATTGAGAACACACGCCAGGTACGGGTGGTCGTCGTTTGACAGTTCTTTTGTATTTTTAGTATGGTCCTCGGTCGTCTAATTGGAATACACGAATGAGGTCACCTGGATTCCGATTAATTAGGCTGCGGTTAATCACAAACCGCAGCTCCTGGGCGGTTAATTGTTGACACAACCTGCCGTTATGGTGGTCGATTGTTCGTTAGGTCTTTCGGTGGTTTGAACGGTGACTGAGGTTAATTGGAGACACACGACAAAGGCTGGGTGGTCTGCAGTTCGTATATATGAATGGGTAGCACTGTTCATTCATGTATCTGAGTACAGGGAAGTATCCAAACAGTGATAACAAAATACTTTTTAACCCCTTAGCGACCGAGGACGGTTCAGGACCGTCATCGGCATTTTTGCCTTGAGGACCGATGACGGTCCTGAACCGTCCTAACGGTCTGGGGGTACTTACCTGATCGCCGTCGTTCCCCAGGCGGCGATCAGCGTGGCTCCGGTTGTGGGGAGACTGCCTGCAGTCCAGACAGTCTCCCCACACTGATTTAGGACCCCTGTGGCCATGTGATCGCTTAACACAGCTATTACATGGTCACAATAGGTGTCCATAGTGCTGCCTGCAGGGGGACTGCCTGTGCTGACATGCAGTCTCCCTGCTAGTGTAAAATCAAAAAAAAATATAAAGTTAGTGTTAATAAAAAAATTAAAAAAAATTATATATGTGTATAAATATGATATATAGACATATATTATATCTATATAATATATGTCTATCTATCATATATATAATGTCATACTAAGTGTATTTTTATATTAATATAAAAATACACTTACAATTAAATTACGCACGTATATATATAATATATATAATAACTATATATATTGTATATATATATTATTATAAAATATAAATAATAAGTGATTTAAATTAAATAAAAAAAATTTAAAATAATAATAAAAAAATAAAAAAAAATTATATATCTATATGAAATTTTATTCTAACTGTATTTTAAAATTAATATATATATATTTATAATATATATATATTTATATCAAAATACACTTAGAATGAATTTGTATATATATCTATGTATATAAAAATAAATAAAAATAATAAGAAATATACATATGTCCATATACAAAATTACATAAATAATTTTATAAATATACACGTAGACTTCAAATATATAAATATGCATATATATTTAAATTCTACGTGCGTATTTATGTAATATTTTTACATAATTCAGTAATTTTATTGATTGCAATTTGAGGGACCTGTCTGCCAAACCAGGTCGAAAGTCCAGAGAATTTAATTTGCTAGCACTATATTTTACCCTGTAACTTTATATGACACCCTAAAACCTGTACATGGGGGGTACTGTGTTACTCGGGAGACTTCGCTGCACACAAATATTAGTGATTCAAAACAGTAAAACATATCACAGCGATGATATTGTCAGTGAAAGTGACTTTTTTTGCATTTTTCACACACAAACAGCACTTTTACTGATGATATAATTGTTGTGATACGTTTTCCAGTTTTCAAACACTAATATTTGTGTTCAGCGATGTCTCCCGAGTAAAACAGTACCCCCCCATGTACAGGTTTTATAGCGATTTTGAAAGTTACAGGGTCAAATATATGGGTCAAATATTTTTACATTGAAAATGGCCAGGTTGATTACGTTGCCTTTGAGAGCGTATGGTAGCCCAGGAATGAGAATTACCCCCATGATGGCATACCATTTGCAAAAGAAGACAACCCAAGCTATTGCAAATGGGGTATGTCCAGTCTTTTTTAGTAACCACTTAGTCACAAACACTGGCCAAAATTAGCGTTCAATTTAGTTTTTTTACTTTTTTCACACACAAACAAATATGAATGCTTACTTTGGCCAGTGTTTTCGACTAAGTGGCTACTAAAAAAGACTGGACATATCCCATATTGAATACCCTGGGTTGTCTACTTTAAAAAAAATATGTACATGTGGGGTGTTATTTAGAGATTTATGACAGATAATAGTGTTACAATGTCACTATTGATAAATTTTAAAAATTTATGTTTTGAAACCGCAATATTCTACTTGTACCTATAGCCCTATAACATGCAAAAAAAAGCAAAAAAGCATGTAAACACAGGGTATTTTTAAACTCAGGACAATATTTTGAATCTATTTAGCAGTTTTTTTTAATTCGCTTTTGTAGATGAGTAAAAGATTTTTCAAGTAAAAGTAAAAAAACATGTATTTTTTCAATTTTTCATCATATTTTTTTATTTTTTTTAAATTAAAATACATGAGATTATATAAATAATGGTATGTAAAGAAAGCCCCTTTTGTCCTGAAAAAACAATATATAATTTGTATGGGAACAGTAAATGAGAGAGTGGAAAATTCCAGCCAAACACAAACACCACAAAAGTGTAAAAATATGCCTGGTCGCAAATGTACAACATCGCAAAAACAGTCCAGTCCTTAAGGGGTTAAAACACTCATATTTGTGTTCAGGGAAGTCTCCCGAGTATAACAAAACCCCCCATGGAAAAAGGTTTTATGGTGTTTTTGAAAGTTACGGGGTTGCCAATTAAATTCTCTGGACTGTCTGCCTGGGTTGTCAGACAGGTCCCTCAAATTATAATTAATAAAATCAAATAATTATGTAAAATTAATAGTTAAATATATATGTAGAATGTGTGTGTGTGTATATATATATATATATATGTATATATATATATACACACACATATATATATATATATATATATATATATATATATATATATATATGAAATGGGCAAGCCCTATATTGACCCTGTAACTTTTCAAAAACACTTTATAATATATTATACATATATAATGCATATATATGACTACCTTATAAGTGTATTTTAAAATATATGTATATATATCTCGAAGTACACTTATAATGAATTCATATATATGCATTTTATATGTATAATGTATTATAAAATGCTTTAATTATTTTACAATATATTATGCATATATAATATATGTACAACATGTTTATTTTATTATAATTTTATTTTATTTTTTACACTTTAGGTGTCAGGGGGACTGCCTAACAGCTCAGACAGTCCTCTGCTGGCAGCTCCATAGACATCTATTGTGGCCATCTGATCATGGAGATCACATGGCTATGGAGTTTTCTGCAAAAAAAATAAAAAACAAAGGATTCCACCTCTCCACCTCCTGCAATGTCACCGAAGAAGAATGACCTCCCCCATGATGGTCCCACCCAAAGATCTTCATAAAGGAGCAACTGCAATCCCATTTAGAAGTAGTGGTAGCTGTAGTAGATACTTAGTTAACTTTTTTTAAAGGTGCACCCAAAAACACTATAGCCACAATAGGTCTCCTTCCAGAGTGGAGGAGCTACAGGGTATGCTTTCATGTTCAGGGCATGTTCTAAACAGGTCTTGCCACACTCTTTAATCCATACACTTCCTAATGTTTCCATAGCCAAAGAATACCTTCCCCACTAACCAAAAGCTACCTCTATGGCACACAGTAGACTTCACCTCCTAATTGAGTGGATCTGCCTCCTTTACAAGGGCCCATACTGGCACAAGTGGACTGAACACTTGACAAATGCAGCACGGTGTAATGCACCATGTTGTCCTCCAATCCACTGCAATTCTTTCAATGGGAAAAACAAATATGCTGATACAAACGCAAATATATCCTAGGCCACAGATGTGTGAAAGTTTTAACCGAGTGGGCTTGAGCATTGTTTACATCAAAAACATATGTTTATGTCAAGTATGTTAACTTGAAGTACACCCATACATATTCTTTTTACATCCTCACTCCCATATTTTTTCCCCTATCCCTTTACCAATAGACTCCTAACAATTCTACCCATTCTCATGTTTAACCCACTTCCACTGGTTGAACACATTTAGTCCTCACATCTAGTTAGCCACGTACCTTACAACTTTTCGAATTATTTCCACCAGTGAAACTATCACCCTGACATCTACCTTTCTTTACTCCATTTGTGAAATCACCCACTTTTCCAGCTAATATCCTTTGATGTACAACCACCAGTGAGTGTCCAAGTTAAAACACTTGTGAAACCACACATCAGAGGGCGCTAGATAACCAGAAAAATGATCTCTATGAGCACTACCAGCATTGCCCTGCAGTTTCAGAGTTTGGTGACTTTGAGTTACTTTTTCTTCTGGTTTTAGCACTTTATAGGTAACTAATCAAACATTTTCAGCAGGACAAATAGCAATTTTTAAAAAAAAGGTTTTAAATTTGCCCCAACTTCAGATTTAAAGAATTTTTTTTTTTTTTTTTTATCGGCCTGAACCATTTTTTAAGATGTTTAACTCTAAAGAAATTATTTCACGATAAAGAAAACCAAATCACGGAGGGGACTGATGATGGATTCCAACATCCCTATTTAAAAGAAAAATCTACTTTCTTTCCCAAGCATATGATTTAGGATGAAATCAAGATATTCGAGATAATAGTTATGAAGGAAGTAGATAAAATTAAGAAAATTAATCAATACCAAGACAATTTATCCAAAAGAGAAAGAAAAGTTCGAGAAGAACATACAGAAAGATAAGAATATCATAATCAAAACAGCGGATAAAGGGGGTGGGATCGTTATTTTTGATAGGGAAGGACATTCCCAAAAAACACTCTATATCTCATATTCCTTTAAAATACATTATCGAGGAAGTTTAGGATCGACCTAAATGAGGAAGTTAAAACCAACGGCACGGAGCATTACAGTGCAGACGTGATGCATCTGGATATTGACGTCCTGGCATCATCATAGCGAGACGAGGACTACTGAAAGGCGGGTAACACATTTGGTGATACCTATAAAGGACGAGAGACTAAGAATTCAACACAGAGCAACTGAGGAAGCCTCGGAAGGAGGCGAAAGGCGTATTGCACTACCACTGGACTGTAAGTACTTTACTAGAGTTACTTATTTTGTTTTCTCTGAAAATGATTTTTGAAAAATAAAGTATATATTTTACCACTCGTGGCATCCGGTAGCTATATACGGGGAGGTGAAGAAGAATTACCAGCAAACGGAGAAGGGAATGGGATCCCTATAACTTCCCAATACACCCAAAAATAGAGCACATTGACATATTTAAAATCAGTCATTAAACAACACTCATTATTCTCTAAAAACAGGGAGGGTAATAGGTGCTCACCATACTATTAAACAGAAGATGTGGGCAGATAGCAGTGACCAGTAAAAGGATTCCTGAACCTTACTGGTACATGCAATACAAAAGAGACAGAGTAAACCGCGACCGAAGTATAAGTACAAACAATTATACGTACATAGGTAACCAGATAGGTGGTACACTGGACCTCAAAAAGAAACAAAAAAATAATAGAGCAATACAGTAGATAGAAAGTATAAGTGGTGGGTAGTTAAGTGTTGCTACCACTTACATTTGTATGAGCTAACTCAAAGCTCTGGTGTTTTTTCCCCTGGACGGAACAATCCCCGTCTAAGGGCATATGTAAAGGCAAATACAGAGAAACAGACTCCAATGGTGAAGTAAGTACAAGTATGTGAATATATATAATAAATATGGTTTTGTACTCACATTTGCTAGAGCAAAACTTGCTCTAGTATAACCAGCATGGGTGGTATAATCCCCACCTGAGGATGTGTTGGTACCAGGAGCAGTTGATTGATGCAAAAAAAGTATTAATATTAAATATAAAATATACTTTAATTTACCAAGAAATAGTAAAAACAATATATGGATAATAAAAGGAGCATTTTTAAATTAGGTGCACCCCTAAATACAATTTTTGGCCTTTCCGGGATTATATTTTTTAGTATTTCGTCCTCTTTTAATAAGTGCCAGTGTTTATTTAAAATTAGTTTTAACTGTTTATTTTCATTATTATAGTCTAGTACAGTGATGGCGAACCTATGGCACGCGTGCCACAGGTGGCACGCCGGGCCCTTTCTGTGGGCACACGGCCATAGGTCGCCGGGAGGGGGGAGACGGCTTGTGCGGGTCGGCATCAATGCAGAGTAGGCACCTGCCTGCTCAAAACGTCAGGCGTCTACTCTGCTTCAGTGTTAAAGGACAAGGAGACAGGGTGAGGGATCTGACAAGCAGATCGATCCTCCCGCGAGCAGGCTGTGGGAGCGTTGCCGCGCGTTCCCATGGCAACGCTCCACACAGCATTGCGCAGGAGGACAGGAGAGTGGAGACATACAGCAACTTACCACCACCGACTGTGTCCCCCCCTCCTTCACTACAGGGAGTGCAGAATTATTAGGCAAATGAGTATTTTGACCACATCATCCTCTTTATGCATGTTGTCTTACTCCAAGCTGTATAGGCTCGAAAGCCTACTACCAATTAAGCATATTAGGTGATGTGCATCTCTGTAATGAGAAGGGGTGTGGTCTAATGACATCAACACCCTATATCAGGTGTGCATAATTATTAGGCAACTTCCTTTCCTTTGGCAAAATGGGTCAAAAGAAGGACTTGACAGGCTCAGAAAAGTCAAAAATAGTGAGATATCTTGCAGAGGGATGCAGCACTCTTAAAATTGCAAAGCTTCTGAAGCGTGATCATCGAACAATCAAGCGTTTCATTCAAAATAGTCAACAGGGTCGCAAGAAGCGTGTGGAAAAACCAAGGCGCAAAATAACTGCCCATGAACTGAGAAAAGTCAAGCGTGCAGCTGCCACGATGCCACTTGCCACCAGTTTGGCCATATTTCAGAGCTGCAACATCACTGGAGTGCCCAAAAGCACAAGGTGTGCAATACTCAGAGACATGGCCAAGGTAAGAAAGGCTGAAAGACGACCACCACTGAACAAGACACACAAGCTGAAACGTCAAGACTGGGCCAAGAAATATCTCAAGACTGATTTTTCTAAGGTTTTATGGACTGATGAAATGAGAGTGAGTCTTGATGGGCCAGATGGATGGGCCCGTGGCTGGATTGGTAAAGGGCAGAGAGCTCCAGTCCGACTCAGATGCCAGCAAGGTGGAGGTGGAGTACTGGTTTGGGCTGGTATCATCAAAGATGAGCTTGTGGGGCCTTTTCGGGTTGAGGATGGAGTCAAGCTCAACTTCCAGTCCTACTGCCAGTTCCTGGAAGACACCTTCTTCAAGCAGTGGTACAGGAAGAAGTCTGCATCCTTCAAGAAAAACATGATTTTCATGCAGGACAATGCTCCATCACACGCGTCCAAGTACTCCACAGCGTGGCTGGCAAGAAAGGGTATAAAAGAAGAAAATCTAATGACATGGCCTCCTTGTTCACCTGATCTGAACCCCATTGAGAACCTGTGGTCCATCATCAAATGTGAGATTTACAAGGAGGGAAAACAGTACACCTCTCTGAACAGTGTCTGGGAGGCTGTGGTTGCTGCTGCACGCAATGTTGATGGTGAACAGATCAAAACACTGACAGAATCCATGGATGGCAGGCTTTTGAGTGTCCTTGCAAAGGTGGCTATATTGGTCACTGATTTGTTTTTGTTTTGTTTTTGAATGTCAGAAATGTATATTTGTGAATGTTGAGATGTTATATTGGTTTCACTGGTAATAATAAATAATTGAAATGGGTATATATTTGTTTTTTGTTAAGTTGCCTAATAATTATGCACAGTAATAGTCACCTGCACACACAGATATCCCCCTAACATAGCTAAAACTAAAAACAAACTAAAAACTACTTCCAAAAATATTCAGCTTTGATATTAATGAGTTTTTTGGGTTCATTGAGAACATGGTTGTTGTTCAATAATAAAATTAATCCTCAAAAATACAACTTGCCTAATAATTCTGCACTCCCTGTAAAGGTAAGAAGAAGAGAGGGGGGATATAATGTTTAATGATTATGAAAAAAAAAAAATACTACCTGCAGAACCCCCCCTGCCCCACAGCATTCCTCCCCCCCACCCACAGCACCCACCACCATCTCACACATAGGACCCCCACCCACTCACACAGCACCACCCCCCTCTACTCACACAGCACCCCCTCCACTCACAAAGCACCCCCATGCACTCACACAGCGCATGCTTCCACTCTCACACAGCGCACGCCTCACACACAGCATGCCTCACACACACACACAGCACCCCTCATACACACACAGCACCCCTCACACACAGCAATCCACACCCTTACACACAAACACATACACTGCACCCCTCAATGCAGTATTTGTGTGTGTGTGTATTTATCAGTCTGTATTTATTCAGCAGACTGTGTGTGTATTCAGTGGACTGTGTATGTGTGCTCAGCGGTCTGTCTGTCTGTGTGTGTACTCAGCAGTCTGTCTGTCTGTGTGTGTACTCAGCCGTCTGTCTGTCTGTGTGTGTACTCAGCCGTCTGTCTGTGTGTGTGTGTACTCAGCAGTCTGTCTTTGTGTGTAATCAGCAGTCTGTCTGTATGTGTATCCAGCAATGTGTGTATTCAGCAGACAGTGTGTACTCAGCATTCTGTGTGTGTGTATTCAGCAGTGTGTGTATTCAGCAGACTGTGTGTGTGTACTCAGCACACTGTGTGTGTGTACTCAGCACACTGTGTGTGTGTACTCAGCAGACTGTGTGTGTGTACTCAGCAGACTGTGTGTTTGTGAGTACTCAGCATTCTCTGTGTGTGTGTGTGTGTGTGTGTGTATTCATCAGTCTGCTGAATACATAAAGACTGCTGAATACATGCAGTCTGTATGCATTCAGCAAACTGTGTGTATGTACTCAGCAGTCTGTGTGTATGTATGATGAATATACACACACAGTCTGCTGGATACACACACACAGTCTGCTGGATACACACAGACAGACTGCTGAATACACACACAGTCCGTGTTGGCACTTTGAGGAAAAAAAGTTGGCATGTATTGCGGTTTGGGCACTAGGGCTCAAAAAGGTTCACTTTCTCTGGTCTAGTATGATGGGCAGAGAGAAGTTTTGGTTACTTTGAATTTTTTCTTTGTTCTTGTCTATTCAATGATAATGTTTGGATGATGGTGGATTCTATTCATTTATCCTCATAACCTTTTTGTGTAAAACTTTTCGTTAAAATCTTTGTTTACTTCTTAAAATAGGGGTCTCAGAACAATTTCTTCTTAGCCTTATCATCTGGTTTTAGGTATACTTTTTAGCCATATCTGATTATG
Source organism: Pelobates cultripes (assembly GCA_933207985.1). Lineage (NCBI taxonomy): Eukaryota > Metazoa > Chordata > Amphibia > Anura > Pelobatidae > Pelobates > Pelobates cultripes. Next base: position 65,786,839 of record OW240921.1, on the reverse strand, counting down.
GCAACTCTTAGTATCTATATAATTATTTACATGAACATCTTTAAAATGTGTTTTTGTGTTTATTTTATTATCCTTTATATAGATGTTTAAGTCTAAGTAAATTACCTCAATATTACTAAAATCTGCAGTTAGAACTATGCTTTCATCATTCATCAATATAGAATTGTTTTAAAGTGGTGTTTCTAACAAATGTATTCTTCTTCCTCTACATTTACTTTTTTTTACTCCATTTGTGAAATCACCCACTTTTTCCAGCTAATAATAACAGCAGATTAATTTAATCTTTCACTACATACTCAGAGCTTCAGTCTTATCACTACCTGTTACCAGCTAGCCACTACTTGCTAAAGTGCCCATCTCTACTGCTAAAGAGCCATAGTTATTTATTGAATGCAACATTTCACCATTAGTGACAGGAGGTTACTGGCTGCCACTATTTAAAGCAGGGGCGTTTTAACCGCGAGGCAAACAAGGCATTTGCCTTGGGCGGCATTTTCCAGGGGGCGGCAAAAAAAGCCGCCCCCAAATGCCCATGGCAAATGCCTTGTTAGCCTTGCGGCTAACAGACATGCCGAGCGGGCGGGGGGCGCTGGGCGGGCGGCTGGCGAGGGAGCACTTCCTCTGAGCGTCTGCTCAGCTCCCTCGCGCACCGCAGAGTGAGGCTTGGAGCCAGAATATGAATGTGGCTTATTTATAGGATTTTGAACATGTTGGAGCTGACTTGTCTTGTGCTTTTGGGTCAGCAGTGGTGCACATCTTGCAGTTATGGCATGCAAACCTTCTGTGTTTAGTACCTCAGTGCCTGTTGCCACCAATTATTGCTGCAGGTCTTTTGCAGTCACTTGAGGGTTTTTCACAACCTGCCTTCTCAAAAATCTGGTTGCAGCCTTTGATAGTTCCTTTTTTCTGCCCTGTCCAGGCAGTGTAACTGCTGTTCCTTTAACTTTGAATTTGTGAACTGTGCTTCCAATGGTGTCTATAGGAACACTCAGTGTCTTCACTATCTTTTTGAAGACTGTTCCTTACTTGTGAAGGGCAACTATTTATTCTCTTAACTTTGTGGACCATTCTTTTGCACACCAGGTCCAACTAATGTAGCCCTTGATTAGTTGCATCAGGTGTGCTTGAGACAACACCTGTTTTGCATATTTGTGCTGTTGTGAGGAATTCTATTCAGCAAGTAGAATAATTTTGAGAATAGAGTCTAAGTGTATTTTAATATTAATATATATATATATATATATATATATATATATATATATAAAAATAAAACAAGATAGCACTCCCAGGACTTATTCAATCAAAAAAATATAAAACTTAACTTTTAATCAGTATCCAAAAAACAGATCGACGTTTCAGTCTGTTAACCACAGACTTTCATCAGGACTAACACATACACTGTAAAAACATACATATATACCAACATACATATTAGCAATCTACTTACCCATCACCAATGTAACATTGGTGATGGGTAAGTAGATTGCTAATATGTATGTTGGTATATATGTATGTTTTTACAGTGTATGTGTTAGTCCTGATGAAAGTCTGTGGTTAACAGACTGAAACGTCGATCTGTTTTTTGGATACTGATTAAAAGTTAAGTTTTATATTTTTTTGATTGAATAAGTCCTGGGAGTGCTATCTTGTTTTATTTTTCTGTGTTTTGCTGGACAAGCACCGGGCAAGTAGAGCTTTGAAAGTGGAGTGCAGGATTTTTTATTTTGTTATATATATATATATATATATATATACACAAAAATAAAAATCAAAATGCACTCACAGGTCTTCTGGTTAATAGGAAAACTGGTGCTTTAATAAATCATCTGTGATCTACAAAAAAAATCAATCGACGTTTCGACCCTGCCGGGTCTTTTTCAAGATCATGATCTTGAAAAAGACCCGGCAGGGTCGAAACGTCGATTGATTTGTTTGTACATCACAGATGATTTATTAAAGCACCAGTTTTCCTATTAACCAGAAGACCTGTGAGTGCATTTTGATTTTTATTTTTGTTTATATATTTGACGCCAACAATTTGCATCCAGGTATGTGAGTTAAAAATTTATATTTTTTTGGAGGTGAGTGCCAAGCGTTCACCTATACATATATATATATATATATATATATATATATATATATATATTAATATCAAAGTACACGTAGAATGATATTGATTAAATATATATATTTATCATTATATATATTTATATATAATATAAAATAAATATGTAATTATGATAAATATAATAATAAAAAATTAATACAAAATAATATATATATATATATATATATATATATATATGTGTTATTTTGTTCTAACTGTATTTTAACATTAATATAAATATATTGATATCAAAATACACGTAGGACGAAATAATATATATATCTATATACATAAGTATATACGTATATATATATATATATATATATATATATATACACACACGTAAATAAATATAATAATTCTACGTATGTATTTATGTAATAATTTGACATAATTAGGTCATTTTATTAATTACAATTTGCGGGACCTGTCTGACAACCCAGGCCAAAAGTCCGGGGAATTTAATTTGCTAGCACTATATTTAACCCTGTAACTTTCCAAGACACCATAAAACCTGGCCAAAATTGGCGTTCAAATTAGTTTTTTGCATTTTTCACACACAAACAAATATGAACACTAACTTTGGCCAGTGTTTGTGACCGAGTAGCTACTAAAAAAGACTGAACATACCCCATTTGCAATACCTTGGGTTGTCTTCTTTTGCAAATGGTATGCCATTATGGGGGTAATTCTCATTCCTGGGCTACCATACGGTCTGGCAAATTTCAGTGTGAAAAAAAATGAAAAATGTAACGTGCTGTATTTGACCATGTAACTTTCTACAACACCATAAAACCTGTACTGTTTTACCTGTGAGACATTGCTGAATACATATATATGTATTTTATTGCAGTAAAAGCAAACAGTATTATGACATTCACAGTTAGAATATCACGTAGAACTAAACTTTTTTTAGAATTCTTATTTTCTCGCACTTTTTAATATTTTATTCATATTAAATTATGTTTCATACCTAAATATTTGTTGATAATTGAAAGCCCTGTTTCCCCTGAATAAAATTATATATAATAAGTGTGGGTGCACATAAAATGAAAGAAGCGAATTACGCCTGAACAGACATATAGTGCAAATTCAAATTTTTGTTTACATTTTGTTTTGATAACAACGTGTACATTTGGCTCAGTCCTTAAGGAGTTAACAATGAAACAGCTGTCTATGAGTGGTTCACTGGCTTAGCTCCTCTTCCTGAGTTGTGTTTCAAAGCTGTTGTATACAACAGACACATACTCCAAGGAATCCATGTATAAAGTGAAATTATGAGGCAAAAATGTGGTTCTTTGTTGAGCTCATTTGCATATGCCTACCCAGTATCCCTTGCAGTTGTGAGAGCAGTGATAAAGTGAGATTTCTGTGGGAAAAGCAAGTCTTATGGCTTGACTGGTGTGTATATTTATGTTTACCAATGCAATAACTATCCACTTACTTCAGGTTGAAGGGGTTACCATCCACACTTTTTTCTCCACCACAACTTTTTTGGTATGTATGTATATATGAAAACAGGAAGCTGCACTAACTTTAACGTGCATAAATGGGGTGCTGCTAAAGCCAATTCATACAATACACAAATCCAGCCCACTCACTCATCCACTACACAGCAACTTCAAAGCCTACAGTTATTATAAGGTTTTTGGTTGTTTTTTTAAACACCTACTCTAGGCAAAAATAATGTGGGTTTATAGTATATTATAATATATTGCAGAAACCTGCCACAATGTCAATGTACCCCATTTTTGGCAGGTCCTACTTTAACCTCCTACTGTATATATATATATATATATATATATATATATATATATATAAACATAGATGGGCAGCACTTATGAGTCTGGCAGTTGGTAAAACTGGATCGTATATACACACACTGCACTGCATCCACTTCTACACACACTCTACATTCACCATACACACACTGCATCCACTCTAGAGAAACATGCTGCACCCCTTACACACACATGCACTGCATTCTTGTGGGTAGACTTGAGGAAAGCCTTGTGGGCAAACTCAGTGGTGGACCCAGGGGGCCAAGGCTTTGAGTTGGTTAAGGAGACCCAACATTTCAGATGGTAGCCCTGCATCCAGGTGGCATTATGCAATTATTAGGTGCAAATTGGCTATGGTGCAGGAAGTAATGCTAAGGTTGCAGCATAGTTGCTCTTACTTTCAACATCTAGGCACCCTCCCTTCATAAGTCTACAAATTTTATAAGTCCTATCCCTCTAGCAATAAAAGGCATTATAGGAAACATAGCAGTCAAAAACCTAAAGAAATGTAGTCACTAGTTATGATGATTCACCATAACACTACAATATTGCCTATTCCCAGCATCCTAAACAAGCACAGAGGGTCACATTTCTTAAAAATGTGTGGGACTGCATAGTATGTTTGCACACGTGAATTTAGATAATGTCTGTCATTTGTCAAATTGGAAGGGGACCATCAGTGGACAGCCATCCCTCAGAGATGTTTAAATGGGATCAAGTCTCTAGAAGAATTGTCCCCAAGCAACTCGTGCTTTGTCTTTGCTGTGGCCTTAGGGCATTGTCCTGTTGGAAAGTGAGCCTTTGGGCCAATCTGAATTCCTGAGCAGAATGATTTTCATTAAGGACATCTCAGATTCCCTTTAAACCTGAAATCTTAAACACACCCCCAAAGCATAATGCTACCACCATCATACTTTACTGGTGATGGTATTACACATAAGATGAGCATTGTCCGGTTTCTTGCAGACATGATGCTTTGAATTGAAGTCAAACAGTTCAATCTTTGTTTCATCACACCACATAATTGTGTCCTTTGGGCACTTTCTTTGCAAATTCCAATTCAGCTTTCATGTGACTAGCAGTGAGGAGATGATTCCCTCTGGCCAGTCTGCATGTAAGATTAGTAGAGTGTTGCAGTGATAGTATTGAAGGTTGTCCTTTTGCAAGTTCCTCTCATCTCAACCAGATGAGGTAATTTAGGCAGTTTTAGGAAGGGGCCCCGCCAGGAGTGCTTGTCCCCCTCATACTTCAGCCGCCTGATTGCTCTATAGAGAACCTCAGGTGGCTGCAGCACTGCCCAGGCAGGCACGTCCATGAGGGTGCACCAGCCCCGGGGCCCAAGTTATGAGCGATCAGCAGGAGGGAAGCGCACAACGCTTTCTCCTGCCAGTCCCTCAGTGTAGCGTGGCCGAGTTCCTGTCCAGGAACATCCTTTTCCTGCACCCAGCCGGACTGACAGGAAGTGCTCACTCAGTGAGCACTTCCTGTCAGTCCGGCCGGGTACAGGAAACAGAAGCTCCTGTACCGCGTACCGGAGCGGAGCTCGGCCACGCTACACTAGAGAGAGGTAGGAGGACAAACTGGGGAGGAAGGGGAAGAGAGAGGGAAGGAGAGACCACCTGGGGAAAGAGGTGGGAGAAAGGGAAGAAGAGACCACCTGGGGAGGGAGGGGGGAGATAGAGGGAAGGAGAGAACACCTGGGAAGGGGGGAGATAGAGGGAAGGAGAGACCACCTGGGAAGGGGGGAGGGGGAAGATAGAGGGAAGGAGAACCACCTGACAAAGGAGAGACCACCTGGGGAAGGAGGGATGGAGACCACCTGGGAAGGGGAGAGAGAGAGAGAGGGAAGGAGAGACCACCTGGGGAGGGAGGGGGGAGATAGAGAGACCACCTGGGGAGGGAGGAGGGGGGAGATAGAGGGAAGGAGAGACCACCTGGCAAAGGAGAGACCACCTGGGGAAGGAGGGACAGAGACCACCTGGGGAGGGGGGAGAGAGAAGGAAGGAGAGACCACCTGGAGAGGGGAGGAGAGAGAGGAGAGACCACCTAGGGAGGAAGAGAGAGAGAGACCACCAGGGAGGAGGAGGGAAGGAGAGACCATCTGTGGAGGGAGGGAGAGAGCACAGGAGAGGGGGTAGAGAACACCTGGGGTGGTGGGGAGAGAAGAGACCACAGGAGGGAGAGGAGTGACCATGAGGGGAGAGAAGAGACCACTAAGGGAGGGGGGAAAGGAGAGACCAGTAGGGGAGGGGAGAGGAGAGTCCAGCCCAGGCGGGCGTGGGAAGGATAGACCACTAGGGGAGGGGGGAGAGGAGAGACCACTAATGGGGTGGGGGAGAGGAGAGACCACTAAGTAACAGGGGAGGAGAGGAGAGACCACCAAGGGGGGGAGAGGGGAGAGGAAAGACCACTAATGGGATGGGAATAGGAGAGAGCACTAAGGGACAGGATGGGATAACTCTAAGAGACAGGAGGAGGTGGCAGTAAGGGACAAGAGGGGGAGGGGGAGGAGAGGAGACCACCAAGGGATGGGTGGGAGTGAAAGATATTATTAAGGTACAGGGGAGTGGAAGACACACTGAGAGGCTAAGGAAGGGGGAAAGAGAAGCACAAAAGTGCTAGTAGGGGAGAAAGACACACAGAGGGGCTCAGGAGGGAGACATACAAAGAGGCAGGGGTAGTAAGACACACAAAGAAGTTGGGAGGATGTAGTAGACATACAAAGAGGGGGGTAAGAGGCAAACAAGGGGTTTGCAAGAGATACAATAAAGGGGAATGTAAGACGCAAAACAAAAACAAAAAATATATTTTTTTTCTGCTCCCCTCTCAGCCCCTATCCTAACCCACAAACTCTCTTTCACAATACACACACACACACACACACACACACACAATATATCCCTATATATACACAGAAACACACAATGCATCCCTACACACACACACACACACAGAAACACAACCTGCTTCCCTTGCACACAGAGAAACACACAATGCATCCCTTACACACACACACACACACTGCTTCACCCCATAGAGACAATCAATGCACTCCTTACAGACACACACACTGCATAGCTTACATACACATAAACACACCTTGCATCCGTTAGACATACAAACACAGATTCCAGAGAGCCTGTTCTACACTAGACCAGTGGAGCCAGACTGCAGCCAAAGCCCATCATCACCCTAATCTGGTTGTAAGTAGGCAATCTAGTATATTATTAGTGACACTCATTTCTAATTTACCTCACATTAAAGGGACACTATTGTCCCCAGAACCACTGCAGCTTAATGTAATGGTTCTGGTGTTTATAGCCTGTACCTGCAGGCTTTTTAATGTAAACACACACTGTGTGCAGAAAAATATATAGAATTTTAGATTTCTTATTCTGCACTGTGGTTGTTTTTAGTGGGAACCCTAGTATTTCCAGTAAGAGTGGTATCTCTATCCACACTATTCACTCCATATTTTGAGACTTCCAATCTCAACCACATCTACACACTGTGTGCAGCACTGGCATTGGTTCATATGCATCCAGCATTTTTTGTAGCCTTCCCCAGATCTGTGCCTTGACATAATCCTTTCTGAGCGGTCTACAGGCAGTTCATTGGGCCTCATGGCTTGGTTTTTACTCTGATATGCATTTCCAGCTGTGATATACTGACAGGTTTATGCCTTTCCAAATCATGTCTAATTAAGTGAGTTTTCCACAGGTGGGCTTCTATCAAAGTGTAGAAATATCTTAAAGATTATCTAGCTTGTTTGTTTTTTGTTTTTTTACCTCCTGCTTCTTGGTTAATTGGGGGAGGGTTCTTTATTTCCACCTGTGTGGGATTTATATTACCATATAAGCACACTCCTAACTCACTGAGCTTGCTCACATTGCTTGAAAGCAGACTCTGTTAAGTAGACTTTTTCAAGTAGGAGTTAGAAAACCAGGAGTTAAAACAAACAAGGGATTTAAACAAGCGAGGTATTTGTTTTACTGTTCTGTATCTGGGGAAATGAGTGTTAGCAAGATTGCCGGTTTGACCCAATGCACATCTTGTTGCATGTATGCATGCCTGGATGTACCTATCCAGGGTCCATAAGTCTGTAACAAGTGTGTGTGTGTGTGAGGCTTCTCTGGAAGCTCAGATTGGAGATCAAGAGAAGCAAATTGCGACATTGAGGGATATTGACAATCTTGAGAGGAGTCTGTCGTTCACTGAGAAGAGTTAAGTGGGGACAGGTAGTGGAGTGGGAGAACAGGCATGTAGCTGGGGAACAGGCATGTAGCTGGGTGACAGTGGGGCGAGGTTACGACGGGGGGGGAGGGGGAGAGAAAAGGGCTAACTAGTCCTGACTGGAGAGCAAAAAATGGGTCGCAAGAGTATTCTGAGGACGGACAGCAGCTAAAATAGCCTGCCCTTTGGTGGGTCCCCGCTCAGAACTCAAGCTGGTTTTAGCTCAACTTGTGCCATTACAGAGAGAACATTTCTGAAGCATATCAGACTGGTCCCACCCATACGGGCAGTCCATATCCGAAATGCCAGCAAGTCTAGTCCTGACTTGCCCATTTGAGTGAAGATGTTGTGAGCATCAGCTCAGGAGTAGTTGTACTAGAGAAAGCTGTTATTTCTAACAGCCTAGAGAACAGCCCCTCTAGTATGGGTGAGGATGAAAATGTAAGGAAGGCTAGACAGGTTGTGGTGGTAGGGGAATTTATCATTAGGAGAGTAGATAGGGCAATTTGCTGCTCTGATCAGCTCAACCGGATAGCTTGCTGTCTCCCGGATGCTCGTGGATGGATTATTGGGAGGGGTTGGGGATGACCCAGCGGTCATGGTCCATGTTGGTACCAATGACAAATTAAGAGAAAGATGGAAGGTCCTAAAGATGATGATTTCAGGGAATTAGGTAGAAAACTTAAGAAAAGGACCTCCAAGGTGGTATTACCTGTGCCACGTGTTACAGTGGAAAGGCAGCGGGAGATTAGAGAGGTCAATGAGTGGTTGAAGTCTTGTTACAGGTAAGAGGGTTTGGGGATTGTAGAGCACTGGGCCGACTTTGCACTTGGTTACAAATTTTATATAACTGATGGATTGCACTCCAAGGGGTAATAGGATGGCTAGAAGGTGCTGGGGGAAAGGATGGCTAGAAGGTTGGAGGAGATGTGCTGGGAGATAGGATAACTAGAAGGTTGGAGGATATTTTAAATTAGTAGTAGGGGGGAGGGTCACAGCAATCTACAAAATGGAGATAGGACAGAAAGGAGATGGGCTTTAGCTCAGTGTAAGGGGAGTGGAGATGGGGGAGGGGCAAGCTCAGAACAGAGGAGGTATGTAATATTGATAAAAATTCACAAAGTACAAGTGACTCATGATATTAAATGCATGCTTACTAATGCAAGGAGCATAAATAACAAAATAGGGGAACTAGAGGCAATTGCATAAACTAAACAATATGGCATAACAGGCATAACAGAAACGTGGTGGGATGAGACAAATGACTGGACAGTTAACTTAAATGGGTACACACTATTTCCGAAGAATAGAAAAAAACCAGGAAAGATGGTGTTTGTCAACCACGAGTTAAAGCCCAATCTCAAGCAAGTGAAATGTGACGAGGAAAATGTGGAAGCTTTATGGGTAAATGTGCAAATGATTTCTGCAAAAAACTTGCAGAAAAATTGTAGTTGGCTAACTCAAGACAAGGTGCTGCAGCAACTAAAGAAAGTTAATATAAACAAAGCTCCAGGGTCTGGCGGTATTCATCCACAAGTACTTAAGGAACTAAGTGTAGAAATAAGTGAACCTCTGTTTTTAATCTTTCAAGATACTTTTCTTTCAGGAAGTGTTCCTAGATTGGAGGAAGGAAGATGTGGTTCCTATGTTCAAAAAGGGATCAAAATCCTTGCCTGGAAATTATAGACCTGTGAGCTTAACTTCTGTGACTGGCAAAGTATTTGAAAGGTTATTAAAGGACCACTATAGTGCCAGGAAAACAAACTCATTTTCCTGGCACTATAGTGTTAAAAGGGTCCCCCCCCCTACTCTCATGGTCCCCCTCCCATCGGGCTGAAGGGGGCTGAAGGGGTTAAAATCTTACCTTTCTCCAGTGCCAGGCTCCTTCAGCGCTGGTGACTCTCCTCCTCCTTCCGACGTCATCGGCTGAATGCGCATGCATGGCAAGAGCCGAGCGCGCATTCAGTCAGTCCATAGGAAAGCATTTCTCAATGCGCGGAAGCACCTCTAGCGGCTGTCAATGAGGCAGCAACTAGAGGCTGGATTAACCCTAATGTAAAATTAGCAGTTTCTCTGAAATTGCTATGTTTACAGCAGGCAGGGTTAAAACTAGATGGACCTGGCACCCAGACCACTTCAGCTCTTTTCCTAGTTTGTTGCAAAAGTGGAAGTGCTTCAAGCTGGGTTTTTTTTTTTTTTGCTTTCTTTTCCATCAACAGCAAAAAACAAATGTGAGGAAGGCTGTACTTGATGGATACGTGTCTCTTTTCAGCCTATGTAATTAGGTAACTATGTAGAGAAACTGGATGCATCTGAGATAAATTTAATATTATAGTAAAGGGTCATAATACTAATGTCAATGTGATATTTCAGGGTTTTTCTCTTTCATAATGCAAAAATGCAATATTTAAAAACAAAAAGGTTTGTGCTTTGTTATTATGGGTATAAAATGGAAAAAAAAATCACAAATGTAACAATTGTAGCATAAGGCAGCAACAAAGAAAATTTTAGAATGTGTGGGATGAATGTGACAAGTGAGTGGCTGTATACCAGAATATGGATTAATGGGTGAATGTACAGAGAATTCACGGGCATTGCAGACAAAGGTGTTGCACATAGGTCACCCCTATGGTTGGCCCTACTATGACAGTGAACTGGGAATCACCAACCATTGTAATATTTTTCGTGGACTCTTATATGCTGGGTATGCTATGTATGAAGTATATCAAGTGAGTATCTCTAAAGTAGTATGGTATTTAAATTTCTCCTTCTGGACTGTTTCTCAATTCTACCCACTGCTAAAATTCTTTTTCCTTTTTCTGTTTTTTTAACTTGTGTCAACTATTTTTTAAACTAATAATCAAGCTGATTATTTTCAACATGTGTGTTGTCCATTTTTTTCTTTGTATGGATTTATTAAGTTACTTTACTGTGGCCCAATAGGAGATTGGGTCATTGAGACACGCACCATTAATCATTTTAGATGAGTGTGCTGCTTATAAAGAATTATTTACTTATGTTATGTATGCTAATAAAGATGTCTCTTAGACATTCTAAGAACACATCAACAAAATTTTACTGAAAGAGGACAATATGTTTGGAATATTATTTTGTAATCTAAAGTTTATTCATAGTAAATTAAATGAATTCACATATTGGGAAGAAAATATACTTATTTAGTGATTATTCTAGGTATTGATATATTTCTTCTTTTTTTTTTTTATAAGGGCTTTCTTACAAAAGAATAGTACAGAAGGTACATAAGCCAGGTGTCGAAACTGGTTTTATCCGCCTAATACAGATACGTATATCATGGCTAAATGATCAAACATTCTTTTGTAACATTGAAAAAGAGAATTCTGACTGAGTTATTTGTTACAGATGGAAGATTGTTTCATAAAATCATTAGAGTAAAATGAGACTGACATTCCACCAGTCTACAGCTAACATGCTTCATTCAAGATGCTCACAGGGCAATCTTTTCAAATAAAACCAAGCAATAGTCAATGTGACTATGTTATTTGTTATTACATATCTTGGAAAACCCATGTTGGTACTATATTGACCCTGGCTCTCAGATTTTGTCTCACCAATTACCTAGATCATTAGGACAAATGATATGCTATATAGTCTGTTGTACAATTAGAACACCAATGTATAACTATAGATATGTAAGTCAGTACAATACTGTAAACATACAATAGTAATAATATACCCTTATGATGAGACTTATGCAAAGCAGTGTTATTTGTAGTGCATAGGACTAAAAGACATTATAGAAGTATTGAAATTTGTAATACACAGGTCTGAATTAAACTAACAGAACATTATTTCAAGAAAAATCTTTGTCTTGCACCTTTCTAATAATTATTCCTTATTATATCAAACAATAAGCTACTGCTTCCTTGTAGGATGGTCTGCGATAGTATTTTCTATTGCCAGCTATATATTTTGGTGTCTGTGTCTGACCTCCAGAAAATAAAATATTAATATAGGAAATACTTTCACTCAAAATTGGAGACTGCATCCAAAATGATGGAAAGGTATTTATATTCTTCTTTATCATAATTTCAAATTTACAAAATAAAAAACATTAGTATGGCAGGTAGTACAAATATAATACAAAATCTACTGCCTGGGGCGGGAGAAGGATGGGCACACAGGACAACACGTGCTGTAAAAGGCTGGACATGTTTCGCATCTAAATGACCCTTCCCCAACACCTGTGAGCTGTTGAGGGAGCATCATTTAGATACAAAATGTTTGTACAATTTTGAGTGCAAGGATTTATTTCTGTGAATATCTGAATGAAAAAACAGAAAAGGAAACACTTTGAAATCTCTGGAGGGAAAATCCCTAGAAAAGTACCAGGGCCATCCTGTGTTTTTTCGTGTAAAAAATAAAACCTAAGTCAGTCATAGGCAACCTTCAGCACTCCAGATGTTTTGGACTACACCTTCCATGATGCTTTGTCAGCATTATGGGTGTAAGAGCATTATGGGGGATGTAGTTCACAACATCTGGAGTGCCGAAGGTTGCCTATCCCTGACCTAGGAGTGCTATACATAATTGGCATAGTAACACTAAAATCACAGTATCATTTATGATTGGTGTTAGCGATGTCTTACAGAACTCTCTGACACAAATATTAGAAAATGAATCCATACCTTATAATACAAGATGTCTATTCTTTCTGCATCTCCATTCAGCAATGTCACTATGATTTTTCAGCACCTGTTTAACAGGAATGAAAACCATCACTATTGTAAAATGTTTTATTATAGGGATCAATTTTACCCTGCTTGTGCAATATTAGGGTGTGAATGAAGGAGTATCTTTAATTTGTGTTATTCATCCATTACATGTTCAACTAGTATCTTATTGGATATCTGTAAACAAGCGCCACAGAATATGCTGGCACTTTGAAAATACTACTAGAAATAAAATAATAATAATAAAAAGAATCATTGTTAATATTTCTTGTAGCATTTTTTTGAAGCGCCAACATACCGTGGAACTTTACAACTTTATAAAGTGTATAAGTAACAGCAAGCAATTAGCAAACAAACACATATTTATTGTAAATCAATATGATATTGTCCATACAGCTTTTAAAATGTGTTTACTTTATTGTTGGACAGAACAATATTCATCTCTTGCATAAAAAAAATACATAATATTAATGAACAGTAGTATAAAATTATTGAGATCCAGTCTATTTTTGAAGACAAAGTTCATATGGAAGATGAGCAGTCAAAGCAAATAGTGCTTCTGACCTGCTAGTGCAACAATAGTGACAATGTGTCTTCATTTGCTGCTCATAATTATGTCCCAGTTTGAGTATTTACTTGTTATACTTGACAAATAACACACACAAGTCTAACTCTTTGACTAGAGTACTTAATTTTCATTTTGCTGGCCAAATGCACTCTTTAAGTTCTCCTTACTCTGTAAGTAGTTTATTTTCACACTGAAACATATATTTTCTATTGACATAGTACACTCACTCGTCCTAACTACTACTATCTTTATGGCTTCGATGTATATATTCATACATGTAATCCCCCTAAATATGGCCATTGAAACCAAATCATGTATTTTAAAAGTGTAACTCAATGGGTGGCACACATGATAGGTTTTTATTTTTTTTGTCTTTGCTTTTAAATCTCCGCTGTTGTAAAAAAAAATGTCAGTGCCCAGATGTCTTCTCTTGTTTTCCATAAAACTTTTAACAAAGTCTATAGACCCACCAGTGGGACATGAAGAATGCAGCAAAAAAAAAAAAAAAAATGAAAGACATTCACATGTATAGAATGCATAAAATAACTTTTGTACTATATCACCGTTAAGTGGTTAAAACAAGTTATTTTTCAAGTAGTAACTAGTATAATATTTTTATTAAAATAAAATACACAAATTATCAAAATAACTACCAGATTACTCACATGGAAGAAATCCAGCATGAAGCTCAATTCAATATATAAAACTATTAATAACCAAATATATTAGATGTAAATACACAGTTAATTTGAGTTCTTTTAATATTTGTTAAAAGTTTATATATAATTGTTGTGAACTAAATCATACATTGCAGTTAAGTCAGTACACCTTCGAGAGAATTAATGTTTGATAGTTATTACAATCATAGACAGCCACAAATATACACAGAGCAAAGAAGACTCAGTGTTACTTTATATAAATAGCAGTTGACACATTGTCTGAATCATGAAATGAAATGAAAAGTTCAAATGTAAATATAAAATGTTTGCTAAAATAATCGATATATATAAATATGTTGCGAGAAAAAACATGTCATAAAACTAAACTCTATGACTTAAATTATACAGATATTTTATAATTCAGCAAAATTATTAAAATTGAAGTATACAAAATTACAAACCTGACCAGGAATAGATCTGAGTTGTGAGAAACCAATGGTTAAGTATAGAAGTTTTTCCGTTCCAGTATCTTTTTCTATAATGGTTTCTGGAAATAAAAATTCCTGTGGCCTTTACTCCAAAATGAAACGTTGAGATTGATGGTATATGAAGAGGTATCTGGGAGAGGAGCAGACATCCAGTTTATTCCTAATGATTAAGTTAAACTAACAATAGTTTAGTTTTTTTTGGGCTGTGAAATTGGAGTGAGGTTGTTTCCCTGAAATCTTACCTCCTTAAAAAAAAAAAAAGAATTCAGATGAAAATGTCAACTCCTTGGACTGGTCTTTTACTCTTTCTGACCAGAACTACTTTCAACTAGAGAATACAAAAGAGAAAAACTCTTTCACCTTTATCCAGAAAAAGAAACATGCCCTATTAAATTACCAAATTAGCATCAGTTTAAAACAGTAAACAAAGGACGCAGACTTTGCATTTAAATTAGAAAGTCAATTTTGCATAGATGTCTTTTTGTTCAAAAACAATGTAGCAAATTGATTTCTATCTGTTTTAATTCCCTTTTAATAAAAAAAAAGAAAGTATAGAATGCTGAATTAGGCCGACCAGTTTATTTTTTTAGAATAGTCTTGTCCATGTTTCTAATGCTTGAATAAGTGATTACATTGGAATTACCCTTTCAAAACTTGGGTTTAACTGATCCCCATGCATCTTTTGTCTTTCACATTTTTTCTTATGCAATCTACCATCTAAATACTCCAGTCAAAAGGAATACAGGTTATTATTGTGGCAAAATGTAAATACTATTAATTATAGATTTAATTCAGTGAAACAAAATAACTAATGTTCACAGTATAATATTTTTTAGTCCTATACCTTAAAGGAACACTTCAGTTTTCTATTTAGGAATACAAAACTGTATTTTTAACACTAAGGTGTTCCTCTGCCACCACCTCTGCAAATTCAGGGTTAAAAAAAAATTTTTCCACTCACTTTTTTCCAGCACCAAGGTTCCTCTGCACTGTCTCTGCCTCCTCTGATGTCGGAGCCGAGGAGGCGCCTAATGCGAATGCTCAGCGAGCGCCGCACGAACATTAGGCCTTACTCATAGGAAAGCATTGGTTCAATGCTCTCCTATGGGGGATTTGAAGGCGCAGGACATTCTCATGCAAAACGTGAGAATGTCCAGTGTCAATTCATGGAGTCAAACTCCGTAAAAGAGCAAGAAGCGCCTCTAGTGGCAGTCTGGTAGATAGTCACTAGAGGCAGTCAACAAAACTGCAATACAAACATTGTAGTTCCTCTGAAACTGCTTTTTCATAGACTGCAGAATTAAGAGGACAGGGACAATGCCTACAGTGTCCCTTTAATAATTCTAAACCCTAATAAAAGACATTTAGTATAGACATGGGTTTAAAGTGAGAAATGTGAACAATGGTAAATCAGGATTTTTCTTACATTAGTTATGTTGATTCACAATTTTACTAAAGAAAGAAGGACATGATCAACTGAATTAAAATAAAATTCTCTAAAAGTGAATTCAGAGACCAATTGGTTGCTTTAATTCATGAGTATACCCCTGTTATTAACATGTTGGTCCATAACAGATCTAATCCATCTGGCAATAGTGGCAGCAAATAAAAAAAAAAACAAGCAACTGAATATAAAAAGAGTGCACATAAAATTTCCAACTCAACAAGCAAAGTACTCCATACTTAGCAATAGGAATAAATATAAAAAAAAAAATTAAAAAAAAAGAGCATGAAAATAGTGCAGAAAAGAATATATTAAAGAGCCCACCCAGTGTATCGTAAGATCATACAACTGACCTAACAGATCATATTATAGATAGGTAATCCAAAACAGATTCCAATTAAAAGTTGACAGTTTTATTATTTGGAAAAAAAATAAACCTAATCATAGGGTAACACTGTGAAAAACTCCACAAAGGGAGCTAGACATTTGCACACTTACTGACATATTTGCGGCATAGACAAGCTCATAACAGTGTTATAAAATACAAACACTTGGCCCCTTCACTATTAATATTAATAATAGCAAAAGAAACCAGTGAATACGGTTTACAAAAAGAAAGACAGTAAATATAAGAGAAGCCGTTCTCTGCTCACAAATCTTTAAACATTGGACTACTCAGAGTTCAGGATTATGAAGGAAAGGCTGCTAAAATGTCAAATTTAAGTGAGTTTTAGTATGTCTAAAAATTGTGAATGTTAACCATTCAGGAGTAAATTCCTGATTAGAAATATCCAAAACATTAACACTAGTGATGTCGCGAACTGTTCGCGAACTTGCCACGACATCACTAATTAACACCTGAAACTCTTTTTAAAATAAATTTTCATCAAGATAAGATTCTAAAAGAGAACAAACCAGTACTAGTACTTTATTGGCATGTCAGGTGTAAAATATTAATTTTGCTTCCACAATTTTAACTACCCTCGCGTCATGCAGGATCATGAGCCCCAAAATAAATTTATTGCATGTTGTTAAGCAAATAAATTAGTTTCACACAGCTTAATAGGGGCACACCTGAGCAGTACATACAAATTACACATTTTTATGTTAAAATAGAACAAGAGGGTCAACAACATAAACAATACAGTAATAAAAAAAAACAGCATTTCAGGTGGGGCTGAAAGGGAGGGAGAAAGAGAGGGAGGGGGAAGGTACTCTGCAATGATTATATTATATCTCGCATTTGCAAGTAACAGTTAGCGCTTAATCACTCTGATGCCTGCTGATCAGTAAGAACCTGTCCCTACCTTAGGGACGTAGTAGTGGAAGAATTCCATTTGTCCCAGACTGTTTGCCAAAATAAGCAGTATTTTGGTGACTTTCTATTGCCTTTTTCCAGATTGCTCATTTGGGCTATTAGCTCTTATCACATAGGATCTGTGGTAGATAGCCATTTACGTGCTCGTAGCGTAAGTGCTGTCATAATAACATGGAATATTAAATATTCCATGGGTTGAGAAAACGTATTCGGGAGTATAAAAAGTAGACAACACTCTGGGGTATTAGGCAATTGTATGTCCATGCATTTGCTAATTATATTAAGCACATGCCTAAATATTGGGCCAGCCTATGGCTTTGCCACCAGATGTGGAGCACGGTACCACAATTAGATTTATAGTGCCAGCAAATCTCTGAATATGTGGAGGATATTTTAGCTAGTTTCACAGGAACCATGTACCACCAGTAAATGATTTTCCTCAAACTTTCACTGTGGGCTGCATTTAGAGTGTTACCTGTAAATGCAGCAAGTGCTTTGCCTATTGTACTTCTGCAGCTGGGTGACTGATCTTGACTTCACAAGCTCAGAGGCAAGGGAGATGGAATTGGGTGAGTGGTTTTTGGAGAAGTTTGTAAATTATTGAGATATTTTTATTTCAATATTGCCTTTTACACAGCAGATCTTTTTCAAATTCAGAGAGTTGTGTGTGTGTTGTGGGTCATCTGAGGTCTTTCGTAGGTCAAGTTTTGATAACCAACTCTGCAGGTAGGTATACGAAAACTGACACTTTTTTTTAGTTTGTAAGTTGCACATAGGGTCTCAAAAGGAGAATTTTCTTTGGTGCAAGTAACACACTCCTGCTCATTCCCAAATTTTGAAGTTGAAGTCATAAATAAAATGTGATGCTACATGAACAGGTAATGCCAGAGAAATTGGCATTTGGTGGCATAATTTATGTCTATGACTGTTCCCAGAGGAGATTATGGTTGCCATAGTAGTAAAACAATGTAGTATCTCTGGGTGTGCATATTTAGCAAGCCAAACCATTTCAAACTTATTGAAATCTGCCCAGTGTTCTGCTATGTATACACATTGTGGGGGTTCTAGTCCATCCAAAGCTTCAGCCTGATAATAGTGTCTGATATTTTGTGGTCCCATACTGTCTGCATTTATTGCATGGTTTAAATCGTCAGGGCCACCCTTGGATGCCTCCTATTCTGGACAAACAGGTGGACCACTTTTTGCAAGGAGGTGAAAAATGACTTGGAGATTTTTAGTAGTAGGGTGCACTGGAGTTTGGGTAAGATAGATATTTTTATGGAAGCAATTCTTCCAATCCAAAATAAGAATTTACTTTGCCATGTTGTAAATAGTGTTTTGATAGATCTAAGTAGGGCTAAGTAGTTTAATTGGTACAGTTGGGTCAGGTCTTTAGGAATGCTATTCCCAGAAAAGTAAGCTAATCTGTTCTCCAGTTGTATGACCAATTCAACTTCAGGAGACCTTCTTGTTGTTGTGGCAGGTGTGCTGTCAAAGCTTGAGTTTTTGTGACATTAGGTTTGTAGTAAGAACATTTGCTATAATCATAAGGTCATGGAACACAGGGAGATAAATGTGGGGTTCTGTGACGAGAACGTCATCCCAAATATGTTTAATTTGAACTGCCTTGCTCCCAAATAAATCCTGTGCATGTCCTGTTTCTTGTGGATCAGTTCCACCAGTGGTTCTAGGGCTAAAATGTAGAGCAGGAGTGACAGGGGGCACCCCTGTCTGGTCCCATTGGTTATGTGGAAGGGCTCCAAGAGGAAGCCGCCGTTAAAAAGACTGGTCATAGGTAAGCTACAGGGAAAGTAGGGGCAAAGTACATTTTTTTGTAAAACTGCTTGCAAAATCCCCCAGTGCAGGTGATCAAAAGCCTTTTTATGCATTGAGTGATAGTAGCACACTACTCTGGTGCTGTTAATGTATGGTGTAAAGCAAGTTCAGTGCTTTATTAGTCCCATCACAACCTTCCACTAACAATGCCGACCTGGTCTGGATGTATTATCTGGAGTAGAATGTTTATGATTCTCTTTGCGAACAGCTTTGCAAAGACCTTAGCATTGATGTTTAATAGAAATAGAAATGGGGTGGAAATTAGGACATTTCGTGGGAGATTTGGCTGGTTTAGGGAAAGTAACTATGTTGGCAGAGAGGAGATTTGTAGGAAGACATTCAGCTGTTTTAGACAAGTGGAAAAAGAGGCCAGATGGGAGACTAGGTTTTGGGATAAGCTTTTATAATAGAAATTGGTAAAGAAATTGGTAAAACTTGAAAAAGTGCAGAGGCGTGGAAAAAAAATAATAAGGGGAATGGAAAACTTTAGTTATAAAGAGAGGCTAGAAAAACTGCATTTGCTTTGTTTCGAACTATTCATTAACAGGAACATACAACAGACAAGAGGCCACCCATTGAAACAGGAAAAAAAGGTGTTTTCACTTACCGCAAAGGAAAGGGTACTTTACAGTAAGAACAATAAAGATGTAGAATTCTCTACATAAAGAGATTGTATGTATACACTGTATGTGAATATGTATGTGAACAGGCTGTTGATCCAAGGAGAAGTCTGATTGCTATTATGTAGTCAAGAAGGATATTTTCCCCTTGTTTTGTGGCATAATTGAAAATGGCTACAACTGTGTTATTGCCTTCTTTTGGATCAACAGCATAAAGGTTGAACTTGATGGACTTTGGTCTTTTTTTCAACCTAGGTTATTATGTAACTGTAAATATGCAACTATATTCTCTGAGCGAGCATGCCAACCTACTAAACTGGTATCAAATTCTATGATGATATATGTAATAGAGGTGAAGATGTCTTTACTTCCTCATAGGTCGATGACCTTTAATCACCAAGGGAGTTCTTCATTGCAGGGTGCAAAAGAAATGAAAAAGGATAAAAAAGGAAACACATAAAACCCCCAAAATACAAACACATAAGAGCATCAAAAACATTTTTTAAAAAGATTGGTGCATACTGTAAATAAACAATATAACCACCATAATAATCATAATAATATCTATAATACTATTGATACCAGCAATAATACTAATACTCCCACATAATACTTTATATAGCCCTGATCTTATCAATGTTCACTGATCTTATCAATGTTTAGCCATGTTTTCCATATCTCTAAGAATTTAATTTGACTTTTAGCAGATGTTACTGCTGCATATTCATATAAATAATACTGTCATATCTTATCAATCAATTGATTACGCGTTGGACAAGTAGCTTGTTTCCAGCTCCCTGCTATAAAGTTACTAGCTGCTAAATGTGTCAAAGGCCTTCTCCGCACCAAGTTCTAAGAGAAGGCCCTCCGATTTAGATTTAGACTTATAAAAAAGTATATTCAAAATCTTCCTTGTGTTATCTGCCCTTTGCCCGCCACGCACAAACCCCACCTGGTCATTATGAATGATTCTTACCAAAATCTTGGATAGTCTGTTCGTTATCATTTTAGCAGAAAGATTCACATTGCTATTTAGCAAAGTAATGGGTTGAACTTTCAAGCAAATTGGAAGTGGTTTATCCCTCTTTTGTAGTGTCTATATGTGGGCCCAAAGCGTTTCTGGAGGCAATGGACCCTGATTGAAGCCATTATTGAAAAGGCTGTAAGTATCTCTTTATATGTTTGATAGTAGGTGTTTGAAAACCCATCAGGGCCTGGAGATTTGTGCGCTGGCCAGCAAGTCACCACTTGCAACACTTCCTGTTGGTCAATTGGTCTAGAGAGATAGTCTAGCTCCTCTGCAGACAAGCTAAGGAATATCACAGATGACAGGAATTGTTCTATTTTTTCTTTAGTCGGTGGATTAGATTTATTTTTATGTGTCACTTCTGTCAATTGTGTTATTATTATTATCATTTATATAGCGCCAGCAGATTCCGTAGTGCTTTATTAATGTTGTATATTTTCCCATTCTCTGTTTTTGGCAAAACTGATGTATTTAATAAAAAGCCATCTAATAACAGAGTTGTGTGCTTGCTAAATTATGTTTATTGACGACTAATGGGATTTATTTATCTGAAAATAAGAAGCCAACTCGCTATGAGCTCTTTCCTTAACTTGGAAAGTGCTCTGACATTATTACTGTAATCGGTGCATTATCCAACAATGTTATTAAACCAATATGGACTCCTTGAATTTTATGCATAAGCGTATTTGATACCAAAAACCTAGCTATTCTAGTATAGGAAGTATGAGCCATTGAATGAAATGTATAATCTCTTTCAGTGGCGTTTAAAGCTTGCTGTGGTTCCAAGAAATTGTGTCGCCCTCAATAATGACCTTACCAAAGGTATATTCCGCTACTACTGCAAATATTTTATTTAGAAAGTCCCATTGATTTTTGAGTGTACCATAGATGTTTAGAAGCATGTATGGTTCACTAGTAACATAGCTCCCCTCCTTATCACATAAAAACCTAATAAATGTAAAAGAAAAAAGACAAAACAAAACAAATTCAACGCTATATTCAATCTTTTTTTGTTTTTAACATTTTTGAAGAGCATCATGTAAAGTGGTGTTGGGAATATTGCTTGAATGCAATATGACAGTAAATTCACAATTATTCCAAAAAGATGAAGGCATAAAAGATTATTTTGCAGAAGTGTTCTGTTTTCTTTGCAAACCAATTTCATTTTTTGTGTGGTAAAGTGAGATTGTTGAATGGAATCTGTGTCAAAGTCAAGACATTCTATGTTTTGAGATGGATGCAGGACCATTTTTTCCCCTGATTGATCCTGAAACCAAAGTTTTGTAGACGTTTTAGAGTCCATGAAGCATGAAGATAAATAGCCTGAAAATCTAGAGACATAATTATATTGCACTAGATTGTTTGCCATTACCAGTTATGGATGCATTGGAACTGTGAGATCCTTTAAGTCTATATTTATCCCTTGCTCTCTCCTAAAGGGCAGATCCTTTAAGTCTATATTTATCCCTTGCTCTCTCCTAAAGGGCAGCACTCTATTCTCTCCTCCAGCTCTGCTTCACTCCACCTTGTTTGATTGCTAATTCCTGTCGGGTTTTACACCCCACCTCCTATAGACTGCAAGCTTGTTTGAGCAGGGCCCTCTTCACCCTATTGTTCCTGTAAGTTTTTGTTATTGTCGCATTTATTGTTTAATCTCCCCCTTTGTTAATATTGTAAAGTGCTACGGAATATGCTGGCGCTATATAAATACCAGTATCAATAATAATCAAATTCTTGGGTTTCAATAGATACCGTAGACAAAGAAATCCTTCCATTTTTAAATGGTTAAATCTAATCCACTGACTAATAATTTTCTGATTGATGACAGGTTGATCCCCTCATTTTTATTTGAACCAGGAATGTATTGCTGAAAAATTCAGAAAGTTCAATGAAGCCTTTTAAGCCCCTGAAATATCCCAAATACTTCTTGAATTTCATGACCTGCTAATCTGTTGTCTTCTTCAGTGAACTGATACGGAATCGATAAACTCACTTGCATTGGCAAATTATAGAAATGTATTTTGTATCCTTGATTGTGTTTAAAACTCATGAATGCAAAGTAATCATTGACCAAATGGGGAAAAATAGGTGAGTCTGTCACCCAATTTCATAGGAAAAGAAATGAAAGGAAGAATACTAATCTTAAAAGCATTTTTACCTGGATTATTATCTTTGGCCCTTGGACTACCAATATCATTCTTGTGTGGGAAATGCAATGGCTTACCTTGGTTGGGAGTCTGCAGTGCAGATATATGCTCACCCTTGCAATTAAACACAGGCCAAGGTGGTCAGGTAAGAACTCACCTGGCCTGTACACAGAGGCTGTGCAGGTTAATGCTCCAAGTCACAGTACAGATAGGACAAAAACAGGAGAATAGTCGTGGGTAAGTCAGAGGTCAGAGGGTGCCAGAAATCAGGATACACGAAATAACAAGCCAAGGTCAGGAATCAACAGGAGAACACTGGAACACGAAACAGCAATATGAGAAGCAGAGTAAATGAACTGACACTGCCCTCAGGGAGAGGCAGTGTCTTAGACCTGGCTAATTGGGCCATCAGCTTCAGGTGGATAATGTCCAGCCCCCAGTGCTGGATACAAGGCAAGATCGGACTATAGGCTATTCTTGAGTTGTAAGTTGGCTCAGAGGAGAAACAACAGGCCCAGGACTGCAAAATACCCAGGTTCAAATCCCTTGTTGGGCACTTCTGGTGTAACCTCATCTGGCAGTCTGGATGTTGTGGTGAGAACCGTGACAGGAAAGAAAGGCGTTGGGTGATGAAATTAATTCTAATTAGGGCTTTTGAATCCTTCATGGGATTTACATGCTTGGGGTGAAGCATGAACTTTGAATCTTCAAGCCTTCCCAAAAAATTGTGATTGGGACATGTTTTTGCTTGTCTATGTCTATTATGCAAAGAAAACTTTGCATGTTTCCCAATATTTTTTATAAATTCATGAAGGAAAAGAAGGCCATGAGCTGATGTACCCGGTTCCTCTGGGCCATGTGGATTAATTGTTATACCAATCTAAACGGTATAGCATAATGCCTCTCAGAAGATATAGCCATGTTGGCATTCCTGAGTAAGCAATTTGCTTGTTGGATCTAACCATGTTAAAAAAGTACATAAAGTGGCTTACCTGATTTGTTGGAATGCCTGGAAAGATAAAAATAGGTTTGGTAATGCTTGTACTAAAACCAAAAGTCTATGTTAGTAACTTTTAACTGAATTATATATACTTTTTGGACATTTTTACCTGATTTCTTTAAATCCTGAACTATTTTGTGACCCCATTCAGGAATTCAACAATCTTTTTTGGGGGGGATAGATGGTCTAGGGCATTTTGCCAACAATTTATTCTGAGTCACCTATCTAATGATTTTTAATCTAATGTTCCAAACATGTTCCAAACATGTCAAATAAGAATGCATTTAGATGATCTAGGATGTTTAATTTTTTCAGGATCAAAAAATAAATTAGCATGAAGCACAGAAAATGCTGTATAAAACTCTTCTAAGAAAAGCATAATAAAGTAAATAATAGAGAAATTGGTCACACAAATACAATATAAGAAACAGGAGCAAGAAACAATAGAAAATTCCCAAACACTAGGAGAAAAGTAAAAAAAAAAAAATACATGTTAGATGTAAGATAGAGAAACCTAAAGCAAGAGGGATAAACTGAAAGGAAAGTAGTAAGGAAGAAAACAAGATCTGACAGCACAATGTAGAAAAAGGATAATGTAAGGGAAAAGAGAGAATGTAATGAAAATAATAAGTAAAAATAAAAAAAAATATTATAAAAGTGAAATTGCAACACAAATAATGTGAAGAAAGAAAAAGTTAACAGTACAGGAAAAAGAACAAATCACCAATGAAACTTTAATGAAAAATAATGAGGTAAGAAAAGTATGCATTCTCTGAAGTGGAGCAGCAAAGAATAATGGTTTGGATACTGCATGTTAACCCTTTATAGACTTGATTGGCTGTGATTGGTGGATATATCCAGCAGGTCTATATTCCTTTTCTTGTTTTTCTATTAATATTTGATTTAAGCAGTGAAGTAAGCTAAAGCATAATAGGAGCCACCTAATTTTAAAATGATGTAATATTATGAAAGAATATTGAAATTGATAAATTTATATATTTTTTTAATATTTATGTATTATTATATACATAATTATATGTATATATTATATTTTTTTATATTTTAATATGTTGAAAAAATAATTTAATAAATATAGCCAAAAATGTTAAATCATTTGGAAAGCTTATTCGATATATTAAAGGCCTTTGTGTTAAAATGTAATTTCCTCCTTTCCTTCGTTATCATCATTTAAATAGTAATTATTTTTTAATGTATTATGTAGATATTAGGGCTATTTTTTTAGGTATTCGGGTATTCATTATAAGGCTGTAGTTTCTGGGTCCAAGGCCTCCGATCTTCTAAGCACACCTACAAGTTAGGAGACCAGATTTTGAAACTGGCACATAAGTGTGAGGTTAGATTAACCAATGTTTTTTTTGCACACAAAGAGTTATATACCTCAAAATTCATATCAAAAAGCTAGGAATATAATTATACATTCCATATTAGCCAAGCTGTGCTATTCTTACAAGATGATTGGTTATTGATTATGCAGTATTCATTGGCAATAGTACAAAATATATACAAATATAAAATCCATTATATTGAACAATAAAGAGAAACATTTAAAGTTCCTTAATTTTGAAGGGGGCGTGATGATGTAAGCAGAGCAGAGACAAAGGAGAGGAAAGAGACGGAGACCATCTTGCGACCACAGACGCCGTCACAAGCTGTAGATTACCCAGTAAAAGGTGGTGTTTAACGGAGAAGCAGGGGAGTAAAACAGTCAACAAACCCACAAAAGAAGCAGCTACGGGTGCTACTGCCGGGACACTTGCTGCAGTATAACAGGGACCTGAAACCACTGGATTAGCTGCATGAATGCCAAAGACAGGCAAGCATTAAACTGCGCAGTGATACTCAAACAGGTATAGGGATCAACTTACTACAAGGCAAATAGCCAACTGCTGTTTAGGTTTGCAGTATCTGTATGACAATCACACATGCTTTGCTAAGGATCTGAAATAGCTGCAATAGCAAAAGCTATATTTACATAACGTGTCACTGAGTTTGTTTAATCTATCAATGAATACAGAATCACTGACAGTATAGGCATAATTTAACTCATAACCGGTTGATGGGTATTTATATGCAAGCCTGATGCGAATTTATCACTCCGGTCTGGTAAGCTTTGCAAAAATTAAACTGGGAACAGCAGCTTGATAAGCTTTATAACAGCAACTCACTCAGCAGACTAACTATATACATATGACTACAACTGGTTAAGGACCAGCAGGTTCAAAGAGGACTGACCTATAGTTTAACAGATACATGGTACAGAGCTTCAGAGACCTGGCTAAGGTGTAAGACTAACATGCTCAGTTTCGACATTAGAAAATATCTGATGGGCTATACCACCATTACAAAATTTACCATTGAAAATAAGTGCACTTTCAGTTATACTAGCAGAAGCTGACGATATGTATCGCCTAACCAGTTTTTTTTATTATTTGCATTGATCAGGAGTGGAGAATTACAACAAGAGAATATCCCAGCAAAAGTGATTCAAGAGTAATACAGTTTTTACTATGTCTTCTAAAGGCACCCAAGATAATAAACCAGCCAATAAAAATGACAAAAAAACAGAATTAACAGGAAAATAGACTATCCACCTTCTTCTCACACAAAAAAATGTTGAATAACTCAAAAAAAAACTCTGCAGAAACTTCAAGACTATCCACACATACTCTGACAGAGCAAGAGACAGCTTTTTAAAAATCTAGCCTAGATGAAGTTCTCAAAGAGCTAAAAAGTGATATAAATGAAAAATTTTCAGATTTGAAAACAGATCTATCCACCTTAATGCTGAGAATTCAAAAGATAGAAGAAGAGGAAGAGGCAAGAAACATTCAACTTTGGAATCTGAAAGAAAAGCAAAACAGCACAGAGGCAAAAATGTCATACTTACTTAGTGGAAACAAATTGCGATTTGGAGGACCGATCAAGGAGATTTACTTAAGATTTAGAAACATCCCTGAAAAAATCATAGATAATAACCTACAGAAATTTCTACTTCTTTCTTTCTTCAAAAGTTTGGATTTACTTACTGATAGTCATAGTACGCAAATGGAAAGCTGTCATAGAATTTTTAGCCCCACAACAGATACAAATGAATACCCACGTGATGTTATAGTGGCATTTCATTCTTACGAATTTAAGACCCAGATTTTACAAGCGTTTAAAAGGAAAACAACTACTAACAGAAAATTCAATACTATCAAAATCCTCCCAGATATTTCCTACTATACAAGATCAAAGAGAAGAATGTTTTCTTTTATTTCCCCCCTTTTGGAACAACACAACCTGAAATTTAAATGGGGTCAACCATCATCACTATGAGTTTTCTATAACAACAGCCGACAAGCCTTTGACACACATGAAAAAGCAAGATACTGGTTCAAAGAGAGTTTTACGTAAACTTGTGAGGGAAATAGAGCACAATAATAAGTAATCTAAAGATATCTTCAACTTGCAATTCATCAACTAATTTTAACATCTTTTAAAAAAATGTTCACACGATGAATAATCCTCGATTTATAGAGATCAACATTGCAGGAGTTACTGACATTTAACTAGTAAAAATTAGGAAACTTGATATTCAGAAGGGATATAACAAATCATTTTAAGATGTGGAAAAAGTAATACATTTTACTCAAAACAGGGATAAAGTTCAACCAGCAGAGATACACGTTTAAAAAATTTAGATTAATATGTTACATAGAGAGAAACATATGCACATGCTCTGACAGTTAAGTATTACTAATTGAGGATATAATACTGACCCACTAACAGGTCAGACCTTTTTTTTTTTTTTTTTTTATACACCATGATGGTTGATAGCATCTGTTTTGAAATAAAAGCAGGGGATATAGAGGAAGGGTCGAACTTTTGTTCTTACCCTTCCCCTTTCCTCCCTTTCTTTCATCTTCCTTATACATTTTTTTTATTTATTTTTTTATAAATATCGTTTTATTGAAATGTTTGCAAGGTGAACAATTCGCAGTTAGGTTATGAGCAGTGCGAAACACGCAGGTTTCAATCGTTTAGAGTCTCGTTTGAGATCTTGAGATGCGCAGATCTCTGAGGAAGCAACAGTAGTTGAGACTCGCAGGTCTCCGAGCACAATAAGTTTCTATTTACGATATTCACATAGCATGTTGTAGATTAATTAATTACAGTCTGTCAGGTGCGTTAGCTATGGTCATGTGGTTTGAAATTGCTCGCTCTGCGTTATGATATTATTTGTGATTATAGGTCCTATTGTTCGCTTATTCTTGCAGGTTGTAAGTGTCTCTCAGTCTTTAATGTCGTTCGTCTGTAATGGGTCTAGATTGTGAATAATGGGAGGAGTGGGGGGGGGGTCGGTAAGCGTGTCGTGTCTTTCAGTTACCCTCTTCCCGCCTGTATCTTCTATGGCCCCTTCTCAAGATGCCGATTGGCATGTGTTTGGGGCTGCGGGGGGGGTGTCCTTGTGTTTTTGTGTGTTCCAGTCTAGGGTTTGATCCCTAGGGTCAGTGTGTCTGTTAGTTCATTCTATGAGTTCCCCTCTCAGTCTCCTCCATCATCTATATGCATTAATGTTGTAATGTTGCAGTGTCGCTGAGGTGGGTGCTGTGTGTTATCTCCTTCCAGCGTGGCTCCTTCAACACCTGGTTCTTGTTTAGTCTGCCCCCTGGCAGTGCAGATTTCTTTTGTTACTAGTGTGATTCTGCCACTCAGGGGGTCCTAGAGAGATTCCCCGGGCACTGGTCTCATCCGCAGGGGCTTTGAGTTCCTTATACATTTTAAGACATTATGTTACTACGAAGTGGAGTGAGATCCTCTCCCCATGGGTACTAGAATTGTTACTCAGAACTAAATACAACAATGTTATTGTTGTATTTATGTTTGTATGTGCATGGATGCTGCTGTTGCGTAACTAATCTGTGGGTATGCAGTTGCATGGTTAAGTTGATATTGGC
The DNA here is from genome assembly GCA_933207985.1 of Pelobates cultripes. Taxonomy (NCBI): domain Eukaryota; kingdom Metazoa; phylum Chordata; class Amphibia; order Anura; family Pelobatidae; genus Pelobates; species Pelobates cultripes. Next base: position 65,757,938 of record OW240921.1, on the reverse strand, counting down.
TATTATGTTTTCGAATCACATCTAATTTCTATGCCAGTATCAAAAAGTTGATAAAGAGACGAGGTTTGTTATCGTAGTGGGCAAAATAAATGGGCAACATTATATTCTCGTAAATATTTACTTACCTAGCAAAACTCTGTCTAAAACCCCAAAACTATTTTGGGAAAAGTAGAAACAAAAACTATCATTATAAGCGACAACTCGGTCGGACCATAATGCGTTGATCGTGGATGTAAAGGACTTGCATCAGAGATCTCCCCACCCATGGAGATTGAGGGATGTCTTACTAAAATCTAAAGAAACCATAGAGCACATTAAAAAGATGCCTAAAGTTTTCTTTCTGGAAAATTCATTGGAGGAGATCTCCAGTGAATGTCTTTGGAGCACATTCAAAACAGTAATAAGAGGTTATTAGATCAAAATAGGAAAGCCAAGAAAAAAGGAAAAGAGGCTTTTATATTCAATTTTATAATCTCACTGCCAAAATAAGATTGATTTCTCGCTGGAGAAAGAAAAGCAAATTAAGGCATGCCAAGATTTGATAAATATAAAAATATCTAAAAGAACTGAATTTAATTTACAAAAGTTAAAAACTAAATTTTATTATAGTAATAACATAGTAAGACACTGTCTGGACAGTAAGGGTATTGTGGTAGGAGAGAGAGAACATAAAATAGGCTTATTTGCAGATGAGATTATGCTACCATTGAAAAATCCTTCTACCTCAGTCCAGTCATTAATGTCTATCTTATAAAATTTCTTACTATAAATGTTGTGCCTAATCATTAAATTCATAATGCACCAATATCCAAAATAATAATTCCTAATAACGGTTAAAGCGATACTGGTGGGCACACAACCCAGTTTGGGATGAGTATCTTGAACTATAGGAAAGAGAAATAACACAGAGACCAAGTTGAGTATAAGAATTCACACCAGACTTTATTGTCCACAAAGGGACCCAATACAAGGTAAGTCGTACTCTCATTTAAGTTATTGCATTCATTCACATCAAACAGCTTAGTGTCTACATATCAGCTGAAGTATACATCACCATTAGAGGAGCTTAATTGTCACTCCGCTGCACATGACTGGGGGAACTCAGGTAGTCAGACTTGGAGGAAGTGGTTACTATTAATATTTATCAAAAATATTATACAGACAATGACTACCAACCGACTATTGGCCATTACATAAATACCATGTCATTATCCCCCTTTTACACCAAATGGAGCTTTGACTATTTTAATGGGACAGAAAATGATGAACAAAGGACGGAGGGCAGGTGGAAATATGTCCCGGGAGAAGGTGAGACTGAAACTATAAGTTGTTGGTGGCATAATTTAGTAGGTACGGGAGTAGGTACCTTCACCTTTAAGCGATCCAAAATAAGCTGTATAGACCACCCCATACCTTCACAAGGGTTTTATTGCCTTTGTGGGAGATGGGCTTACAAAAAACTCCCATGTAAATTGCAAAGTGATTTACCTTGGGAATGGTAATGCCCGCCATTTACCCTACAAAGACCTTACCTGATCACACCCATTACCATTAGCGGCAAGACACCGAGTTATCAGGATTTAAAATGGGTAGAAATACACCGTTTTGGGTCTCTCTCTTTCCAATGGTAGGGGTGGAAATGATAATATAAAATTAAAAAAATTTACTTGACACCCTTGATGATGCCTTCAATAGCACAGGAACTGCAATCAGCCTACTTAATTATGAACAGGAACAAATTAGAAAGGTAGATTGGCAGAACAAAATAGCCACAGATTACCTGCTTGCAGTAAAAGGAGGAGTGTGAAAAAGAATAGGAGGCAGGGCATATTGTGTGTGGATAGAAGACGAATCAGAGAAAATTAAGCATGAGCTTCATCATTTAGAAGAGGTGCAGAAACGCTTTAGAAAACCATTAGCCACAGATGACTTAGGACATTGGCTAGCTAATGCTACAAAAGACTTTGACTGGACATTTGGCATAGGATCATGGATAGGAGGGCTTGGGTTGAAAATATTAAAAGGAATTGTGTGGTGTGTTTTTATTATACAATTTGCTGTATTCAAAGAGTGGCTAGATTAAACAGAAATTTTAGTATAAAGTTAGAAGAGTTTAACTAAAATAAATTTTGATATTCTCTACAGGAAATCAGATTACCTTTATGATTAGGACTGTTAAGCGGGAAGAGGTATGTCCTAAGGTTTAAGCTACAGGTTTATCCTGTTTAAAATTGGCTAACTTAGGTGATCCTCAACTCGGAGAGCTTTATTGCTTGAATTGGTTCCAGGTTTGAATGGAACAATATGGGGATCAGTGGGTAAATGGGCTTGCCCCCTGCTGATAACCTGAATGGCATGTGTAAATGTGTGAGGTTTTGCTCACTGAGTGATCAAGGGATAGAACGTGATAATGTTTCATATTTATTAAGCATGATTGATTGATCACTATTGAGCAAATTAAACAATTATAGATAGTTAAGATGGCACTTGTCTTAACTGTGTCGCACAAAGAAATACAACTAAGAAAAACAAGATGACACAGAATAGAATGTTCTATAACATGTCTGGCCAATATCCAAAGTGGCACTAAGAAATACAGCTAAGATGGCACTTGTCTTAACTGTGTCGCGCTAAGAAATACAGCTAAGAAAAACAAGATGACACAGCATAGACTGTTCTATAACATGTCTGGCTAATACCCAAAGTGGCCTACATGCTTAAAAGTAGGATTTTAGACTGAGTATACATTAGCCATAGCTTTAGAGAAAAGGTACCGCACGTGTTTGGCATGGGCCTTGGGTGACCATGACTGGCCTGATCAACCATAAAGATTACTTAATGCGCATGACATATACATGCAGGGCTGCATTGATAAGAAAATGTGGAAAAGTACAGACTATCCATCCCCTTGGTAAAAAGGTATAAAAGACAGAGAAACTTGGCATTCCCTTGGAGAACTACCTACCTGTAATACGGATGTGTGTTGCTGGTCTTTGCTGTTTCCCAGTTGAGAGGGTCCCTCCAAGTCTGACTGCCTGAGTTATCCCAGTCATGTGCAGCAGAGTGAAAACTAAGCTCCTGTAATGGTGATGTATACTTAAGCTGATATCTAGATACTAAGCTGTTTGATGTGAATGCATGCAATAACTTAAATGAGAGTACGACTTACTTTGTATTGGGTCCGTTTGTGGACAATAAAGTGTGGTGTGAATTCTTATACTCAACTTGGTCTCTGTGTGATTTCTCTTTCCTATAGTTCAAGATACTCATCCCCAACTGGGTTGTGTGCCTGCCATCATCGCTATAACCCTTATTAGGGATTGATTATTACTTTTTTTAGGATATTAGGACACATATCGAACGCTTAAAAAGAGGACTTCGACTGAAGGGATTCATATATCTCCTATCTAGGTATTAATCTCTGTAAGAACCTGTCAAAGATGCATAGATATAATTTAGCTAAGGTCTGGGCTGCTTTTAGGGATGACATTGAGAAATGGTGTAGTCTCGAAATTTCTTGGTTGGGTAGAATAAATTCAGTCAAAATGACTCTTCTTCCTAAAATGTTATACTTTCCTAGAGCTAGCCCTCTCACTATACCTTCCTCTTTTTTAAAGAAGGTTCTCTCTGTCCTACTGGTATTTGTTTGGAATAAAAAAATCTTGCAGAATTCAATTGGCTATTCTACAAAAACTCAGGGCTAGTGGAGGTATGGGTTTTCCAAATTTGAGTAAGTATTATTTAGCAACTAATGCAGCTAATGCTCTTAAATTTAATTTGGTACATGGTCGCCTGCTGTGGTTGGACATGGAGTCTACTAAGATCTCTCCTTAAAGATAACTGAAGTGCTATGGTCACCCTCCTCTCTTCGGTCGTGCATGGCGAACATGTTCCCAACCACCAAGAAGACTGTTAAGGCTTGGGATGTTGTATTTAAAAAACATTAAACCTTCTGCTTTTTGGTCCAGGGCCGCTCCTCTGTCGGTATTGCGATCCTCATTACCTGATCTGGATGTGGAATATTAGCTCTCGCATTCTGTCAAACATTTCAATGATTTATTTTTGTCTAATAAATTGTTATCTTTTGACCAGTTACAGACCAAATTTGGTCTGGATGCTTCTGATGTCCCGATGCACAGGCAGATGGTAGAAAGAATTTTGTGTCCCTGACCTCGGCTAGTATTTTGACTATTCTTGGAGACGTTAAGTCCGGCCATTCTAAGGTCCAGTTATATAATTATCCTTAATCCTAGGTGTGACACAATACTGCGTGCTGGGTCAACTTTTAATCCTGACATTATGACAGGGCCATAGATCCTGCAGAATTGTGTCAGCACATAGCAGCTTGTGAGAGAAAGCTAGAGAAGAATGATCACTGTATGGATCAATTTGCCCAGGCTTTTAGCACGCTCCTTATTAGGATGGCTCATTTACAACCTGAGGCTTCTCTAATTATGTCACCACTGCCTAATGTACCTCTACCTATAGTATATAAGGCACCTATGATCCTCTTATCTCCTCCATGAATCCCACAAGGGGTTGTAAATTCCTTATGACTAAGTCTATTATATAGTGCAGCAGACAGAGTACTATTGTGGAAAATGTATTAGTACATATAAACTGTCAACAAAACACATAAATATATAAAAGACTAGTAGATAAAACAGTGCCAGATAAGAGTAGCAATAATACCAGGTATTGCAGACTGGGGGTCCAAAGATGTTAATATTACTCTCTTGCCGGCCGGATAGGGGTGAATTGGGACTTCCTCATGCTGGAATGACACTGGATTCTAGCCGTGTGCATTCCACTGCGGCTCTGGATGCGTTCCAATATGCTTGCTCTCAGGAACCGATGTGAACCGATGTAGAGATGCCACCTAACGCGTTTCGTGATCACAGATCAATTCATCAGAGGATGGCATCTAAGAGTCTTCAATCTGTTTTATACTCATTTGGCCTGGGCTTGTTAATTTTGAATTAACCCTTACTATATTTGTACATAACAGTCAAATTGTAAAAATATGTTACTTAGCAGATTGAATATAATATAGTCCATAATTAGTTAAAACATAGAATTCCTGAGAATACATAAAAACAGACATAAATGGTTACCATATAAACATTAATACATAAAGCAATATACATATCCGTCTGTCTATATAAAATGTTAATGTGGAGCATAAAAATCCCATATTTGATTATCCTATTTGTAGGTGCATTTACAATGGAGATATTTGCAGCAATAGGTTATTAAAAAGTTACTTCGAAAAGACAGAAAGTGAAAGTTGAGAATTCCATAGGGGAATAGTGTTAGGGACCAGGAACCAGACAGAGACAGAACTAGATGAAAAAACACCTTAATTAATAAATAACAAATAAAGAAATAACCAAAAGCAAAGTCCAGGGGCAAGCAGGGGTCAGTCACCAGAGCGGGTAGTCAGACGAGCCAGGATCAGGAGAACGGAGAGCAGCGAAGTCAGGAACAAGGCCAGAGTTAGGAAACCAGGAACAAACAGGAAACACAGGAACAAGGACACTTCTGGGGAACAGGAAACCACACAAGGGTAAGGAAGTACTGGGATTTGCTGCTTAAATAGTCTGCACTGATTAGCAGCAGGGTTGATTACTATTCTCAGGTGTGTAACCGTGGCAACATACGGAAGGAGCTGATCGTTAATCTCAGCTGAAAACTCAGACACTGAAAAAGAAAGGGTTGCTGTTTAAAACAGCAAAGAAACCCTGACAGTACCCCCCCTCAACAACTCCCCCAATCTCTGCTGCTGGGTACAGGCTTCATGGGGAACGAAGGAGGGATAGAGCATGGAAATCAGAGTCTGGAACCCAGGAGCGTTCCTTTGGACCGTACCCTTTCCAGTGCACTAAGTATTGGATCTGTCCTCTGAAGACTCGTGCGTATTTCATATTCCTCATGATTGTCAACCAGAACAGGACGTGGACATGGCACTGAGGTGGTGTAACAATTACATACCAATGGTTTCAAGAGGGACACATGGAATACATTTGAGATGCGCATGTTAGCAGGAAGGTCAAGTGCGTAAGCTACAGGGTTAACCCTTCGAAGAATACGAAATGTCCCAACGTATCGGGGTGCCAGTTTTTGTGAGGGAACACAGAGCTGTAGGTTGCGAGAAGACAGCCAGACCCTCTCTCCAACCTGATAGGTAGGTGCAGGAAGGCGTCTGCGTTCGGCCTGGAGTTTGTAGTTCTGCATTGTGCGTTGCAAAGAGTTCTGAACCTGCACCCAAGTGGACCGGAGTTCCCTGAGATGTTCCTCCAATGCCGGTATCCCTTGTGGCATGAACATATCAGGCAACATGGACAGTTGAAACCCATAGTTCGCCAAGAACGGGGATAGTCAGGAATAGGCATTAGTCGCACTATTGTGGGCGAACTCCCAGGGTGGTAGATCAGACCAGTTGTTCTGGTGGTCAGAAATGTAGCAACGCAGAAACTGTTCCAAGGCTTTCTTAGCTCGTTCTGCAGCACCATTGGATTGCGGGTGGTAGGCCAAGGAGAAGGAAAGCTGAATTCCCATCTATGTGCAAAAAGCTCTCCAAAATCTGGACACAAACTGGCTACCCCTATCTGAGATTATTACTTTGGGTAACCCATGCAAACGAAAGACCTCCTGAGCAAAAATATTTGCTAGTTCTTGAGAAGTTGGTAGTTTTTTCAAGGGAATGCAATGCGACATCTTAGAAAATCGGTCAACAACCTCGAGAACAACTGTATTGCCACTGAAGACCGGAAGATCTACGATAAAGTCCATGGACAAGTGAGTCGAGGGTCGTTCAACATTAAGTATGGTTTGCAGGAGAGCCACTGGAGGGTGTCGTGGGATTTTATTTTGAGCGCATACGGGACAGCCAGCTACAAAAGCGGTGACATCCGAACGGAGACTAGGCCACCAAAATTGCAGAGAGATGGACCAGATTAACAGTTTTTTTGCCTGAATGTCCAGCTGCTTTGGGGTTGTGATATGTACTTAATAATTTAGTACGGAGATGGGTGGGTACAAAACAACGGCCATTAGGTTTCTCCGAAGGAGCATTAATTTGTGCAGCCAGAATCTCCTTGCCTAGGGGTGAGGTGAGGTTAGTACGGATGGTGGCCAGTATACGGTCCGGAGGAATCACAGGAGTAGGGGTTATCTCCTCTCTAGTTGGAGGGGAGAAGTGTCGAGACAAGGCATCAGCCTGAATGTTTTTAGTAGGGGGCAAGTAAGAAACCACATAATTGAATCTTGATAGGAAGAGAGCCCATCTAGCTTGCCGGGGGGAAAGCCGCTTAACGATCGTATCATGATGTAGAGACCCTACAGCCAGAGATATGGGCACGGTCTCCTGGGTCACGTGGGTTGGCTGTATTGGTCTGCCATCGATGGCTTCGAAAGCTAGTGGAGAGTTGCGAGGCTGTAAGGGTATAGAGTGCTCCGATGCAAATGCACAGTCTATAAACAAGCCTGCGGCCCCAGAATCAAGCAATGCCTAGGTTTTAATGGATGAATCAGGCCAGGAGAGGATAATAGGCACCAAGGGTTTGTCCTCAAATATCTCTGGTTCTGCAGAAAGACCACCCAAGATCTGCCCCTGACAGTATCTTGGGTGCAGGCCCTTTACCGGACGAATAGGGCAAAACTTTAACATGTGACCCTGGTGTCCACAGTATAGGCACAGGCCCTCACTCCTCCTAGGGCTCTCTCCTCGACAGAGATGCGTGAGAAGCCTAACCGCCTTGGCTCCACACCGACAGAAGGCTCAGGACCAGGAGGCATGGGAGGTGAGGGAGGTTTGGGTGGGCAAGAAAAGCTCTGTGCCTAATATACAGGAGGCCTCCGCAGGCGTTCCCTGGATGAGGATCTCTCTCGGAGTCTGATATCAATGAGGGTGACAAAGGATATCAGTTCCTCGAGATCTTTAGGTAATTCTCTGGCTGCAATCTCATTTTTAATAACATCGGAGAGCCCCTGTGCAAAGGAAGCCATGAGAGTCTCGTTGTTCCAGCCACCTTCTGCTGCCATGGTACGGAATCCACTGGCATACTCGACAATAGTTCTTGTGCCCTGAGCATTAGACATGAGTTGTTTGGCAGTAGGGGTGGAGCGAGCTGGAATATCAAAAACCCTTTTAACCCCTTAAGGACACATGACATGTGTGACATGTCATGATTCCCTTTTATTCCAGAAGTTTGGTCCTTACGGGGTTAAAGGATGCAACAAATTCAGGGTAATTGTAAATGATGGGCCTCTCTGCCTTCCAGAGAGGTTTTGCCCAAGCTAGGGCTTTTTCAGACAGCAAAGAAATCATGAACTGGACTTTGTCTCTGTCTGTAGGAAATGTCTGGGGCAGCATTTCAAGGTATCCTTTAACCTGATTTACAAATTCTTTGCACTGAGCTGGGTTGCCCCCAAAATACTGAGGGAGCGGGACAGACCCAGTCTAGCCACAACAGGTTTGGAGGCTACAACCGGTGATAGAACAGGAGGTGAGGCAGAGGCGGCCGCAATTGCAGGCTGGCCGTGTGCTAGATCCAGATGAGCATACTGGTCCAAATGGTGGTTCTGTTGGTCCCACCGGGTAAATAGGTTAGGTATAGGTGTATTGCCTGTACCATCTGTATTCATCGCCTGTAACGAGAATATACCCCAACACGCAGGATTCAGCTAAACAAAAGACAACACAGAGGAGAGATACGTCTACCGGACCTTAGAATGGCCGGACTCGACGTATATGAGAGGAGACAGAGTCAGGAACAATCCGAAATCAAGGGCACAGAGAGACAGCGTAAACTAGGACAAGCCGGGGTCTGGTACACAGTAAACAACAAGCCGACAACCAGAACAGAAGGATAAAGAGAAAACGTAGTCAGAAACAAAGCCAAGGTCAATACGGAGAAACACAACTGAACACAACAAGCGCTAAAGGGAACTGATACAGAAACCACGATAGGGCAAGGAACAAAGGGAAGAAGGTGAGTATAAATACCTAAACATCTAATTTGATTGGTCCCTGTCACATCCACGCCCCCAAAAGGTAAGTGTATGGGGAGTGTGGCATGACAGGGACCAATGGGATGCCTTTTCCAATTTAGGCACCCACTGTCCCTTTAAGAGCGCGCCCGATACCCGCGGCGCGCTTAGAGTTAGGTGGAACACGTGACCGCTTTCCAGTCACAGCCGTCGGATGAGCCGCGCGCGGCTCGTGCAGCAGCAGGACCGCGCGCGGCTCGAACAGAGGACCCCGGCCGGCCCCTGGAAAGGGTAAGTACCGCTACATTACCCCCCCCTGAGGACACGCCCTCCGGGCGGGGAGGGCCAGGCCTGGCAGGAAAACGAGAATGGAAAGAGCGCACAAGACGAGGAGCGTGAACCGCGTCAGCGGAAATCCAACTATGCTCCTCAGGCCCATAGCCCTTCCAATGCACTAGGTACTGAAGTCGGCCCCTAAGGAAACGAGAGTCAAGAACTGCAGAAACTTCAAATTCCTCATGACCCTCCACAGAAACAGGAGGGGGAGGAGGTGCATGTCGGGTGTAGCGGTTGCGTACGAAAGGCTTCAACAACGAGGTGTGAAAGACATTAGGAATACGCAGATTCTTAGGGAGACCCAAGGCATACGAAACAGGATTAACCTTATGCAGAATACGATAAGGACCAATAAAGCGGGGAGCCAATTTCATAGAAGGCACCCGGAGGCGAATGTTTCGCGTAGAAAGCAGAACCCTGTCCCCCACAACATAAGAAGGAGCCGCCCTGCGATGCTTGTCAGCCTGCACCTTCTGGCGAGCAGCGGAATCCACCAAAGAACGCTGAACCTGCTCCCAAGTATTACGCAAATTAGCCAAATGTTCATCCAGAACTGGCATGCCCTGTGAGGAGAAAGCAGCCGGAAGAACAACAGGATGTTGGCCATATACAACGTAAAAAGGACTCTTGCCGGAAGAATCATGAGTAGCGTTATTCCAAGCAAACTCAGCCCAAGGAAGATGGTCAGACCAATTGTTCTGATGGTGGGATACGAAACAACGAAGGTACTGCTCCAGAGATTGATTGGCACGTTCGGCAGCTCCATTAGACTGGGGGTGGTAAGCGGAAGAAAATGAGAGAGAAATGCCCATTTCCGAACAAAAGGCTTTCCAGAACTTGGAAATAAATTGGCTACCCCTATCAGATACAATAGATACGGGAATGCTGTGTAATTGAAACACCTCTCTGGCGAAAACAAGTGCTAGTTCCCTGGACGTGGGCAGCTTGTGAAGAGACACAAAGTGAGCCATCTTGGAAAACCGATCCACTATCATTAGGATAACTGTGTTACCATTCGAGGGAGGTAATTCAACAATAAAATCCATGGACAGGTTAGACCAAGGTCTCTCGGGAATAGGTAACGGATGCAACAGCCCACAAGGAACCCTACGAGAAGATTTCATACAGGCACAAGTAGTACAAGCACCTATATAGTCAGTGACATCCTTGCGTAAGGAATCCCACCAAAAATACTGAGAAACCGCTGACACCATTTTGGAAATACCAGGATGTCCAGCAGTCTTAGTGTCATGATACAACGACAGAATCTCCCGTCTCTCGGGAACATCAACGAACAGTTTATCAGTAGGTCTCTCGCTAGGTGCCATGTTTTGTTTCGCTTGTATGGCCTGCAAGAGGGACGAAGAAATAGACAAAACAGTGGTAGCGATTATCCTTTCTGGGGGAATCACAGGAGTAACATCAATCTCCTGTTTGTCAGCAGTTTTGAACTGTCTGGACAGAGCGTCTGCTTTAGTGTTGCGGTCACCTGGCCTATAGGTGATAATGTAATTGAAATGGGACAAATAGTGACCACCTAGCCTGCCGAGAAGACAATCTTTTAGCCTCACTAAGGTAGGATAGGTTCTTGTGATCCGTAAATATGAGAATAGGATCTTTAGTTCCTTCTAACAAATGTCTCCATTCTTTCAGTGCTAAAATAATAGCAAGGAGTTCGCGATTACCCACATCATAATTCTTTTCTGCTTTGGACATTTGTTTGGAGAAGAAGCCACAAGGATGCAATGGCTTTTCAGGCGACTCTCTTTGGGATAAGACAGCACCTACCCCGATATCAGAAGCATCAACTTCAAGAATATAGGGCAGTGTGGGGATAGGGTGCTGTAAAATAGGTGCAGAAGCGAATGTAGTTTTAAGAAACTCAAAAGCCTGAAGTGCCTCGGGAGACCAGACACGAGTATTGCCTTCCTTTCTTGTCATACGGGTGATAGGCGCTACAATAGAGGAAAAACCTTTAATAAAGCGTCTATAATAATTAGAGAAACCAAGAAAACGCTGAATGGCTTTCAAACCTTGTGGAAGAGGCCATTCCATGACAGCAGAAAGCTTCTGGGGATCCATACGAAAACCTTTAGCGGAAATTAAATACCCCAAAAACTGGACTTCGGATTGGTCAAATAGACATTTTTCCAGTTTACAATAAAGTCCATTAGCAAGAAGGGTCTTCAGAACTGTCGTAACATGCCTGTGATGAGTGTGTAAATCTGTAGAGTATATTAATATGTCGTCTAGGTACACAATTACAAATGTGTGAATAAAGTCTCTTAAAACATCATTGATAAATTCTTGAAATACTGCTGGGGCATTGCATAGACCAAATGGCATAACAGTATACTCATAATGGCCAGATCTAGTGTTGAATGCCGTTTTCCATTCGTGGTCTTTCTTAATACGTATTAAATTGTATGCACCTCTAAGATCCAATTTAGTGAATACAGTAGCATGTTTGAGTCTGTCAAATAATTCCGTGATTAAAGGTATAGGATATGCATTTTGATGGTGATTTTATTTAGACCTCTATAATCGATACACGGTCTTAAATCACCTTCTTTCTTTGATACAAAGAAGAACCCCGCTCCAGCCGGAGAAGAGGATCTCCTAATAAACCCCTTTTCTAATGATTCCTTAATATACTCCTCCATGACACGGTTTTCTTGAACAGATAAAGGGTACACCCTGCCCTTTGGAGGTATTGTGCCAGGCAATAAATCGATAGCACAATCGTAGGGTCTGTGAGGTGGTAATTTGTCAGCCTCCCTTTTATCGAAGACAGTTTTGAGAAATAAGTACTGAGGGGGTATAACAGTGGACAAAGGAGGAGTTGTAGGAACATTAATAGAATTCAAAGGGGTGACTTTAATAGTACAGGACTCATGGCAGGCATCGCTCCATGATTTTATTTGCCCTGACTCCCAATCGAAAATGGGATTGTGAGTACGTAACCATGGGTACCCTAACACAATGTGAGAAGAGGGAGATGTGATGACCTGGAATCGAATGGTTTCAAAGTGTAAAACCCCTGTATACATGTGTAATGGTACAGTTTCATGAGTAACAATTGGAGAACATAATGGTCTACCATCTATGGCCTCAATGGCCAAGGGTATCTCCCTTTCTCTGACGGGAATGTTATTTTTCGTAACAAACTCAGAGTCAATAAAGTTCTCAGCAGCCCCAGAATCAACCAAGGCTAATATGCATTCTGCTATACAACTCACCCCCGTATGAAGGGAAACAGGGAGAAGCAAACGATTAGGAGGCAATTTAGGAGACTTAGAGATCACACCCAAGGCCAGTCCCCTATAAGGTCTTAGGTGCGAGAGTTTTCCGGACGCAAAGGACATTCCCTTACCATATGGTCTCGCCTACCACAGTATAGGCAGAGTCCATTCCTTCTTCTAAGTAGTTTTTCAGTATCCGAGAGTTTGGCAACCCCTAATTGCATGGGTTCCTCCTCGGGTACTTTAACACTCTCAGGTTTATCAACTCTGGGGTTAATAGATGTGACCAGACGTCTATTCTTGTTTTTGGTATAGAGCCTGTCGCGAATTCTATTATCTATATCAATGAGGTAGTCAATAAGATCCTCTAATGGAATAGGAAGCTCCCTTGCCGCTACCTCATCTAATATAGTGTCAGATAAACCTTCCATGAACGCAGTAGTTAACCCATTATTGGTCCAATCTACCTGTGAAGCAAGGGTACGAAACTGAATAGCATAATCCGCCACAGACCTAGACCCCTGTTTAATCCTCATTAATGCTCTTGCGGCATTCTTTGACCTCTTTGTTGTGTCAAAAGTTCTACGAAAAGCCGCAAGAAAACTATTGAAATCATGAACCATAGGTCCATTGGCCTCCCAAATAGGATTTGCCCACTCTAGTGCTTTGTCAGTAAGTTGATGCATCAAAAACCCCACTTTAGACCTATCAGTGGGAAAGGAATGAGGATACATCTCAAGGTGGAATTCTATTTGATTAATAAAACCTCTGCATGTCTTGGCTTCCCCTCCATACCTAGGAGGAGGTGTTAAATGGGGCGAAGCATTGGTTGAATTGGATACTTCGGGAGGATGAGGTGTAGGAGGGTTAGGTGCGGTTGCAGGAATGGTTCTAGACAAGAGCGTCTGGAGAGCCTGTGCTATCTGATCCATACGGTGATCCTGCTCTACAAACCTTGCCTCGTGAGAAGCCATTTGCTGAGCCAAATCTGCGGGGTCCATGGCCCTATCGTAATGTAATGAGAATATACCCCAACACGCAGGATTCAGCTAAACAAAAGACAACACAGAGGAGAGATACGTCTACCGGACCTTAGAATGGCCGGACTCGAGTATATGAGAGGAGACAGAGTCAGGAACAATCCGAAATCAAGGGCACAGAGAGACAGCGTAAACTAGGACAAGCCGGGGTCTGGTACACAGTAAACAACAAGCCGACAACCAGAACAGAAGGATAAAGAGAAAACGTAGTCAGAAACAAAGCCAAGGTCAATACGGAGAAACACAACTGAACACAACAAGCGCTAAAGGGAACTGATACAGAAACCACGATAGGGCAAGGAACAAAGGGAAGAAGGTGAGTATAAATACCTAAACATCTAATTTGATTGGTCCCTGTCACATCCACGCCCCCAAAAGGTAAGTGTATGGGGAGTGTGGCATGACAGGGACCAATGGGATGCCTTTTCCAATTTAGGCACCCACTGTCCCTTTAAGAGCGCGCCCGATACCCGCGGCGCGCTCTTAGAGTTAGGTGGAACACGTGACCGCTTTCCAGTCACAGCCGTCGGATGAGCCGCGCGCGGCTCGTGCAGCAGCAGGACCGCGCGCGGCTCGTGCAGCAGCAGGACCCCGGCCGGCCCCTGGAAAGGGTAAGTACCGCTACATCGCCCTTGCGTAATGTTAGGCACCAGGAACCAGAGAGAGACAAAACTAGATGCAGAAACACCTTTATCAATAAATAACAAATAAAGAAATAATCAAAAGCAAAGTCCAGGGGCAAGCAGGGGTCAGCAACATGAACTGAAGGAGCTGATCGTTAATTTCAGCTGAAAACTCAGACACTGAAAAAGGAAGGGTTGCTGTTTAAAACAGCAAAGAACAAAGAAACCCTGACAAATAGATATGCTGAAGTTCATCTATGTTATCTGTGATCACGAAACGCGTTAGGCGGCATCTCTATATCGGTTCACATCGGTTCCTGAGAGCAAGCATATTGGAACGCATCCAGAGCCGCAGTGGAACGCACGTGGCTAGAATCCAGTGTCATTACAGCACGAGGAGGTCCCAATTCACCCCTATCCGGCCGGCAAGAGAGTGATATTAACATCTTTGGACCCCCAGTCTGCAATACCTGGTATTATTGCTACTCTTATTTGGGACTGTTTTATCTACTAGTCTTTTATATATTTATGTGTTTTGTCGACAGTTTATAGATACTAATACATTTTCCACAATAGTACTCTGTCTGCTGCACTATATAATAGACTTAGTCATAAGGAATTTACAACCCCTTGTGGGATTCAAGGAATTTCATTTCAACAACATATTGTGTATTGATTCTGTACTCTATTTATTTATTACAGAACCTATGCTAGATTAACCCTTCAGCAGCCATTGGATTCTACCTACCTTATAATATAGGAGGTTATGATCTGACTAGCTGACACATTTAAAGAGGAATCAAGTACATTTTTATTTACTTATTAATCTGCAATTTGTATTTCCATTTCCCCTGAGTCCTGTATTTACTATTGATTTACTTCAATAAGCATTGAACACTTTTTATATTTTTAACCCCTGGTGGTGGTTATCTTTTACAAGTGATACAGTGGTTATGGTTTTCACATCCAATCTCGAGATTTAACTTTGGAAGGATACTCTACCATTTATTGGTGTCTATTCATCGTATAGTTGCATATTTATTCTTATCTCCTCCGCCTCATTTTTATGGTAATATCCAGGAGAACTTTTCATGCAAAGCCCTGGTTGATTCAGGTGCGGCTGGTAACGTTATTGATTTGTATTTTGTTAAAAAAAACACACTATACCAGTCAGGGAGAAATCATCAGCTCTAACGGTTGAGGCTATTGATGGGCTACTCCTATCTCAACCTCTTATTACAAATGAGACCTTGCCTATTTGCATTACGATAGGAGCTTTGCATAAGGAAGACATTACTTTCCAGATAATCGCTTCCCCTTCTTGTCCCATCGTATTAGGGTTCCCTTAGCTCATCAAGCATAACCCTCATATTGACTGGACTAGAGGGGAAATACTGGAATGGGGTAGAGACTGTCAGGAAAGCTGCATGTTACCCATTTGTAAAAAAAGTGGGCATCGTTGCTTTACCCGCTGCTACGTCTCCAACTCCCGAAATTCCCATACAATATTGGGAGGTTGGAGAGGCGTTTAGTAAAAGCCAGACTAATGCCCTTCCTCCACACCGATCTTATGATTGTTCCATTGACCTGTTGCCCCGGGCTATGCCTCCTAAAGGAGCGGTATATGCCCTATCCCCACAAGAAAGTAAAATCATGGATGAGTACATCAAGGAATCTTTAAGTAAAGGCCATATACGTAAATCATCCTCGCCTGCTGGTGCAGGGTTCTTTTTTGTAGCTAAGAAAGATGGAGAATTACGACCTTGCATAGACTACAGGGCATTAAACAAGATTACTATCAAAAATGCCTATCCCATTCCCCTTATATCTGAATTGTTTGATAGACTTCAGGGTGCTAAAATCTTCACTAAGCTTGACCTTAGGAGTGCGTACAATTTGGTGAGAATTAGGGAGGATCATGAATGGAAGACAGCGTTTAACACTAGGAGTGGGCACTACGAATTTCTTGTTATGCCCTTCGGGTTATGTAATGCTCTGTCCGTATTTTAAGACTTTGTTAATGATGTACTCAGAGACTATATTTACTCTTTTGTGCTTGTATACCTGGATGATATCCTTATTTATTCCCCCGACATCCAAACTCATCATGACCATGTCAAACAAGTTTTACAAACTTTGCTTAAAAATGTTTTTTTCTGTAAACTTGAGAAATGTGTATTTGATCAACACAAGGTTCAGTTTTAGGGGTATAACATTTCTGCCTCTGGTTTCCAAATGTATCCTCGCAAACTAGAGGCCATTCTACAATGGCCATTACCCAGTGGGTTAAAAGCCATACAGAGGTTTATTGGTTTCTCTAACTATTACAGGAGATTCATCAAAGGTTTCTCTTCGGTAATAGCCCCCATCACCAATATGACATCACCAATATGACACGCAAGGGGCCTAAAGAAGCTTTTGAGGCATTTGAGCTTCTTAAACAAATGTTTGCATCTGCTGACATATTAAGACATCCTGACACTAGTAAATCTTTCCTACTTGAGGTTGGGGCTGTTCTTTCTCAGACAGAGAGTCAGGATGCCCCTGTGCATCCTTGTGGTTACTACTCCAGAAAGTTGTCTCCTGCCGAGTGTAAATATGACATTGGTAATAGAGAACTGTTAGCCATCATACTAGAGCTTAAGGAATGGCGACATCTTTTGGAGGGTTCCAAGGATCCCATTCTGATTATTACTGATCACAAGAACCTGGCATATATTGGGGATGTCAAACGACTGTCTTCTACACAAGCTAGATGGTCATTATTTTTATCTTGCTTTCATCTACAGACCCGGTTTTAAGAACGTTAAAGCTGATGCCTTGTCTAGGCAATTTGACGTTGAATCAGATCTAGAACAAGAGACAAGAGAGTCACTCAGGAGGGATAGAAGCCTGCTTTGTTTGTGCAGTTTCGAAGGTTCCTCATAAACTTCTGTGTGGATTGTTACAGCCACTTCCTATACCCAGTATCCCATGGTCTCATTTATCAATGGATTTCATTGTTGGACTGCCTCGTTCCAATGGGTATACTACCATCCTAATGGTAAATGACCGTTTTTCCGAAATGGCACACTTCACTCCACTTAAAAAATTGCCATCATCTCAGGACCTGGTGCAGATATTTATATGTGATATTGTCAGGCTGCATGGTATTCCTCAAAATATTTGTGTCACGGTTCTGGAGGGAATTCAATAAACAGTTGGGCATTGAATTGTCATTTTCCTCTGCCTACCATCCCCAAACTAATGGTACGGCTGAAAGAGCTAACCAATCACTTGAGCTGTATTTACTTCGTGAATGGTACAGTCTAACTGGGCTGAATTATTGCCCTGGGCCGAATTTGCAAGGAATAACGCTACCCATGACTCATCTGGGCGTAGTCTGTTTTTTGTCAATACGGGTCGTCATCCTGCTGTTCTCCCTGCTGTGTTTTCTGATACGTCTATCCCTACTCTGGATGATCACCTTACCTCTATTCATGATACCTGGACTAAGTTTCACTCCGCTCTTGAAACTGCGGCTGCTCACTTTAAGTTTCTTCTGGATAAACAGCAGAGTGCCAATCCAGTTTACCAGGTGGGTGATCGGGTTTGGTTATCCTCACGCAACATTAGGTTGAAGGTTCCCAGCATGAAGTTTGCTCTAAGGTTCCCTGTTCCCTGTTTCTTATTCTCTGGTCCTTCCAGCGTCCTTACGTATATATAATACTTTTCATGTGTCCTTGCTCAAACCGCTTGTTTGCAATCGGTACACAAGTCCCATTGTACCCCCTCCACCTTTGGTTGTTTCTGGACAGGGGGATTCCTCCATCATTGATTCAAGGTTTTCTTGTGATTACTTACAGTATTTGGTTGACTGGAGGGGGTATCGGCCTGCTGACCGTTCTTGGGTTTCGGCTTCTGATATCCATGCTGGCCATAAAGTTCATTCTTTTCAGGCCACGTTTCCTCTCAAACTACCAGCCAGGTGGGCATTCTTCAGGTAGGGGGGTAATGTCACGTATTCATACGCACATAAAAATGTAGTTAATGGCATTTACTGTCCTGAAAGGAAAAGTTGTGCCAAGAAACATTACTGTCCTGACAGGAAAAGTTGTGCCGAGCAAAATTACTGTCCTGATAGGAAAAGTTGTGCCGAGCAGCAAGCAAATCCACAGGAGGATTTGTGCTGAGCAGCAATCATGCAAATGGAAACCTGGTAATTGCATTTGGGGTCAAAGGCTGGTTACAGCCTATCAGATCCACAGGAGGGGTATGTAGGCCCAGTTCTTCTCTTGCTCAGTGCCCTGTTGTGGTTTCATGCATATGGTTATCTGAGAGTGTGTTCCTGATCTTGATTTTCTGGTATTTGACTTTGGCTTTGTTTTGACTTCCCTAATGTCCGGTATCTTTGACTTTTGGCTTTCCCTCATCTTTGTGTCTGATTCTGTGTCCCTGACCTCGGCTAGTATTTTGACTATTCTTGGAGATGTTAAGTCTGTCCATTCTAAGGTCCAGTTATACGTTATCCTTAGTCCTACATGTGACACAGTACTGCGTGCTGGATCAACTTGTAATCCTGACAATACCAGACTAGTTTGCCAGTTTAGTTATGTTTACTTTATTGACATTATGTTATATAATGCCTTGCCAATTTACCTGTGAGGAGTGAGCCCTGGCAGTGCATCAGCCTGTTTGGCGTACACCAAAAACCCCCAAGGGTGCTGAGAGGTCTGACCTCGAATCAACCTAGTCACAAAATGACGAGTAACCTTTACTGTTCTTTTCTTCTTTACATTCTTCTACTTTTTCTTTTCCCTCTTTCCTTGGTGGATAACCTAATGGGCAATCTAGAGGTGTGGGTCTGGGAGGCCCAGAGGGGTGAACATTAAATCAAAAAACTATGCACATTATGAGAATAATCTCACATAATGTTAAAGGGCTCAATGCTACATTTAAAAGACATGCACTGTATAGGGAGATAGACTGTCTAAAAGGGGACATTATATGTTTGCAAGAAATGAATTTTAGGAAACATGACCCATGTTGTTGCCAGACCAAAAACTTCCCACACCAATTCCATGCTTTGACAGACTCCAAATCTAGAGGTGTCTATATTCAATTTAGCCAGCAATTGACCTTCAATCTCATTCAATCCAATGTTGACCCAGATGGTAGGTTCGCAATTGTGGTGGCATCTATTAATGAGAAGATTTATACTATAGCCACATATTTGTACCTAATGATCACCAGTTGGCCTTCCTCAAGATGATACTAACACGCATAGAAAAATGCCAACAAGGTATGTTAATCCTTTGTGGGGATTTTAATTGCACATTGGAACCAACCTTGGACTCCTCTTCACAAAAATCCCAGATTAGAGCAGCTAGACTTCATAAAGAGGTGCAGCGCCTACTCTCTTTTTTTTCATTACACAACTTATACAATACACATTCTTCTCCCCAGTACACCATTGTTATATTAGGATAGATAGATGCTATGTCCAGGGTCAGTCACTGCCGCAGATAGATGAATGTTCCATAGGACTGGTGATTTAACTAATCATTGCTCCAGGACAAGGACTTCGCCAAAACTTTACAACAGGATGTAACCCAATACTTCTCCACTAATGACACTAAAGACATAGAGATTAACATGTTCTGGCAAGAACACAAAGCAGTGACGAGTGGATTACTGATTAAACATGCAGTCTTTGTCAAAAAATGCTTCCAATGTCACTTCCAACAACTGACAGACAAACAAAAAGACTTGAACAAATTGAACCAATCTAATCTTGACCCGGCACTGAGAGACAAAATTGTGTCTGTACAAACCAAAATCTCTGCAGCTAATATGAGATGCTCCAGCTTTTATTTAAAAAGATTGAAACTTATGCATTACACTCAAAGCAATAGAGTGGGGAAACTGCAAGCAGCTGAACTCAAAGAACAAAGGGTTAAGTCTAGAATCCCCTATATCACTGCCAAACAGTCAGGCAAAATCATTACACCAGAGGGGATCAGTTCAGAATGTGCATGCTTCTACAGCAAATTATATAACCTACAGCAGGACAAATCTCCACACCACGCTACATTAAGGTTAATCTCATCATACCTGAGACCTATAAACACTTTGAGCAACAAAGTAATTTAGATTCACCTTTTACTGCAAAGGCGGTTTCGGAGGCAATAGATAATCTCACCCCCGACAAAGCCCTGGGCCCAGACAGTCTGTCCAATGTTTATTTCAAAAAAATTCAAAGACACCCTCCTGCCACACCTCCTCAGACTGTTAAATGATGCAGGAACGAATGCAAGATTACAAAAAGACATGTTGACAGTGACCATAATCACAACCAGCGTGTCCTATAGTCGACTTAGGCAGTCGCCTAGGGCGCACTGGCCCGGGGGGCGCTAGATTTAGGTGACCGGCAGGAAGGAAGTGCACAGCGCTCCCTCCTGCCGATCACTCAATGTAGCGTGGCCGAGCGGCGCGGACCACGGGACAGGATCTTCTGTTTCCTGTACCCGGCCACCGGTGGACTGACAGGAAGTGCTCACTCAGTGAGTGCTTCCCTTTAGCCCGCCAGTGGCCAGGTACAGGAAACAGAAGTTCCTGTACTGCGGTCCACGCCGCCTGGCCATGCTATATAGGTAAGGGGAAAGGACCACTGAGGGGGTGGGGGAGAAGGGGTAAAGGACCACCAAGGGGGTGGGGGGAAAGAGGGGAAAGGATCCACTAAGGAGGTGAGGGGAAGGAGGGGGAAAGGATCCCTAAAGGGGTGGAGGAAAAGGACCACTAAGGGGGAGAAGAGAGTAAGGACCACTAGGGGAAAGGAGGGGGAGGAGGAGGAGAAGGAACACTAAGGGGTTTGGGAAATGGGGGAGATGGAGGACCACGTGAGGGGTGGAGGGGGAAAGGACCACTGAGGGGGTGGGGGGAGGAGGGGGAAAGGACCACTTAAGGGGTGTGGTGAAAGGACCACTAAAGGGGTGGGGTGAAAGGACCACTGAGAGGGGAAGAGGGTAAGGGCCACTAAGGGGAGGAGGAGGGGAAGGACCACTAAGGGGTTTGGGAGTGTGTGGGAGATGGAGGACCACGAAGGGGGAGGGAAGAGGGAGGACCACTAAGGGGGAGGAAGAGGGGGGAGTGAGAAGACCACCAAAAGGGGACTGCAGAGGGACAGGGGGCCAAGGGAGAGCACTAAGGGACAGAAGGGGAGATCACTAATTGACAGGAAGGGAGAGCACTATAAAAAAAATAAAGAGCATCTCCCCTCTCAATCCCTATCCTACTGCACAAACCCTCTCTTTTACACTACACACATATACAAAGCATCCCTACTCACACACAGATGCACCAAAACACACAAGGCATCCCTTAGGTGCACACACACTGATTCTCTTACACACACAGAAACATCTCTTACACACACTCAATGCACCCCTTACAGACACACACTGCACCCCTTACAGACACACACTGCATTAAATTACATACACAGAACCACACCTTGCATCCCTTACACACACACACACACTCACTACATCCCTTACACAAATCCATATCCCTATACACTACATTCCATAAGAACACACACACACATTACATCCTGTACAATAACACATAGCACATCCCCTACACACATACACTCTACTCCATAGGCGTTCGCAGCCTATTGCATTAGGGTGTGCACCCTAAAGCACAAGCCGCATATATATTTATATATGTATGTATATACATACACATATATACACACATACACACACTGTGTGTGGGTGCTGTGTATGTCTGTGGGTGCTGTGTGTGTCTGTGGGTGCTGTATGTGTGTGGGTGCTGTGTATGTCTGTGGGTGCTGTGTATGTTTGTGGGTGCTGTGTATGTTTGTGTGTGCTGTAATGTATGTGGGTGCTGAATGTGTGCTGAATGTGTGGGTGCTGTGTATGTGTGTGGGTGCTGTGTATGTCTGTGGGTGCTGTATGTCTGTGGGTGCTGTGTATGTCTGGGTGCTGTGTGGGTGCTGTATGTGTGTGGGTGCTGTGTATGTCTGTGGGTGCTGTATGTCTGTGGGTGCTGTATGTCTGTGGGTGCTGTGTCTGTGTGCTGTATGTGTGTGGTGCTGTATGTGTGTGGGTGCTGTATGTCTGTGGGTGCTGTATGTCTGTGGGTGCTGGTGTCTGTGGGTGCTGTATGTCTGTGGGTGCTGTGTATGTCTGTGGGTGCTGTATGTGTGTATGTCTGTGGGTGCTGTGTGCTGTATGTCTGTGGGTGCTGTATGTGTGTGGGTGCTGTGTGCTGTGTATGTCTGTGGGTGCTGTATGTGTGTGGGTGCTGTGTATGTCTGTGGGTGCTGTGTATGTCTGTGGGTGCTGTATGTGTGTGGGTGCTGTGTATGTCTGTGGGTGCTGTGTATGTCTGTGGGTGCTGTATGTCTGTGGGTGCTGTATGTCTGTGGGTGCTGTATGTCTGTGTGCTGTATGTGTGTGGGTGCTGTGTATGTCTGTGGGTGCTGTATGTCTGTGGGTGCTGAATGTGTGTGGGTGCTGTATGTGTGTGGGTGCTGTGTATGTCTGTGGGTGCTGTATGTCTGTGGGTGCTGTATGTCTGTGGGTGCTGTGTATGTGTGGGTGCTGTATGTGTGTGGGTGCTGTGTATGTCTGTGGGTGCTGTGTGTGTCTGTGGGTGCTGTGTATGTCTGTGGGTGCTGTATGTGTGTGGGTGCTGTGTATGTCTGTGGGTGCTGTATGTCTGTGGGTGCTGTGTGGGTGCTGTATGTCTGTGGGTGTTGTGTATGTCTGTGGGTGCTGAATGTGTGTGGGTGCTGTGTGGGTGCTGTGTATGTCTGTGGGTGCTGAATGTGTGTGTGCTGTGTGTGTGTGTGCTGTGTGTGCTGTATGTGTGTGGGTGGCTGATTGTGGGGGTGGAGGTGGGGGTACATTATTTGCTATCCCCCCTCCCTTCTTACCTTTTGTAGGGAGGGGGGATCGTGCTGCTGCTTCCTTCCCTGGTGGTCCAGTGGAGGAGGGGATCCTTGCTGCTGTGATTCCTGGTGGTCCAGTGGAGAGTGAACTCTAGCCCCCTGTGGGGCTAGAGTTCACTCTTGCGAGATTTGAGCGTTGCCGCGGCAACGCTCATATCTCGCGAGAGGAACCCGGCGGAGCTGCCGGCAAGAGCTCCGCCGGGTCCTCTCCTGCCTCCCTCCCTGCATGTGGGTCAGTGGGGAGGGAGGCTGAGAGCAGAGCCGGCGCTCGGATAGCGCCGGCTCTGCGTGAGCCGACAGGGGAGATCCTGAGATCTCCCCTGCCGGTCTCAATATGCATAGGCGTGCCGCGGGATTAGGGTATGCCCAGGCACACCCGGCACACCCCGTGCGCACGCCTATGCTCTACTCCCTGTGAGGGAACTCATGGGTGGGCCATGTAGGTGGATTTATGGGATTTATGTTGTGAAACTTATAGCTAACAGACTCCATCCATTGTATTCAATGCACAAGAACAAAACTGAAGGAGTTTTGATCTCCCTAGATGCAGAGAAAGCTTTCGACCGCCTCAGCTGGAATTTGTTAGAGGCGGTACTGCTTAAGTTCCAGTTCCCTCTTGGATTCTTGGCAGCAGTCAGGGCTCTCTATAATCTCCCAACAGCCCAGCCTCATACAGAGGATTCATGTCAGAGCCTTTTAGCATAACCAATGGCACTCGCAAAGGATGTCCCGTGTTGCCCCTTCTATATGTCCTGGCACTAGTGCCACAGGCAATAAAAATAAGAGCAGACACAAGAATTTTGGGCGTATGCATCAGTGACAACGAACACAAACTGAGCTTATTTGCTGACAATGTACTTCTGACAGTCACTCAATCACTGACATTGATCCCTGCACTCATGACGACACTGCAGGACTATAGTACACACTTATATTACAAACTCAACACGACTAAGACCAAAGTGATGACTTTCCACATAGACACACAAACGATGCAGACTCTGAGGCAAACATACCAATATGACTGGAGAGATGACTTTCTAGTGTACCTTGGAATATGACTCATGAAGAACCCTCACAACCTCATTACGACCAACTATGGTAGGCTAGTCAACTTCATTCATTCTGACCTGGAAAAATGGTTTGGTTAAATTGCAGCATTTAAGATGATGTAACTCCCAAAGCTGCAATTTATGTTCCAATCCCTCCTTATAGGTCTCCCACCTACATTCCTACCCACGTTACAGAAACATTTGGACTGATTTATAAATGGACGTAAGACGAGAACTCCTAAACGCATGAATACGCAGAAAATATCTGAAGGAGGACTGGGTATCCCCAACTTACGACTTTCCTATAGTGCCACGATACTAACGCAATTTCGACCACAGATATCGAAACACCGCCACAAAGGGTGGAGATTGAATCTAATTGGCCACTACCGTTAGGAGTACATTCTATGGTATGGTTACCAAAACATCTGAGACCCCACTCACCAGACATTCTCCCTCACACCAAGCTCATGTTACACATGTGGGACAAATACAAATTGAAACTACCCACGTGGAGCCCAATCTCACTAGCCTTCCCCCTGAACTGCTTTAAGCACATGGTTCCTACATTCAATAGCAGAGGATGGGAAGATAGATAGGGTACTGACGCATATGCCCCATTTATGGTCTAATAGGGGCATTAAACCATTTGCACAACTACAAAGCGAACATGATATTCCAACTTAGTTATTCCTCTGATATCTCCAGATACTCTCTGTAATCCAGCGGCTTCCCCAATCCAGACATGTTGCTGAAATCCACCAAACTTCTGAGCTGTCCATTGTAGAAAAAATGTGTGTAAACTTAACACCTAAACGAAAAGTACTCTTAGTGTGTTACGACACCATATCACCACAATACACTGGGGAATATGAGAAAGATCTGGGTCACAGCATTTCACAACAGAAATGGGTAAAAGCCTTTTCGATCCATAAAAAGTATAGTCGTATTTCGCACCTAGAACTGATGAGGAAAATACCGACTACATGGTATCTGGTGCATGCTCGTCTGGCGCATATGTTCAGACATACCTCGGACAGGTGTTGGAGATGTGATGGTGACAAAGGGACCATGATACACACATGGTGGGAAAGCCGGAGTATACGCCTCTTTTGGTACATGGTAGCTGACATTGTGTCGAAAATCACAGGTCACAAGTTACTAATGACAGCTGAAATTTGCTTATTGTTTATGCTGCCAGACACTTTAAACAAACAACAGGGCACACTAGCCTTCCACATCCTTATAGCAGCAAATTTATTGATAGCTATGAAAAGGAAATCTAGGGATGCCCCAAGGAGGGACAAAGTAATACGCCAAGTCACGATTAATAGTAACTACGAGAAGATGGCTTGTACGGGTTCCAATAGAAACCAAGATACTGTGGACACATGGAAAATATGGGAAGACTCAATGTATAACAATCAGGAAAGAACACAACCCTAGGTTCTGCATTTCAAAAATAAATGAAATGTTCAACTATGATCATGTGGGTTACAGGCACAGAGGGAGGGCATGCCATCCCTACACATCAAGCCAGAAAAAGACACCCCGGAAGACAAGATTCTCTCCTCAAATTCACCTCCACAAATGTGATCTCAATACCCCTCTGCATAACATAAATCACCACCATGGGTTATTAAGAACCAAAAAAAGGTACAATTTCCTTCTTCTTTAACCTACATGCTACTCTATTTCCGACTTTCCTGTCCCTCTTACTTTTCTATTTTTCCATCTCCTTAAGCTAAAGGGTCCATCAGTAGTTTACCATTTCACATCTCACAAAACGATGCAAAATGTATTTGGACCAATGCATATATACCTAATTATATATAAAAGTAATCCTATCATTACCAGTCTATATCCTATATCTTCAACTCTGTGGGTTGCCCGTGTTATGACATATGTTTCCCTATGTAGTAGTATGAGTATGCAACTATTATGTGATCATATGGGCTAAACAACGGGGCCTGTCCATCGCAAAGTTGTTCACTACTGGTAATTATACGCTTTTGATGGTTAATACAGTTGCATGTATGTATATAACACTGCAAAATAATATAAAGAAAGAAAGAAAAAAATCGGATGAGGGCTCCATTATAAGGATATTAGATCTAATAATGCCCGATATTAATCTACATAAGTGGAGCAAAGAAAGAGAATATTTCATTGGGGTATTATCTGCCAACAACTACTTATCGCCCTTTGAGAAAATTAAAAAGAGAAACTGAACTTCCCCCACCAAGAGATATTCAACTATAGCTTTCTAAAAAAATATTTGTTAAACCTAGACAATGATATAGGAAAATTAATCAAGAAAATATTTAACAGGACAAGTCAGAAAGCTTTGAATTCTAAAGTAATAGAATTATTCAAATTAAAAATGCCTATAACCAAGCGATCAGCCTTGAGGCAGTGGGGAAAGGATTTAGACATATCTATACAACACAAGGTTTGGGGCTCTTTAATTACAAAACATATCCACTGCCATAACATTCTTGAGACCCAAGTTAAAGTCATGTACATATGGTACAAGGCTTTCTAAGATTTCTCCCTTAAATTCCCCAATATGTTGAAGATGTCTGCAACAAGATGGTTCTATGAACCTCATCTGGTGGAGTTGTCCAGGAATATCACAATGTTGGGACTTAGTCTTTGATACTATCAAAGATATTGTAGGTATATCACTGAATAAAAAAACAGAAATCTCCCTATTAAATTTAAACTGCGCTGTAAGTGTAAAAAAAATCTAATATTCTGATTATGCAATGCTTGATGGCAGCTTAATTACTAATTGCTAGACACTGGAAGCAAGTGTTAGTACCAACAAAAGACTTTCTCAAAAAACAACTGCTTTTTCAGTTGGAGATGGAAAATGGCATACACCTATTTAATGTCCACCACAGCCGTAGATACATTACCATCTATAGGTAGCTTATTGATTCGGTCAACATCTTATTATATTGAGGCTTTAAAAGAGGCATTTTTAATTATCTATGCACCATCAATAATGTATGTTAACAAAGAGTCTTAACCCACAACCGCAGCGAATGATGCTTGATGATGTATTGTGAGTTGTTCTTTTTTTATTATTTTTATGGATTTTAACATTTAATTTGATTGAGTATCTTACTACTATTAAACCATGATTCCAGATTCACATGATCATACTTCACTACACATTGCTTTGTGGTAAAAAAGAAAATAATACCTAGAAGATGCAAACTTCCATTTTCAATGCAATGGTAATTGATACAAAATTAACTTTATTTTCAGTTTAAGATGAAAAAATGGTCACATTGATCTTACCTGAAATCACCAAAAAACTGACTGATTTGAGATTTTTGGATAAACAGTCTTAATAATGTAACATTTTGACAATAATCCTGTGTAAATATCTATAGCTACCATTATTTGGATATTTTTTATTCTCCCCCTTATTCAGCCTCTAAAAGCATTTCCTAAGGTATTCTCAAATCAATTGTTGTTGTACTGATCGATTTCTGTTTAATATATTTATAATTATGTATGAGTGAATGTGTATTTGTTTTGTGTTTTTGCTTATGTTGTCTTTGTAATTTTTTTGTATATTTACTTGAAAATCAATGAAGAATATAAAGCGTAAAGAAGTAAAAAAAAAAAAAAGAGAGAGAGAGAGAGAGAGAAATAAAAGAAAGTTACTTAATCTTGAAAAAAAACCTATAGACATTACATATACATAGCTTGGATAATCAGGAGCCAATGGCCTGACTAATCAGAGAACTGTCATTTTGGTCTATGGAGTCTGACCTGTTGGACATATTAAACTCACCACTGCAAGGGTTGACGTACATGGAGAGAAGTTGATTAATGGAAATAAAATCTCCATTCATAGTTTTAGCACGGCTTAGAAGAGTAGTTTATGATTTGTTGGATTATCAGTTTAATACTTATATTAACTAAACTTTAGTTCCCAGAAAGCTTTGCTTTGCTTCCAGTTGACACCACTGTGTTATTGGACACTGCAGGATTAGAGGGAGGGATGGAAAGGGAGCTAAATGCATGTACAGGAACTAGCAAGAAGAATGCATTTAGGAATGGAGGAAAATGGCCAAAAAGCAAGTTAAGATGTGCAATGGTGCAAAACTTTTTTTTTTTAATTATACAAAGATTGGCCAGACATTATAAAACGCAGAAAGGTTGTGTTGGCACCTGAAGTGCCCTCCTAATTTACCTCTTCCACATTCTCTTGACTCTATCTTCCATAGGTTTATTAATAGTCTCCCTTCCCCAAACAACCACTTTTGTTCTCAGTGGAGTCCATCATTTTCCATCTCAGCTATGCTTATTTGAATTTTGTGATCCATCTTAATTCCCAGACTACTTCATTTTCTATAAAGAAAAATGTTCATTAATTACTCATCAGTATTGCACCTGACAATATTCCCACTTTTTTAGTCTTCCATTTCTAAAGCATATTTAACATTAGTTAATACCAGCGGCAGATCAAGAGTCTGGTAGTTTTGTGGCGATGGACAAAAAAATGATGTGTTTCTTATAGAACTGACTATTTCATTTAACGTATTATACAGCACTAACCTTATTTAAAACTGGTCGCATTTGTCAATCCAGATTATGGATTCTTAACATACCAACAAAGATTAAATTTAACCACATATAACTTTATTATTACAAAGTTCAGGAGACTTTTCATCAGGCGTTTATATATAGATGATATAACAGAATATTCTCAGATAAAATAGTCACAAAGCATATACAATTATGTGTAAAAAGCATGAAGAAAATACCTAACAGTGTCACTTTCCACTTTCTTGGTGCAAGAAAGAGGGTTTGGGGTTTTTAGAGCACTGGGCCGATTTTGCGCTTGGGTACAACCTGTATAGTCGTGATGGATTGCACCTAAACGGAAGAGGGTCTGCTGTGCTGGGGGATAGGATGGCTAGAAGGTTAGAGGAGATTTTAACCCCTTAACGACGAGTGACGGACAAGGTCTGTCACAGAGGGGAGAGCCTTAACGACTAGTGACGGACCTTGTCCGTCACGCGGTAAAATTAAGCCCAGAACGCCGCAATCACTGTGATCTGATTTTTTTTTAACCCCTGAGGGTTAATTCTTTTTTTTAATAACCCTTAGGGATTACATTTATCTTATTAATTAATTTAAGTATTTTAAAACTATATATTTAGCTAGCTGGGGTGAGTGGAAGTTAGTGGGAAATTGGGGGATTTGGTGTTAGGCTAACTAGGGGTTAACGTTAAAAAAGTTTTAAAATAAGCTTTAATAAGTTAAAAATTAAGTTAAAAACACCCCCTTTACCCAGTCCAAATAAAAATTAACCCCTTCCCTGCCAGTCGATCACTGTCTACAGTGATCAAAATACAGATCACAGTATTATACTGTGATCTAATTTTTGTTAACCCTTGAGGATTAACATTTATTTATTTTTTAACCCTCAGGGGTTCAATTTATTTAATTAACTAATTTAAATATTTTATAATTATATATTTTGCTAGCTGGGGTGGGTGGGAGTTATGGGAAAATGGGGAATTTACTGTTAGTGTTGCTTACTGCTAGTTAGGGGTTAACGGTAAAAATAAAAGCTTAGAAAAATATTAAATCTGTAAAAAAAATTAATAAGCAAAACAAAAGTTGAAAAACTAGTTTTAAAAAGTAAAAAAAGTTTAAAAAAGTAAAAAAAATACATTTAAAAACGCTCATTACCACTACACCTGGAACAAACTAGAGAAAAAATGATCCCACGCTAAGGTTCAAAATATGCCTTTTGAATTACCCCAGGGTATATTCTTTAATAAATAGTATGTGTTTGTGGGGAAGTTTCAATAACCAACCATCTAGACTACTCCAAATTGGAACATGGACACAGCGTAAAACTTCAAAGTTAGAAAAAAAAACGAATGGCTGCGTCTCAAATGTGACCCTTCAACCATAGGCGTGCGCAGCCTATTGCATTAGGGTGTGCACCCTAAAGCACAAGCACACCGTGTATATATATATATATGTATGTACATCTATATATATACACACACATACACTGCTGTTTGTGTGTATGCTGTGTGAGGGTGCTGGTAGTGTGCTATGTGGGTGAGGGTGTTTGTGTGTGCACTTGTGAGGGTGCTGTTAATCTACTGTGTGTGAGGGTGCTGTTTGTGTTTGAGGGTACTGGTAGTGTGCTGTGTGTGTGTTTGTTAGGGTCCTGTTAGTGTGCTGTGTGAGGGTGCTGTTAGTGTGCTGTGTGTGTGGGTGATGTTTGTGTGCTGTGTGTGTGTGTGTGTGTGAGGGTGCTGTTTGTGTAATGTGTGTGTTTGTGAGGGTGCTGTATGTGTGTGGGTGATGTATGTATGTGTGAGTGCTGTGTGTGGGTGGGTGCTGTATCTGTGTGTGTGGGTGCTGTGTGTGTGTGTGTGGGGGGGGGGCGTATGTGTGTTATGTTTGTGTGCTGTATGTGTGAGGATGCTGTGTGTGTGTGATGTTTGTTTGCTGTATGTGTGTGGGTGCTGTGTGGGTGCTGTATGTGTGTGCTGTGTGTGTGTGCTGTTTGTCTGCTGTATGTGTGTGGGTGCTGTGGATGCTGTATGTGTGTGGGTGCTGTGTGCGTGCTAAATGTGTGGGTGCTGTTTGTGTGCTGTATGTGTGTGCTGTGTGTGTGCTGTTTGTGTGATGTATGTGTGTGCTGTATGTGTGTGTAGTACATATAGAATAGGGATCCAGCTTGTATCACTAAAACACAAATAAAAAATACAACATAGCGTAATATTGTTGCAGCCTTATTGACTGCCCTATTGAACTATTGGGCAATCAATAAGGCTGCAACAATATAATGCTATGTTGTATTTTTTATTTGTGTTTTAGTGATACAAGCTGGATCCCTATTCTATATGTACTACATAATATTCTATATATAGTTACCAATTTGGGAGGTAACTGGAGGGAAGCAAGTATCCAAAGCTAAGTTTATTTTTTTTCCATGGGTGATCTGGTGGAAGCTATTTTGCACTGTATGTGTGTGTGTGTGCTGTGTGTGCTCTATATGTGTGGGTGCTGTGTGCGTGCTGTATGTGTGTGTACTGTGTGTGTGCTGTATGTGTGTGTGTGCTGTTTGTGTGTTGTATGTGTGTGTGCTGTATGTGCTGTGTGTGTGTTTTGTGAGTGTGTGTGTGTGATGTATGTGTGTGTGCTGTTTGTGTGCTGTATGTGTGTGTGTGCTGTATGTGTGTGTGTGTGCTGTGAGTGCTGTATATGTGTGGGTGCTGTGTGTGTGCTGTGTGTGTACTGTATGTGTGTGTGCTGTTTGTGTGCTGTATGTGTGTGTGTGTGCTGTTTGTGTGCTGTATGTGTGTGTGTGTGCTGTATGTGTGTTTGTGTGCTGTGTGTGTGCTGTATGTTTGGGTGATTTGTGGAGGTGGAGGTGGGGGCAGATTAGTTCATAAATATCCCCCCTCCCTTCTTACCTTATGTAGGGAGGGGGATCCTTTCTGTCTTCTCTGGTGGTCCTAGTGGTGAGAGTGAACTCTAGCCTGCGGGGCTAGAGCTCACTTTCGCGAGATCTGAGCATTGCCGCGGTAACCGCGGCAACGCTCAGATCTCGCGAGAGGAACCCGGCGGAGCTGCTGGCAAGAGCTCCCCGGGTCCTCTCCTGCCTCCCTCCCTGCCTGTGGGTCAGTGGGGAAATATTTGAAGGGCTATTAAGGGATAATATTCAGGAATTCATTGGGAAGAACTTTGTTATTAGCAATAATCAGCATGGTTTTATGAAACATAGGTCATGTCAAACTAATTGCATTCTATGAAGAAGTAAGTAGAAGTATTGATCAGGGTGTTGCAGTCGATGTGATCTACTTGGATTTTGCCAAGGCATTTGAAACGGTTCCTCACAATAGGTTAGTCTTCAAACTAAAAGAAATTGATCTAGATGAATGTTCTTGTTCTTGGGTAGAACATTGGCTTAAGGATAGAGTACAACGAGTTGCCATTAATGTACATTTTCAGGCTGGACAAAAGTGGTAAGTGGTTTCCCTCAGGGTTCTGTTTTGGGACCATTTCTATTTAACATATTTATAAATGATCTTGAAATAGGCATTGAAAGCCATGTACCAGTATTTGCAGATGACACAAAACTGTGTAAAGTAATAAAATGTGAGCAGGATATTGCTTTGCTGCAGAAGGATTTGGATAGATTGGGGGACTGGGCACTAAAATGGTAGATGAAATTTAACATAGAGAAATGCAAAGTTATGCACTTCGGGGTTAAGAATGCACAAGCAATTTACACTCTAAATGGTAGTGAACTAGGGATAACCACACACGAGAAGGATTTGGGAATTGTTATAGACAACAAATTAGGCAGCAATATGCAATGTCAATCTGCCGTTGCTAAGGCCAGTAAGGTTTTGTCATGTATAAATATGGGCATAAATTCTCAGGATGAAAATATAATGTTACCTCTTTATAAATCGCTGGTAACACCACACCTTGAATATGCTGTGAAATTTTGGGCACCTGTTCTACAGAAGGATATCATGGCACTAGAAAAAGTGCAAAGACAAACTATAAAATTGATAAAAGGAATGGTGCATTTTAGTTACGATGAAAGGTTAAAAAAGTAAATCTCTTTAGTTTGGAAAAACGGCGCCTCAAATGGGATATGATAACATTATACAAATATATTTGGGGCCAGTACAAACCTTTATCCGGAAAGCTATTCATAAACAGGGCTATACATAGGACACGAGGTCACACATTTAGGCTAGAAGAAAGGAGATTTCATCTAAGGCAAAGAAAAGGGTTTTTTTACAGTAAGAGCAATAAGGATATGGAATTCTCTGCCTGAATAGGTGGTTTTATCAGAGTCATTACAAATGTTTAAACTGCAATTGGATAAATACTTGCAAAAAACATAACATACAGGGATATAATTTCTAATTAGTGGGGTAATAGCTGCTTGATCCAAGGAGACATCTGACTTCTATTTTGGGGTTTCCTAGTTTGTTGAAAAATTGGAAATGCTCCATACTAGGTTTTTTGCCTTCTTTTGGATCAACAGCAAAAACATATGTGAGGAAGGCTGAACTTGATGGACATAAGTATCTTTTCAGCTAGGTAACTATGTAACTATGTAACCAAAAGCAACATAAACATTCTAATTGTACATTAAATAACATGAAAAATTTACAGAATTAGCTTAAGTCTTCATTTTTCTTGCTTCGCAAACAGTTCAATGACTCTCTCAGTATTAACAGGAGCATCTCTGTGAATGTAAAGCAAATACAAATCATGGTGTTCTACCCATCTAACTTCACAAATACTGGTCAGTTGAGAACTTAACTCCTGCTTTAAAACAAAATGATGCTTTCCTGATTGGTTGAAAAATAAAATGGTTGATTTGACCACTGCTATTGCATTGCGAACTACGACACTTGTGAGAACTTTGAAATTAAATTGTTCAGAGAATGGTTGGAGTAAGAACATCTACAACTGTTGGGTGCTACATGAATAATTTCTGATACAGCACCACCCACTTCCGAAGGCATTACACTGCAACTATCTATTCCAATGCCAACACAATGAGTGATGTCCAGGAAGAGGTCTTTGATTAGTTGAATCACTAGCTGGCCTAAAATCTGTCCTGCAAGCCTTGTTTATGAATCTGAACTATCCATCCCTGTTTTGTATGTGAAATATCTATAGTTTCATCAAATATTAAACTAAAATAGCAAGCCTCTTGAATTCTACCGACAATAATATTGCAGATTTCATCACCACAACACTTTATTAAATTATTTTGTGTGGATTTTTAAATGTAAGTAGCACATGAAAATACAATAAGGAGGTGCTTCTCTAACATTTTGTCTCCAGATGCAATGTGTCTCAGCAGTTCCCGAAAGTTGCCTTCATTCACGTTCAGAGTAGAGTCATCAATAAAAGCACCATCACCTCAGTGGCCATGCAGAAGTATATTTTGTTTACCCAAAAATAAAATAGACTCATTGATAAGACAAATTCGCTCTCCTTCACCTTCTAAAGACGCTGTGAATTTATTTGATTGACAATTTAATTTTCAGGTAATTGGTAGTTTTTAAAAATGCTTTTCCTTTGCTTACACTCTCCCGGTGATAATCAAGTCTTGCATGGATTTCCAAATTTCTTCCCTTGCCCTTAAACTTTTTAAAATTAGTAAGGGCCTCAATTACCAATTTTCTAAGTGCCACACCTTTGTTTTGACCACCTTTGCGATGTTGTGCAAACAACGCACAGTACTTGCAAGATAAACCCTTCTTGGCAGCCAAATATTTAAATATGTATACAAGTACTGTTTCTCCATTCTTGGAAGACATATTCTGAACAGAGAAAGGTAGTTCATATCCAGGAGGAGGAGGTTGCCCTGGATTTTCCAGTAGCGAGCATTTGGTGAAATCAGTGATTGTTTTTCCAAGATGTGTGCTGAAGTCATTCTTTAGGATGCTGCTAGTTTGAGGTGCAGTATCAACAGTCAATGGCAACACAGGATCTGTTTGACAAGGCATTGACTCTACATGTGTACAAGAACAGAATGGGAGGCTAGTGTCAGTTTCCATAGTTGAAGTGCTTTCTAGTGCTGGCTGTGCTCCTGATGACCTTTTTGCTCTAGTACTAAATAAAGAACCTATAGTCCTGCAGTTCACCCTTTTCTGACTCATTTTGCACACCTCATAAAGTAATTGGCTTCCTAGGACAACACTGCACATTGCTGATACATATGTGTACTGTAACTGGACCGACTCCATGTTTGAATATTGCAAAAGTACATTACGTTGTTTGTTATGAATAACGAGATTGTGTCTTTTTTTTTTCTTACATATGCCGACACTTTTGTGTGCAGGAATGGAACCTATGTCTGACCGCATTTGGCACATTGTCTGTCATCCACACTGCTCAATACTGTGAGTTTTATTGCTGTGGAGGTCTGTGATAAACCCACATACTGCACATTACGGTGAGGTTTATTGCTGTGAAGCTCGTTGATACTCACACACTACACATTAGTGTCAGTGTAATTGTTGTGGAGCTCTGTAATACACTCACACATTGCCAAGGCTGGCCCAAGACATTGTGTTACCTGGGTCCAAGGAAGAAATTCTGCTCACCTTCCACCAACACCATGCCCATCAAAATATGCCCACATCCTTTATGTTATATCATGATAAATAAAACTAAAATGAGAATTTACATGTAACAGCACTTTGTTTATAGCCTAATAAAGTTTGCATTCTAATGTAATTCAATTAGGTAATAAAGCTTGTATTCTAAAGTAATTAAGTTTGCCAATAAAGCTTGCACTCAAATTCAGATAGCAAATAAAGCTCATGTAGGATTTTAAAATTTCATAACTACCTGCTGTCTCTAATAGAGTAGTCAGTCTAGATAACCCGATTTGATAATTATCAGATAAATAACCAAGGACTGCCAGTTTGACTGTTGATCTAGGTCTCCAAGCTGACCTTGGAAAGGTCCTTCATAACCTCAGACAATATATAATGTGATACACATTTACATCTAACTGAATTTGAACCAAAGCCCAGAGAAAAGAAGACTAGGTACCAAAAATGTATTTAATATAGTAGCTACTGAAGGAATTTTTCTAAGCAGATCACTGAAGGATTATAATGCATGCAATAAGAAAGAAGCCCCTCATTGATCTAGCATAATCTGTCATTGGAAGTGACATCTAGCAAGAGAAACCTGCAAAGGTCAGGCTGATCGAGATATATGGTGTACAGCATAGACAGACATAGATTAAAGAACATAGCAAATCAGCCAGCATCATCATAGGATGTTACAAAAGTGAAGAGAGGAACCACACTCAATTCCAGTAAACACTAGGTGCACTGGACCAGCAATCTCACAACGATTAGGCAGACAAAAAGAAGGTCTCCAGGGAATCAAGGTGTTAAAGCCGTAGGCAGATTTATTGGTTTAAAAAAGCGAAAGAGCAGCAACGTTTTGACCTGCAACAAGGTCTTTGTCAAGCATCATTATAGAGAATGTTTGGCTGGCTGGCTCACTGTGCATGATAAGAACTGTAGTTCACAGTTAATGTCTGTCAATTCATCTGCCGTGAACTACAGTTACCATGAAGCTCAGTAGACACATCTTGCACATCAAAAAAACACAGTAGTGTGATAAGTAGGATCTAAGTGGTATAAAAAGTGTCAGAATCTGTAGCAGCTGAAAAACACTTTGTAAACACTCCAACCAGCCCACCAACAATATAAAATTATGACAAATGCACTAAGAATTGTTTAGGTGATAATCCCTTCACTTGATTTTTAATGTAATAATCCCTTCACAACAAAAAGTGCAAGTGCAGCGCTAGAATATGAAAAGTGGGACTTAACCCTCACATAAATATGTATTTAGATGAACATAAAACAGAAAGAGATATAAATATATATAGTGTGATACTGTGAAAATAAGGTGAGTATGTTATCCTAAGTAAATGGAAATACACTCACATGGAGTAGAGCCTTTATGGGTATAGGCTCTAAACTCAGGGACTTGTGTACCTTTCTTCTTATGGATTCAAATCAGCTCACACCCAGGGGTATATGTGAAGATGAAGGAAACAAAAAAAATTGAAATTTGTAGGTGCAGTATTATTTATATCAGTGGGAATACGGTGCACTAACATAAAGACTCTCACCTGGTATGGAACCTATAGAACTGGCTCCAAGTTGTCTGGCTTGGTGCCACTCCCCTATATGGAACCCAGATTTAGATGGAGGATAGTCACAGGTAAGTATAAATAAAATATACCTTTTATGAACATGAAATTAAAAGTAATTTTTACAATTAAATAAAAAGAATAACTATAAAATAGGGTAATAGTTGTTCCTCTTGCCACCTCCACTTCCCGAGACGCGTTTTGCCTAGAAATCGGCCTTCTTGGTCGGGAATGGTATGTACCCAGGTTCGTGTTTAAATTTCACCATTCATTCCGCCTTTCATATCTGTTACCCAGTAGGGCTTCCAATTCTCCAAATGAATACAACTGCGGCTTAGTTTCTCACTGTCTTTTTTAATGTTCTTGTTGTGTCCGATATTCCGGAAGTGACGTCCATATTTTCCTATGTCACTTCCCTTCAGGTCTTAGTGATGAATTACCAGTCCCATTATGCCCATGGTAGTTTTCTCATAACGTCCTCAAATTTAAAGTCCCAGTTCATAAGGGCATTAGTGTATAGAAGAAAAGGAAAATAATTAATAAAAATCAGATATCCATTTGTGAAGCACTATATATATCTAGTCTATAAAAGCTTTACATTTAAAAGTTAAAGCAAAATTGAAATGCAGTATTTGTATACCTATAATGTGCTTAATAAAAAGAAAACTGTTATATATTTAATTTGTGGTAGACACATGCTTATAAAAATAAGTATATTTGTTAAAAAATGTTTTCTTAGTTATCTTACTTTTAATAATTGGGGAATAAACCTTACCACCAACTACAGTAATTTGTATGTAAGCTTCCTGAATTTGACTATTTACATTAAACAAAACACAATCAAAACGAAAACATACTGTAAAAATGGCACAGATTTAGATACATATGAAATTCAAGCAAATAGAATTAAAAAAACAATTTCTAGAAAAAGGATACGACTAAACTGTTTTAGCAAACACTATAGAAGATATTAAAAATAAAGAAAGATCGGCACTTTTAGAATTATAAATCAAAAATATGCAACTCAATCCATCAATACCTTTTATTTGCCATTTTAATTGTAATAATATACAGGTTAAAAATATTATAAACAGGTTTTGGCCCATTTTGATGAGGGACCCTCTACTTTATAATATTATACCTATGAAACCACAGATTGTATATAGAGGAGCTCCTAGTCTAACTACAAAACTTACACACAGCCATACTAGATGTTTTTTTTGGTTGTGGAGTATGCTCAGCATGCATCAATACGGGGAGTAAAAAGAGACACTTGGAGAATTTTATAGACCCCCAATCAGAAAAGAAATACCAAATTAAAAATGTAATCACCTGTTATACCAAGAATATCATCTATGTCCTAATCTGTACTTGTAATTTATGTTACGATGGTAGAACAAAAAAGCCATTACATGTTAGAATCAATGAAGATGTGCATAACATTAAGAAGGGTTATGAATTGCACAATTCAAACAAGCACACAATTGTGACCCAAAAAATCTTAAATTTATATATATATATATATATATATATATATATTGTTTATTTATTTTTTAACACCACTTATGGATGTGGATATATATATATTCCTGAAGAAAGTCCCACTAGAGGACTGAAACGTCGATGCAGCTTTTTTAATGGACCAATAAAAGTTATTTTTTAATACTATTCTCTGGAAATCCGTGAGTGCTAATCACTACAGATCGGTATGTAAATGTTCCCCTGATTTTCAGCACCAGGTCTTTTTTGATTTTTTGATTTTTTGGAGCTTGAGTGCAAGGATTCTATGGATGCCTATATATATATATATATATACATACAAAGTCTGCATTTCAATTTTGCTTTAACTTTTAAATGTAAAGCTTTTACAGACTAGATATTTATAGTGCTTCACGAATGGACATCTGATTTTTATAATTTTTTTTCCTTTTCTTCTATACGCTAATGCCCTTATGAACTGGGACTTAAAATGTGAGGACATTATAAGGAAACTACCATGGGTATTATGGGAATGGTAGTTCCTCATTAATTTTGGAACAGAAGTGACATAGGAAAATATAGATGTCACTTCCGGAATATCGGACACAAGCGAACATGAAAAAAGACCGCGAGAAACAAAGCCAGAGCTGTATTCCATTGGAGAATTGGAAGCCCTATTGGGTAACAGATGCAAAAGGCGGGACGAATGGTCAGATCTACACAGGAACCTGGATACATACCATTACCGATTGAGAAAGCTGATTTCTAGGCGAAACGCGTCTCGGGAAGTGGAGGTGGCAAGAGGATCAACTTTTACCCTATTTTATAGTTATTCTTTTTATTTAATTGTAAACATTACTTTTAATTCCATGGTAACAACAGGTATATTTTATTTATACTTACCTGTGAATATCCTCCATCTCCATTTGGGTTCCATATAGGGGAGTTTCACCCTAAATTGACACCAAGCCAGACAACTTGGAGCCAGTTCTATAGGCTCCATACCAGGTGAGAGTCTTTATATTAGTGCACCATATTCCCACTGATATAAATAATACTGCAACTACAAATTTCCATATTTGTTTTTTGTTTTCTACATCTTCACATACACCTCTGAGTGGGAGCTGATTTGAATCCATAAGAAGAAAAGTACACAAGTCTCTGAGTTTAGAGCCTATATCCATAAAAGGCTCTACTCCATGTGAGTGTATTTCCATTTACTTAGGATAACATACTCACCTTATCTTCACAGTATCACACTATATATATTTATATATCTGTGTTATGTTCATCTAAATACATATTTATGTGAGGGTTAAGTCTCACTTTTCATATTCTAGCACTGCACTTGCACTTTTTGTTATGAAGGGATTATTACCTAAACAATCGAGTGAAGGGATTATCACCTAAACAACTCTTTGTCATAATTAAATCTTGCACATCACGCTGGCTGAAAACCATTTTCAGCATTACCTTCATCCAGACACATCGAGGCAATGCTTTTTGCTTGAAAAAGGGCTATCGAAAAAACACGTTGCTTTAAAAACTCGTTAGCCTCTGTGTTTTCCCGTTTGGAGGTAATTATTCATTTTTTTACACATATATTGTGTGTGTGTGTGTGTGTGTGTATATATATATATCACTTTATTATTAGCTATTTTGTAAGCATTTCCTATGTGAAATATTATATATATATATATTTTTTCAGCCTGCGTTTACATTCTATATGACACCCTTTATTTTAAGCAGACTTTTAGACTTTTGTCATCTTTCAAGGGTAAAACATTTCAGTTCTTTCAAACCACTTTTTTTTTTTTGTGGGAGGGAGGGGGTCTATACAAATTACTTAATGCCACTGTTTAACTTGGTCGAATTGTGATCCAGAAAAAAAAAATCAGAAAGGCCATTTAGAAAGCCAAACCAGCAGAAAAAATGCAACCTATGACTGTGCTTAAATGCACAAATGGCTATGAGATATCAGGCATTCTTGTAATGCCAATTCTGAGTAGCCAAAATTAGATGATATATAGTTACATAGTTACATAGCTGAAAAGTGACTTGTGTCCATCAAGTTCAACCTTACTCACATACATTTTTGCTGTTGATCCAAAATAAGGCAAAAAACCCAGTCTGAAGTGCTTCCAATTTTGCAACAAACTATGAAAAAATTCCTTCTTTACCCCAAAATAGCAGTCAAATATTTAGTTGGATCAAGCAGCTGCTACCCCATTACTTATAAATTATATCCCTGTATGTTATGTTTTTGGAAGTATTTATCCAATTGCTGATTAAACATCTGTATGGATTCTGATAAAAAAAACACTTCTTCAGGCTGAGAATTCCATATCCTTATTGCTCTTACTGTAAAAAGAATCATTTTCTTTGCCTTAGATGAAATCTCCTTTCTTCTAGCCTAAATAGGTGACCTTGTGTCCTATGTATAGCCCTGTTTATGAATCGATTTCCAGATAATGGTTTGTAATGGCCCCGAATATATTTGTATAATGTTATCATATCCCCTTTGAGGCGCCGTTTTTCCAAACTAAAGAGATTTACATTTTTTAACCTTTCATCGTAACTAAAATGCTCCATTCCTTTTATCAATTTTGTAGCTTGTCTTTGCACTTTTTCTAGTGCCATGATATCCTTCTGTAGAACAGGTTCCCAAAATTGCACAGCATATTCAAGGTGTGGTGTTACCAGCGATTTATAAAGAGGTAACATTATATTTTCATCCTGAGAATTTATGCCCATATTTATACATGACAAAACCTTACTGGCCTTAGCAACTGCAGATTGACATTGCATATAGCTGCCTAATTTGTTGTCTATAACAATTCCCAAATCATTCTTGTGTTTTGTTACCCCTAATTCACTACCATTTACAGTGTAAGTTGCTTGTGCATTCTTGACCCCAAAGTGCATAACTTTGCATTTTCCAATTTCTTTTAGTTTGAAGACTAACCTATTGTGAGGAACCATATCAAATGCCTTGGCAAAATCCAAGTAGATCACATCCACTGCAACACCCTGATAGATCTACTTCTACTTACTTCTTCATAGAATGCAATTAGGTTAGTCTGACATGACCTAGGTTTCATAAAACCATGCAGATTAATGCTAATAACAAAGTTCTTCCCAATGAATTCTTGAATATTATCCCTTAATAGCCCTTCAAATATTTTCCCAGTCACAGAAGTTAAGCTCACAGGTCTATAATTTCCAGGCAAGGATTTTGAACCCTTTTAAATATAGGAACGACATCTGCCTTCCTCCAATCCTCCGGGCGGTACAATACCTGAAACAAAAGAATCTTGAAAAATTAAATACAGAGGTTCACTTATTTCCCCACTTAGCTCCTTATGTACTCGTGGGTGAATACTGTCAGGCTCCGGATTTTTATTTACATTAAATTTCTTTCACCAAAAAACAGAAAACACAGGGTGCCACAATCACTATATCGGCAATATAAAATGGGGGTAAAAAAGAAATATAGAAACAAAGATAAAAAATAGCAAGCATCCTCCTATTCATGAACTTAGACCAGTTTCAGGGAACTGGGGCAATATTGGTCTTTCACATACTGATAGCAGCCCTGACACTCATAGCTAGAGAATGGAAAACCACGACGGCACCGACAAAAAGTGCCCTGATAAAGCAAATCTCCAATAACTTACACCGAAAAGGTAGCGAGGAAAACCTACGGCAATAGCCCTAAATTTGCGGAAGCACAAGTTAGATGGGAAACCGCATATGCCCCCAAAGAACAGGAAGATAGCGAATAGTCCCAAACCAGGGAGTCGCCCCGTAGGGGATCCCGTGGGACAAAGGGATACACCCCAGGGAGTAAGAGAGAGAGCCCATGGGATATAGACCGGAGAGGGCAGAGAAAGCAGACAGGGGACGTCTGGTAGGCCAAGAGTCCTGAGCTGATCATACAGTCTCTATAGGTAACAGAACCGGTAGGAAAAGGGACACGCAGATCTCGCCGACTTTCTCCCTCCCCTCCCCCCCCATCCTTCTATCCCCATCCCACCAGTTTTTTACAACCCTTTCCACATCGGGATACTAGAGGAGAGATACAAAAGATTAGAAGCTTGAAAACCAGGAGAGAACCTAGGTTGGGAAGTACAGTCCATGCTCGCTACAAAAAGCTAGTGACATTTAGTCAAAATCGTAAGGTACGCATACAGAGACTAAGCACAAGACGGGTCTTGAACCCATTGGTAGGGAGCAAGCCCAGGTCTAACACTATGGATAAAATGTTATTGGAATGTTATTGGAATGTAATATACCATGTAAGGGCGGTTATGATGTATACTATATGAGAGAACATTTGATGTACTGCCATACCTTCCCCCCCCTTCTCTCTTCTGTATCCCATATACTCACATTATGGAAAAATAAAAATTGTCAAATTGGAAAAAAAAAATAGCAAGAATTATTATGCATTATGACATGCCGAGGTAGCTGCTCCTGAGAGGCTTCTCTCTCTCTCCTCGTGTTGGTGGGCTAATGAAGATATCCTGAGCTAGTTTCACCCCCATTGAAAGGATCGATTGACGGCGATAAATACTACATATACTGAATACTGTCTTTTGCTACGGGTGCGCTATGCTCCGAAAATATTAATCGCCAACTCTTTGGTGGTCTGGAATTACGACAAACACACCAAGTCGGCAAATATATGGTGAAGTAAAAACTTATTTTCTTTTGATAAATTGGTCAAATTGACTGGTCATAGACTATATGTGGCAGTAAGTACTTCCACCTATAAATCCAGAGTGTAAACTGGTAATATCCACGGGTTTATTATATATTTTTTTTTTTTTTGACCAGGACATTCAGACTATATTATTGGCTTACATATAATTGGCACACCAGAATATTGATATTCCGTCTGATCCCATAAAAAAGGGGGAAAAAGTAA
Organism: Pelobates cultripes; assembly: GCA_933207985.1. NCBI lineage: Eukaryota > Metazoa > Chordata > Amphibia > Anura > Pelobatidae > Pelobates > Pelobates cultripes. The sequence continues at coordinate 65,714,568 of OW240921.1, read as the reverse complement.
TTTGGATTGAATTAACTTGTTTATTGTTGAAAAAAAAGGCTGTAAAGGAGAAAGAAAAAGAGTATTAAGAAGAAGGGAAGAAATAAGATATAAGATAAAAGTGAAAAGAAAAGTGAAAAATTTGGTAAAAACAGATGCCTGTTAAAAATTAAACCCATATAAAGGGCAATTGGTAGAGGTCTGCCGTGTAAATGTTGTTTGACTATACATTGTGAAACGGCTACAATATGGCTTCGAAAAAATCTCATGAAATCAAACCCTCGACGAGGAAAGACAAAAAAGACTCCTACCAGGATAAACCTCAGGACAGATCCCTAACAACTTATTTTTCTCCACAGCAACATAAGATCACTAAACAGAAATTAAATGATATGGGTCTCAGTATGGAAAGTACAGAGTCAGATGGCATAAAAAACCCTTATAAGGACTCAATAACGATTTCTCTGTTTCGTACTAGCCTTAAGGCCAACCTGGACGGAATAAAAGCCAAATTGGCCTCAACTGCTGTAGAAATTAAATCTGATATAAAACTGGAAATAAACGCACTTGCTGCAAAAATGGAAAGATTTGAAGACCAACTAAAAGTAGTCGATTACCAAGTTAAAAACCTAACAGATGATTGCCAAAAGGCACACCGGGACATTTGTGACTTACAAATCAAAGTATGTGATCTATAAGATCAATCTAGGCGAAAAAAAATTACGCTTCAGAGATATTCCAGAAAATGGTAGACAAGAAGATGTAAAGCAAACCTTGATGGAGTATTTTTCGATTTTGGGAGTATCTTTGAATTCTTCTGATCCGTTAATAGAAAGGTGTCATAGGGTATTCAAACCACAAGCAATCCAAAATGACTCTCCTCGCGATATTATCGCATGTTTTTTCTCATTTGACTTTAAAGAGACTATCCTGAAAGCTTCAAGAACCAATTTAATTTCTGTGGGCTCTTTTCAGAAAGTCAAAGTATTTCAAGATCTGTCCTTTGAAACTAGAGCCAAAAGAAAAGTATTCAGCCTTGCCACCCGATCTCTTAGAAGCCACAATATAAAATATAAATGGCTTTTTCCTTTAACCCCTTAAGGACGGAGCCAAATGTACACGTTGTGAACGAAACAAAATGTAAACAAAACCTGGCATTTGCGCTACATGTCTGTCCAACCGTAATTCACCTCTTTCATATTAAATGCACAAACCCTTATTATATATCATTTTATTCAGGGGAAACAGGGCTTTCATTTAATATCAAATATTTAGCTATTAAACATAATTTAATATGAAAAAAATGGGAGAAAATAAGATTTTGTGTTTATTTTTTTAATTCTACATGACATTTTAACTGTCAATGTCATAATACTGTTTGCTTTTACTGCAATAAAATACACATATTTGGATTCAGCAAAATCTCATGTGTAAAACAGTACCATTTTAGTACAGGTTTTATGGCGTTTTGGGAAGTTACAGGGTCAAATATAGCACGTTACATTTGAAATTGAAATTCACCAGATTGGTTACGTTGCCTTTGAGACTGTATAGTAGCCCAGGAATTAAATTTACACCCATAATGGCATACCATTTGCAATAGTAGACAACCCAAGGTATTGCACATGGGGTATGTCCAGTCTTTTTTAGTAGCCATTTGGTCTCAAACACTGGCCAAAGTTAGCGTTAGTATTTGTTTGTGTGTGAAAAATGCAAAAAATGCCAATTTTGGCCAGTGTTTGTGACTAAGTGGCTACTAAAAAAGACTGGACATATCCCATTTGCAATACCTTGGGTTGTCTACTATTGCAAATGGTATGCCATCATAGGGGTAATTTTCATTCTTGGGCTACCATAGGGTCTCGAAGGCAACGTACCCAATCTGGCGAATTTTAATGTGAAAAAAATGAAACACAAGCCTTATATTTGATGCTGTATCTTTTGAAAACACCATAAAACCTGTATATGAGGGGTACTGTTATACTCAGGAGACTTCGCTGAACACAAATATTTGTGTTTCAAAACATTAAAAAGTATCGCAGCAATGATATTGTCCGTGTAAGTGCTGTTTGTGCGTGAAAAATGCAAAAAAATTCACTTTTACTGGCGATCTCATCGTTGTAATAAATTTTACTGTTTTGAAACATTAATATTTGTGTTCAGCGAAGTCCCCCAAGTAGAACAGTCCCCCCCATGTACAGGTTTTATGGTGTCTTGGAAAGTTATAGGGTTAAATATAGTGCTAGCAAATTAAATTCCCTTTACTTTCGGCATGGGTTGTCAGGCAGGTCCCGCTAATTGTAATTAATTAAGATACCCAATTATGTAAAAATATTACATAAATATATATGTAGAATTAATATATGTATATATACGTATGTGAATATATATGTATATATATATATATATAAATATATTTTTTAAAAAATATTTTTATTTATATATAGGTATATATAGTGATATATACGTATATATTTATGTATATAGATATATATATTATTTTGTTCTACGTGTATTTTGATATAAATATATATATATTAATATCACAATACAGTTAGAACGAAATAACACACATCTATATATTTTTTTATTATTATTTTTTTTATTTTTTAACGTATTTACATATTGAATTTTTTTAAATTATATATAAATATATATATAACAATAATTATATATATATATTTAATCAGTATCAGTCTACATGTAATTTGATATTAATATATATAATTATATATATATATATATATATATATTAATAGTAAAATACACCTATACAGTGTACATGTGTGTATGTATATGTGTATATATATACTTAGATCATATATATATATATATATATATATATATATATATATATATATATATATATATATATGATCTAAGTATATATTATAATTTTTTTACACTTTTAAGATTTATTTATTTTATTTTCAGCCAGCAGGGGGACTACCTGTCATTACAGGCAGCCCCCCTGCTGGCAATGCTGCAGCCAACTATCCTGGCCATGTGACTGTGAGGTCCTCGCAAGGACCTCACTCTCACAAGGCCGGGGGGGACCGGAGGAGGAAGATCTGCCACGGGGGGGCTCCCTGGGAGTCCCCCCAATCGTGATCACCGGCGTGGGACCGGGTAAGTAAGGAAAGACCGGAGGGCATACTATTACGCTGTTATGGGCAAATGCAAATATTACAAGTTTTAGAATGAAATGTTGTATTTCTTAAACTGTGTACTTTGTCTTTAAGAGATACTGCAAACTGACAAGGTGTTAGACATGGAACATATTGTTTTTCATAACTGTTTCTTTAAGCAATAACCTCAGTGCATAATATGTTTGCGCCATTTTGTCCCAGACGAATTACAATAACAATAATGCATAAACAAGCTTCAAGGCTATGCTACGACTCTTGCAGTACACAATATACTGTGGTAACCCCAAGTTAATGGAACTTCCCCAAATCCGGGAATCTCCCACGACTGTACACTTACGACTTAGTATAAACAACAGATAACCTATTCAGACTTTAAGATGCCATCTTGAACTAAGTCAGGAAAATTTCCATGACGTATACACCCTTTAGTTATGGCCTTGTATGTTTGCCAAATTAAGGGAGGTCCTAAATTGAATAAAGTAAAAGAAGTGTTACTTTTTCATATTTGAACTACAGTAACCTAAAATGGAGACACCTAAGGTATAAATAGGTGTACTTTTAAATGTTAAGACACAGAGGAGAGACTTGGAGACAGACGCTGCTCCATCTTAAAATGACAGAGAGGCTGACATGATGACATGTTCAGTAGGGTTTGTTAACCTATTAATGATATTTGCAAGCATGTAATTTAATCTTATAAACTCTGCTGTAATGGATTTTATATTTATACTTTTATATAATAAATATCCAAAAGACAATCTTGCTTCCAAGACAATCCTTATTTTATATTGTATTCTCAATTATTTATATATGGTAAATAGAGGATCTCTTACTAACTATATAAAATTATGGCTAAGATATCTGTATGGTTAGCCCTACTAAGTTCTATGCTTTAAGACATTATAGCGGTACATAAGGGAACCGCCTGCGGTTACAACGCCCTGCGGCATTTGGAGCCGCCTAAAATACGGCGTAATAGTACGCCCTCCGGTCTTAAGGTGTTAAGGTTAAGCTTTTCATATGAAGGGAAAAGAGAAATATTTGATAATAATGCGAGTCTGATAGACTGGCTCAAAATAAACAAATTATTCTTGTAGACATACAATTCAACGCCGAAGGGGGTTTGACTGATTATTACAAAAAAAATAAAATTTTTATCTTTGTATAGCATTATCACAAAAGAAATTAATATACACTCATCTCTGCTCTAAAGAGCTCTTCTTCACTATTATATGTAAATTTCATTAGATAGGACCACAATATATGCACTGTTGTTGGAGCCATGTGATGTATTATTTACCATTACTAATGTATTCTTGATAGGCAAGAGATAAAGTTCCTGTAGGCAAGCAATACATAGAAAATGTAATACTTAATCACAACTAGCGTGGCTCCCATGAGTTTATTCTTTTGCAAGAGCTTATTTTTTGGAAGCTGATGTAGATTCTTATGGGGCTTTAAAATGAACTAAAGTTTAATTAGCCCAGCTAGATACTACTGAAGTGTATTTTTTTTTTCTCCCTTCTAAAAGATATTTTGACTAAATTTCACACAGGTAAAAATTATGGGGCTTAAGTAAACAGGTTAAACGTAACTATTAATTCTATATACATTGGTATCACGAAAGACACATGGTAAAATTATATATTTGCTCCTGTCTTACAGTGCACTAATTCACTAGTATATTTAAATATTATTCGATATATATGTTTTATCGTTGGGGTGTGTTTTGTAAATTTCAATTCAACTTAGACACTTCTTGTTATTATTACCTTTTTTTTTTTTTCTCAGGAGAGATATATATCAAGAGAGGGGGAGAGCCTTTTCAGGGGTAGGCTCCTTACTCAGTCATGGAGTAGGGTTTCCCCTATTTTCTCATTGTGCCTATATGGCTTTCAATGATTTCAATAGTATTAGGTTTTTACCTAATAGTCGGATGAATGGTGGCGACGGACTACTTTGCAGTCCAAAGATAGAATGTGTATGCTGTGGGTCTTTCTTTTTCTTTTTAGTGGTTTTTTTTTTTTTTTTAGCAGGAAATCTATAGATATTGCCTATGATGTATCCAAATGATGAAGTTTCTATCTTTAAATGCCCAGGGACTTAATACCAATAAGAAAAGACATAGACTATATAACTCTGATGGAACAAAACATACAGGTAGCTTTTCTACAAGAAACACACTGGCTTAAAGAAACTAGACAAAGATGGGGTGGAGATAAATTTCCAACCATTATCCAGGCCTCACTAATAGATAAAAAAAAGGGGGTAGCAATTATTTTTAATAAAGATCTTAAACTCGATATTCTACACTTGGAACTAGATTTGGAAGCTTGGTATATTATTTTGGTCTGTAGGATTGATGATAAGATATTTACTTTGGTTAATGTATATCTCCCTAATGTTGATCCAATGACGAAATTTTCATTGATAATGGATAAAGTTGATAAGATCAATAAGGGTTATTTGAGCATTGCTGGTGATTTCAATTGTGTTAGTGATCCCAATTTAGACAGAACCACTTTATCTTCATCTGTCAATAATAAAAGACCTATGAAGCAGGCTAAAAAGTTAAACAATATCTGTAATCAATATAATCTTTATGACATTTGGAGAATATTTCATCCTCTTAAAAAATACTTTTCTCACTTATCTGGGGTCTATGGCACCTACTCGCGGATTGATTTCTGTTTAACAAATGCCAGCACAATCCCGCTCTTCTTAAATCTATTAATATTAAGGAAAACCCATGGTCAGACCATAGTTTTGTTTTATTTGATCTTGGTAATTGTCCCCCTCTCTCCTGTAATACCTGGAGATTGAATGATGCTCTTATTAAGGATACTAACAACAGGGAGGAACTGACCAAGTTACTGGAATATTTTTGGGCAGAAAATAACCAGTAGATACTTCTCCTTTGACAAACTGGTGTAGCCATAAATCTGTCATGAGGGGCTATATAATTAAATTAGGTCATATTTTTAAGAAAAAAAATAGGGTAAAAATTTGCCTGACCTATATATTGAATTGTACTCATGCTCAAATGTAAATAAACAGCATTCCACTCCTGAGTTGAGAACTCGTTTAAAAGAGTTGAAAAAACAAATTAATTTAAAAGAAGAGGAAAAAATTAAGACAAATATAAATAAATTAAAGCTTAGTAACTATTTCATGGGTAATAGAACGAGTAAAAATTTAACTAAGAGATTACGAAATCACTATGCTAAAAAATAGGGTTGAAAAATTGGTGGTTGCTCAAACTATCTATTCCACTCCATCTCAAATTGGACAAAAATGTAACCAGTTTTATCAAGACTTATACAATCTAAAATTGTGCCCAGAAACAACGGACATCCAAAATTATTTATCTAGTTCATTAATTCCAAAAATTTCTTCTCAAGACCAGTTTATCTTAAATAAAAAAATCTCCTCTGACGAAGTCCAATCTCAAATTGATAGACTAGCTACAAATAAAACCCCTGGCCCTGACGGCTTAACAAATTTATATTATAAATATATGAAGCTTCAGCTATTAAATCCCCTATCAGAAATGTTCAATCAAGTGGCAGAAAATAAGGCGATTCCAAAGGAATTATTACAATCAAATATTATCCTTTTTTGAAACAAGACAAAGACAGTACTGACCCGAGAAATTATAGACCGATTGCACTAATTAATGTAGATATGAAAATATATTCAGCCATTATTGCCGAGAGAATAAAAACTATTATAACTAAACTTATTCACCCGGATCAAATAGGGTTTATCCCTGGCAGATGGGCCTCAAATAATACCCGAAAGTTGATTGATATTATCGGTTTAGCTAAAGTCCATACTTTGCCCCTCCTGGTCTTTAGACGTCGAAAAAGCATTTGACAGGGTCAGGTGGAGCTACTTAAGTGAACTCCTTAAGGCCTATGGCTTTAAAGGATGGATATACACCACAATTTTAGTTTTGTACTCTATTCCTTCGGCAAGAACTGTGGGCCCTAATATTACTGCGGGCTGGTTCAACCTTAAAAAATGGAGTAAGGCAGGGTTGTCCTTTGTCACCCCTCCTTTACATCTTGTCTCTTGAACCCCTCGCTGTTAATATTAGAAACAATCAACTAATAAATGGGGTCCCCACGAAATCAAAAGATACTAAAATCGCACTATATGCTGATGATGCTTTGGTTACCCTTACATCCCCGGAGGACTCACTTGAGGCATTAATGGTCAAAATTGACAAATATTAAAAAATCTCTAATTTTAAGTTAAACATTTCAAAATCTACTGCTTTAACCATTAATTTGTCTTCGGATCAGGTTGAAAGGTTATCCCAAAAATTTGAATTTATTTGGACTGATAGGGAAATAAACTATTTAGGTCTTATTTTTCCCGCTAATGTCTCTCATATAATGGAGAGGAATGTTATGTTTTTAATGAAAGACATGAATCAAAATTTAAGAAAATGGAAAAACGTAGAAACCTTGTGGATAGGCAAAATTAACATTATAAATTCTTATAGTCTACCTAAATTTTCTATGGTCCCACTTAAAATTCCTAAGACTTGGTTAGCAATGATCCAATCTTCCATCAATAATTTTATTTGGAAAAATAAAAAGCCTAAAATCATTAAAAAAATCCTATCTAAAAAATTGTCCCAGGGAGGGCTTAATTTTCCAAATATCATCAATCTTTATTATACAAATATTATTCGACACATATATATTTTACAAGATCCACACTTTATTTCTGAACCATGGTACACCATGGAATCTGAAGCCATTCTTTCATCTGGACTCTATCTTTATATATGGTCAGATTTTGGAAAGATTTCCAGGGACTTGCCTAACTGTTTGGTTCAATCCTTATAGGTATGGGCTGAAATGAAGAAAATATTGGGTTTTACTCATTTAATTCCTAGAACATGTAAACTCAATATATTGGAATATATTTAAGAAGATTTCTCACTAAGATACTGGGTCAATAAAGACACATTAACTTTACTGGACATTATGCAAGGAGATAATATCCTGCCCTTCCAACAGATTGTGGATAATCTACATATTCCTCCTAGAGAGGTATTTACTTACCTCCGTATTAAACATTATATTCAGAAACATGTTATTCAATCTTCTTTTCCGTGGGTTAAAAAGTTGGAAGTTTTATTTTGCTATCAAACAGTCCCCAAGGTTATTTATGTTGCCAACTCTTTTCAAAGGCTTAGATGCCATTCCCTACAAACTGATAAATACTTGGGAGAAGGAACTAAATGCAGTGATTTCTCCAAAGGAATGGCTTTCTTCTTTAATCTATGTAAATACATTTGTTCATTGTCTAAATTTGCCTAAGTGTCATTTCAAGGTTATACATAGATGGTATTACACTCCGACAAGACTAGCTAAAATGTATAATACTCAAGACTCCACTTGTTGGAGGTGTGGCACCTACTCTGGTACATATATTCATATATGGTGGGCTTGTCCAGTAGTTAAGTCACTTTGGGCATGGGCATTTAATATCTTTTCTGAAGTATCTCTTAACGAAGTATCCTTCAATGAAATAAATAAAAATCCAGCCTCAGCCCTTCTACATCTTAATTGGCATTTTAAGTCACGTAAATATATCTGTTTAGCTATTCACTGTCTTGTTGCAGTTAAAATCATTATTGCTAGACAGTGGAAATCTTCAAACCCTTTTCAGAAAACCTCCTTGATCAATCAAATTAGATTCCAATTGACAATGGAAAAAGATATCACTAAAAATTGTTTAGTAGTCTCAAAAAAAAGAGATTGGTATTCAACTTGGCTTCAAAAATTTTCTCAATTATATGGTAAGTAATTAATTGCAATTAACTAGACTAACTAGAGTTATAGAAATTATAAATTCTCTGTATATTATTTTTTTTCTGGCCAGATGGAAAAAGCCCAGGGATAATTTAGTTTGTAAACAAATGAGCTTCTATTTCTATTGATATATTTGTATTACTTGTTAGATATATATATATATATATATATATATATATATATATATATATATATATATATATATATATATATATATATATATATATATATATATATATATTCGAAAATCCCCTGCACTCACGTCCAAAGTCCCACCGCCGGGAGCAAACACCAGGGCTCCACGATACACAGACTCCAAAGTGGCAACGGCTGCTCTCCGGTTTTAAAAAAGTTTTTATTGAATCATAATAAAAGCAATGACCAACGTTTCAGTCCCAGCTCGGGACTTTCCTCAGGGTCCAAAAAACAGAATAACAAATGCCATAAATACAAATCCTAAATATATACCTATGTAATTAAAACTCACCCAGGTGTGCTACTGCCATCACCACCGGGATCGCCGGACTTCCGGGTATGCGCGCGCACGCTTACTCCTCCCACCCCACGTGCTGACGTAATACGTCCAATCACCATGGAAACATATACACGAACATCTCAACACCGTGGCAACTGAATGCTGGTTAAAAAGATCGTGGTTATAAAAAGTGCACAAGTGAAAGATGTTATGGACATGTGAATGATTAAACATTATTAAGAAGGGGGTATATAAACACCCACATAGCCAATGTATAATTATGACACTGGCAATGTATAAACTTGAAAGTGCATAGTTAGTATTAAATAACATGATAAAAGTGACATGAGTGTAAAGTGCATTATAATATGCTATCATATAATAAAGTGCTAAATGCCCTCAAGTGCATAGTATACCCAATACATCAATATTATTTAAAAAGGACTAATAGCATATGACACATACTAAAAATAAGAAAAAAAATTAGAAAAAAATAAAAATTAATTCATCTTATGTTCTAATATTAAACACCAACTATATATAATGCTTATAATGTTAAAAACAAAAATTGGTAACAAGCTATATTTCAAATAAAGGCATTGTACGGAATATTTTCATTAAGTCCCATGGGAGATACTGTATTTAATTGATATATCCAAAACGCTTCCCTTTGAAGGAGCATTTTACTCCTATTGCCACCTCTACGAGGAAGAGGGATGTGGTCTATACCCACAAATTTAAGGCATGTCAGTGAATGATTTTTATCCAAAAAATGTTGAGCCACCGGTTTGTCCGAATGTCCGTCCCTGTACGCCAATCTAATACTCGAACGGTGGCCTCTAATTCGTTCGCAGAGTTGTGTCTCCGTCTTGCCCACGTAATACAATCCACACGGACACATCAATTTATATACCACAAACATTGTTTTGCAAGTGATAGTGTGTCTAATATCATAGACTTTATTAGTGTGTGGGTGGCTGAATTTTTTTGCCGGTATCATGTGTCCACAAGTTACACACCCCAGGCACCGAATACACCCTCGTATATTTTGTTTCATATCCTTCGAATAACTTGCAACTGGATCTGTATGCACCAGCAAGTCTTTCAGGCTCTTGTTCCTTTTGTAACATATCAACGGAGGTTCCTTGAACACTTTTGGCAACGTGTCATCCGTTGCAAGCATCTTCCAATTGTCTTTAATCACTGTTGATACCAAATTCGAGGAATTATGGAAAGTCATAGGAAACATTATCCTCTGAGTAAGATCCTTCCTAGGTTGTACCGAAACTGCCTTAGCCTTTGTCAGTGCATCTTCCAATATTCTAGTTTCATATCCCCGTTCAAGAAATTTGTGGGTCATGGTTATCAACTGTGTCTCCACTTTATCTTGGTTTGAATTATTGCGAATTACTCTTTGGAACTGTGCCTTTGGAATAGAATTTTTCAACGTAGTAGGATGAGCACTACGTGCATGCAACAAAGTGTTACGGTCTGTGGGTTTCGTGTACAACGTATATTGTATTTTATTGGATTCATAAGACAACTCCAAGTCTAAAAATTGGACCTTCTCGTCACTGATATTGGCCGTAAATTTAATGGGCGTTGATAGCCCATTCAATTCATTCACCATCCCATGTGCTTCAATGGATGTTCCACGCCAGAGTATTAACAAATCATCTATATAGCGATAATAGCTAATGATGTTGTCCCGATAAGGCATAAGAATATGTTGAGTCTCATACATATACATGAACACATTGGCATACATGGGGGCCATAGAAGACCCCATCGATGTGCCTGCCACCTGTAAATACCACTGGTTTTCAAACCTGAAGTGATTATTATAAAGGATCAACGCCAATAATTCCAAAACAAATTCAACAGGTGGGCCCCGATACAGCGGGGATTCACTTAATACCTGTCGCATAGCATCAATGCCATCTGTGTGAGGAATTACTGTATACAGGCTGCCAACGTCCATTGTGATGAATATAGGAACAGTTCCATGGAGATCCAAATTATTGAGCCTATGCAGAAGGGTCTGTGTATCTTTAATACATGTATTCAACGCCTCCACTGGCTCCTTGAAAAGAAAATCTAACCATTGGGCTATAGGTTCCAATATTCCATCAATGGCTGAAACAATCGGACGGCCTGGAGGTTTCTGCATGTTTTTGTGGATCTTAGGGATACTGTAAATTATAGGAGTACGAGGATGCTGTTTCTCTAAAAAACGATTAAGATCTAAATCAATGTAGCCTGACCTAAGGTTGATTCCAAAGGAAAATAGCCGATGTTCTTGGAATGGGCCTTAGGTCAGGCTACATTGATTTAGATCTTAATCGTTTTTTAGAGAAACAGCATCCTCGTACTCCTATAATTTACAGTATCCCTAAGATCCACAAAAACATGCAGAAACCTCCAGGCCGTCCGATTGTTTCAGCCATTGATGGAATATTGGAACCTATAGCCCAATGGTTAGATTTTCTTTTCAAGGAGCCAGTGGAGGCGTTGAATACATGTATTAAAGATACACAGACCCTTCTGCATAGGCTCAATAATTTGGATCTCCATGGAACTGTTCCTATATTCATCACAATGGACGTTGGCAGCCTGTATACAGTAATTCCTCACACAGATGGCATTGATGCTATGCGACAGGTATTAAGTGAATCCCCGTTGTATCGGGGCCCACCTGTTGAATTTGTTTTGGAATTATTGGCGTTGATCCTTTATAATAATCACTTCAGGTTTGAAAACCAGTGGTATTTACAGGTGGCAGGCACATCGATGGGGTCTTCTATGGCCCCCATGTATGCCAATGCGTTCATGTATATGTATGAGACTCAACATATTCTTATGCCTTATCGGGACAACATCATTAGCTATTATCGCTATATAGATGATTTGTTAATACTCTGGCGTGGAACATCCATTGAAGCACATGGAGATGGTGAATGAATTGAATGGGCTATCAACGCCCATTAAATTTACGGCCAATATCAGTGACGAGAAGGTCCAATTTTTAGACTTGGAGTTGTCTTATGAATCCAATAAAATACAATATACGTTGTACACGAAACCCACAGACCGTAACACTTTGTTGCATGCACGTAGTGCTCATCCTACTACGTTGAAAAATTCTATTCCAAAGGCACAGTTCCAAAGAGTAATTCGCAATAATTCAAACCAAGATAAAGTGGAGACACAGTTGATAACCATGACCCACAAATTTCTTGAACGGGGATATGAAACTAGAATATTGGAAGATGCACTGACAAAGGCTAAGGCAGTTTCAGTACAACCTAGGAAGGATCTTACTCAGAGGATAATGTTTCCTATGACTTTCCATAATTCCTCGAATTTGGTATCAACAGTGATTAAAGACAATTGGAAGATGCTTGCAACGGATGACACGTTGCCAAAAGTGTTCAAGGAACCTCCGTTGATATGTTACAAAAGGAACAAGAGCCTGAAAGACTTGCTGGTGCATACAGATCCAGTTGCAAGTTATTCGAAGGATATGAAACAAAATATACGAGGGTGTATTCGGTGCCTGGGGTGTGTAACTTGTGGACACATGATACCGGCAAAAAAATTCAGCCACCCACACACTAATAAAGTCTATGATATTAGACACACTATCACTTGCAAAACAATGTTTGTGGTATATAAATTGATGTGTCCGTGTGGATTGTATTACGTGGGCAAGACGGAGACACAACTCTGCGAACGAATTAGAGGCCACCGTTCGAGTATTAGATTGGCGTACAGGGACGGACATTCGGACAAACCGGTGGCTCAACATTTTTTGGATAAAAATCATTCACTGACATGCCTTAAATTTGTGGGTATAGACCACATCCCTCTTCCTCGTAGAGGTGGCAATAGGAGTAAAATGCTCCTTCAAAGGGAAGCGTTTTGGATATATCAATTAAATACAGTATCTCCCATGGGACTTAATGAAAATATTCCGTACAATGCCTTTATTTGAAATATAGCTTGTTACCAATTTTTGTTTTTAACATTATAAGCATTATATATAGTTGGTGTTTAATATTAGAACATAAGATGAATTAATTTTAATTTTTTTCTAATTTTTTTTCTTATTTTTAGTATGTGTCATATGCTATTAGTCCTTTTTAAATAATATTGATGTATTGGGTATACTATGCACTTGAGGGCATTTAGCACTTTATTATATGATAGCATATTATAATGCACTTTACACTCATGTCACTTTTATCATGTTATTTAATACTAACTATGCACTTTCAAGTTTATACATTGCCAGTGTCATAATTATACATTGGCTATGTGGGTGTTTATATACCCCCTTCTTAATAATGTTTAATCATTTACATGTCCATAACATCTTTCACTTGTGCACTTTTTATAACCACGATCTTTTTAAACAGCATTCAGTTGCCACGGTGTTGAGATGTTCGTGTATATGTTTCCATGGTGATTGGACGTATTACGTCAGCACGTGGGGTGGGAGGAGTAAGCGCGCGGGTGCGCGCGCATACCCGGAAGTCCGGCGATCCCGGTGGTGATGGCAGTAGCACACCTGGGTGAGTTTTAATTTTAATTATATAGGTATATATTTAGGATTTGTATTTATGGTATTTGTTATTCTGTTTTTTGGACCCTGAGGAAAGTCCCGAGCTGGGACTGAAACGTTGGTCATTGCTTTTATTATGATTCAATAAAACTTCTTTTTAAAACCGGAGAGCAGCCGTTGCCACTTTGGAGTCTATATATATATATATATATATATATATATATATATATATATATATTTATATCTCTGTGATATCCTTAGGATTTTTTCCTGCTCTTAAAATAGGTGAAGGGTAAAACATTTTTTTTTTATTATTTTTTTATTTTTTATTTTTTATACTCGATTGAATGTGATATGTATAGGATGTTTTATTTTATCTATGAGGATGTTTTATCAGTATTAATCGACTATATTATGTTAGTTGTATGTATGTATTTTGGATTTTTGTATTATGAAAAGAAAAATTTTAATAAAAAATTATTAAAAAAAATAAAAAAAATAGCAAGAATTTATTTATAACAAAGTATCCACACTTGACAGCACAAAACATGTGCAATAAAAAATGTATAAATAAAAAGGCCACAATAGGCCAAGGACCCTTAGGTACAGCAGCTTAACACAACATAATACTGGACTGAATGAACAAAGTGCAAGTGTCAAAGTGCAAGTAAAGATAGAAGTAAAGATGCACAAAGTCAACCACTTTCAAGTTCAATATATAATGAATTAAAGGCAAAATATTACACAAACAATTAAAAACCAGCATATATGCAAATAAAACCGCTGATACCAAACTGTAGGGTCACAGGATATTTCAACGCGTTTCGTCTTGCGACTTCCTCAGGAGCGTCTTCTCTCTTCAAGATCTTCTTCCCTTTTGAATCCGCCAGTCTGTGCAGTCACTTGCGTAGTAGCCCATTCGCGCGCCGCGTCACGCACATCGTCAGACGTTATGACGTACGCGTGACCGGCCTGCGCATGTGCGGCCACGCTGGAACGCAGGATATCTTTATTGGTAATTTACACAGCCACAATAAGGGCGCTCTACAAAAAAAAACGTCCGAAACTAATGCGGTCTGTGTGTACACTTCCTGCCTACCCCCCAGCTGACCCCTAACACTCATTACTACCAGCCTAAAGAATAATAAAAATAGTACTGGTAAGGGAAGAAAATACAAAAAATATATGAAATATATAGAATAAAAATGTATAAAAAAAGGTGGAAAATATATATATATAAATGCATAGCGTTAAGTGAGATACGAATCCAGAAGTGTATATAAATATGTTGGGTGAAGATAAGTCTATTTATATTTCCAATAGGCAACAAAAAACATACAAGGTACATTAATTGATGGTTATCAGTATATACTTCAATGGTAAAGGCATGTGCAACTTAAAAACCATAGAAAGTAGATGTAATACATACATATAATAGTACATGATAGGAACATCAGATAAAAAGACATCAGGATCTATAAAATGGTCTTCAGGAACTCAAATGTAATCTTTCACATAAATAGTCCTTTTTAGAAAGGAAAACATAAAAATGAAGGTATAAAAATTAAAGCATAAAAATAACATCATAGAATTGAAGGCATAAAAATAAAAAATACCATATTATAAAAATACCATATTAAATCTCTAATTACATGTCACTCTACATATGTCATTTATCTCCTACAATGTAGCTGCGGATATCAATACGTGGGGAAAACGTCCCGCCAGCTCAAAATAAGAATTAGCGAACACCTTAGAAACATTCAGAAAGGTTTTCCGAATCATAGTGTGTCAAGGCATTTTTTTACAACACCATGGTTCGGATCCTAGGTTTCTAAGTTTTTTTGCTATTGAAAAAGTGGTAGGAAATTGGAGAGGGGAGATATATCCAGAGCTCTTGGCTTGAAAGAATCCAAGTGGATCTTCGAATTACGCTCTCTAACTCCAAGAGGACTAAATATTGATTTTGAAATTAATAAATTGTTATAATTGGGAAAAAATAATTTTTGGGGTGGACTATAGTTAGAATTTCCCCCTTTTCACTGTATTTGTAGGTTTGATATATTTTCCTACTATATGGAAAAGTTTTTTATTCTTGTGATCATAAAAAGGTATTTGCTGGACAACTGGTTTTGATGCACCTTATACTTTTAATAGCACCTTATATACGTATCTTGCACTTTATTTATGAAGCACAGTGACTATATGCACTTTAATTTAATATATTTTATGTATCCTTTTTCTCTGTGTTATATATAACCAATATTTTTATTTTTTATTTTTTTCTTTAAAACCATTGCTTTTCGACATGTATATATACTCTTGAACAATTGGACTGATTGTCCACTACAAAGATGGCTACTTTAACCTTAAGCCGTATGAACATTAATACAATATGTAAAGAGAGAACTCACCAATGGGGCCAGAATGTTTGGTTCCACAGGAACAAGTTTTCCCCTCTACAGACCACTCAAACACCCCCCAAAAAAAGGAAGCTCTTAGGAGCAACCGGAGGCTTAGGGGAAGTAGAGGAAGGGGAAATGTCAGATTAAATGAAACAGAGAACATTGAAGGCATTTTTAATGTATCAAAAGGATTTTTTACTATGGAACAATTAAGGGTTTTGAACAAGGGACTAAAATTTGCCCCACAAACGGACCCAAATATGTTTGAATTATTTATTGACACCCAAAAGTTTTTAAGAAAACTAACGATTAAAAGATTTATTGAGAAGAAAAAAGAGGTAGATCTTGAACAGAGGGGTATTGAAAGAGACTCTGTGGCAACCATGGTCCCACTTGATGTAGAAATCATGACACCAGAGATAATCCATTCAGGTTTGAAAAACAAGTCAAAGTTCTTTCCCACTTGGGAAAAAGGGGATTATATACCTGTGTTTTGTGAGATGCTAATGAGTGAATTTGAAAAACTCTCTAAAAATAGAGGTAAAGAAAATTTGACAAAAATGGAGAAACAAGCCCTAAAAGCTCTAAAGGACAATAAGGAGATAGTGATTAGACAAGCTGACAAAGGAGGGAGCATTGTGATTTTAAATAGAGATGATTATATGAAAGAGTCAAAGAGAATATTAGGGGACTCTAATACTTATAAAATTTTAAGGGTAATCCCATAGGTGAATTTAAAGAGGAACTACGTGATATTTTAACGTTAGGTATGGATAAAGGTATTATAAATAAGAATGAATTTTATTTTCTTTTTATTTCCTCCCCTAGGATATCTGTCTTTTATTACCTACCCAAAGTCCATAAGTGTCTTGAGTCTCCACCAGGGAGACCTATTATTAGTGGGATTGGCTCATTGACTAGTAATATCACGCAATATATTGACTTCTTTTTACAAAAATATGTGACGTTGGCAAGATCATATACAAAAGACTCCGCCCAGATTATTAAGGAATTTGAGCGTCTGGACTGGCAAGAGGAATATCTCTGGGTGACAGTGGACGTAACATCTTTATACACTGTAATTGATCATGAAAAAGGCATTAAAGCCGAGAAAATTTTTTTAAATAATGATCCAGAGATGGATTTGGAACAAGCGTCTTTTATCCTAGACCTCATTAGATTCATCCTGTTCTACAACTATTTTTGGTTTGAGGGAGTTTATTACCTTCAGACGTGTGGGACAGCGATGGGCACCAGGTTTGCACCAAGTTATGCCAATATTTTTGTAGCAGATTGGGAATTGAACAATATTTTGGCACAATAATCCATTTGGTGCGAACCTGGTGCAGTGGAGGTATATAGACGATGTTCTAATTATCTGGAAGGGCAACAGGAGTCTTTTAGCTGAGTTTTTAGCTTATATTAATCTTAATTTATATGGTCTTAAGTTTACGGAAGAGATTCATGACATGAGCATTAACTTTTTATATCTAACCTTGTTTTCCAAAGAAAATCCATAGTAAAACTTTTTTTAAACCAACTGATGGGAATGGCTTTATTGAATTTTCAAGTTGTTATCATCGTAAATGGCTAACCAACATCCCTAAAGGATGTGAGGGTTTTTAGAAATTGCACAGAGAAGAAAGATTTTAAGGAACAGGTTCAAATTTTAAATAAGAAGTTTTTAGATAGGAACTATCCTAGAGAACTTTTATTTAATACTCAGAGAGAGGTGGAGGGTCTCCAGAGGGAAGACCTTCTAGTAAAAAATAACAGAAATAAGAAAGATGTAATGAACTGTTCAGAATTTGCCTTTTTGACGAAGTTTAACAATAAGGCTGATTTAATACAGAAATTGATCAAGAAAAACTGGCCGATTTACTACAAAATAAATATCTAGGAAGGATTTTACCCAGAAATCCCAAGGTAATATATAAAAGACCTAATAATCTAAGGAATATTTTAGCCCCTAGTGTGTAACGCAAGAAAGAGGTTACAAATGAGAAGGTAATTTTTTATCAGAAAGACCCAAGGGCTTTTTTAAATGTGGCAGGTGCAGTACATGCAAATTCCAGAAAAACAAGATTATGAAATTTTCTAGTACTGTGACCAGGGAAACTTTTTAAATTAAACATTTTATTAATTGCCAGAGCAAGTTTGTGGTATATATGTTACAGTGTAAGTGTGAAGCCCAATATATAGGATGTACCATTAGAAAACTTCACATATTGGAACATTTTAATGGTATTAAAAACAAGAATATGAAACATAGTGTACCTAAACATTGCATTGCCTGTAGGGAATTTGATTTTAAGGATTTTATTTGTATTGGGATTGATACGATTGTACCACATTGGAGGGGCGGGGATCCTGAAAGAATGTTAGCCATGAGGGAGACAGAGTGGATATATAGAATGAAATCCTCTGTCCTTCAGGGCTTAACACAGATTTGGACATACTGGCTTTTATGGACTGATTATATCACTGTATTTTTATATTTTTATCATCATAATTTTTGTCTGATGTCCCAAACTTCCTTTTGATTATGGAGAAATTTGTTTTTAATATATGAACCAAAATTTGTTCTTTAATATATATTTGGAATATGGTTTTAAGCTGCTGTACCAAAGGGTCTTTGGCCTATTGTGGCCTTTTTATTTACACATTTTTTATTGCACATGTTTTGTGCTGTCAAGTGTGGACACTTTGTTATCAATAAATTCTTGCTATTTTTTATCTCTGTTTCTATATTCCTTTTTTACCCCCATTTTATATTGCCGATATAGTGATTGTGGCGCCCTGTGTTTTCTGTTTTTTGGTGTTTATATTTGTGGTTGGAGTTTTTTGGTGTTTATACAGAGGCTTGCCTGCACTTGGTTTTTTCACTGCCCTCCACCCACCTTTCACTTTATTTATTTTGTATACATTAAATTTCTTTAACTGCTGTAGCACCTTGTCTCGAGTCATCCAATCACAAGTTATCTGCAAGTATTTTGCAGCAATAATTTGATATCTCTTGCCATAGGATCCTCATTAATATATACTGAAGAAAAATTGTTATTTAAAATTTCTGCCTTTTCCTTGTCTTCATTAACTAACAGACCCGTCTCTGTTTCCAGTGTACCTACACTTTCAATGTTTTGTTTTTTTAGAATTGATGTACTTGAAATATCTGGATTAACCCCTTAAGGACACATGACATGTCTAACATATCATGATTTCCTTTTATTCCAGAAGTTTGGTCCTTAAGGGGCTAAAAAGGTAGAAAGTGAAAGACGTTTCAGAATGATTGATTGTTATCTTTTTTTTTTTTCTTTTGTTATCTTGCATTAATGAAAAAATAGGAAGTAGGAGAAATTTCAAGTTCAAAATAGGGGATTTATCCAGAAAGGAAATGAAAGGGTGAGTGGATATTGACCACTCACTCAGTCCTTTCTCCCTATCAAGAACAAAGCCTTCTTCACATGTTCAGTCTGTAATGTTGGTGATCATCCTTTAGTGTGGAAAAAACATAGTGCTCTATCAGCTTCTACCAATTATATCTGTGGACGTAGCAGGCGTTGTCAAAACTACAAGACTCAGTCAGGCAGGGTAAAACCACTCCAATGAAAATATATATTTCATTATTAAAGCATAAATCAAAACCTTTTACTAACAAAAATGAGAATGTATTCACCACATGTGGGGGTTAGCAACATAACACTTAAAATGCATTACTTAAACTGATTATTTCTGTAGAAACCATGTTTTAACAAATACATTTTAAAGTCATAAACAGAACACTGCAGCATTAGGAATACATATCTGTATTCCTAACACTACATCGCTGATACCCCTATTAGGTTTCCCCCCCATAAAATAATAAAAAAACAAATAGATAAAAATGAAGTGAATTACTCAATTACTCATCTTTTCTCCAGGACCAAGTCTCCCACCTCCTCGGGTTGTGGCATTCTGGAGGGTTTTGTTTTTTAGGGGTTGGTGGAATCTTAAATTAGAAGTGACCTGCCTCCATTCTTCTGCTAGGCTCCACTGATGGTCTCCTTGTGTGGCACTCAAGTAGCCCAGAAATTAGCTCAAACTGGAATGAAAGAAAAGTGCTCTTCAGCCCAGCATTTGCCTTTTTAAAAATGACAAAGGCATTGTGGATTGCCATCTGCATCAGATATATGCCCACTTTTTTATACCATGCCCTGGTCTTTCGCATGATCAAATACGGCTGCATCAGTTGATCGGACAGGTCAACGTCCCCCATATGCCGATTATATTACCGCATGCAGACTGGCACTCGCTTAAATTCCTCTCTACCACGAATTGCGACCCCCGAGTGTTTTCACCATGGATGGTGGTTAAGATGAAAACATCCTTTTTATCCCTGTACTTGAGTGCCAGCAGTTCATTCTGGCAGAGAGCTGCTGTTTCCCCCCTTTTCATTTTTTTGTTCACTAGAGCCTTTGGGAAACCTGTGCGACTCTTCCGAATAGTGCCACAAGCCACAGTCTCGAAGCAGTACAACATTTTTAACAGTGGGATGCTATTATAAAAGTTATCGATGTATAAATGATAACCTTTATTGAGTAGTGGCATTATTAAGTCCCAGACAATTTTCCCACTTGTCCCTACTATATCTGGGCAACCTGGGGGATCAAGGTGGCTATCCCTTCCTTCGTATACACGGAAGGTGTATACATAGCCACT
The DNA here is from genome assembly GCA_933207985.1 of Pelobates cultripes. Lineage (NCBI taxonomy): Eukaryota > Metazoa > Chordata > Amphibia > Anura > Pelobatidae > Pelobates > Pelobates cultripes. Next base: position 65,693,467 of record OW240921.1, on the reverse strand, counting down.
GCCACTTTCACATAATTTATAAAATTTGATCCCATATCGGGATCTTTTGGATGGGATATATTGTCTAAACCCCAGTCTTCCCTTAAACTTCATGAGGGACTCGTCAATTGAAATGTTTTTATTGGGGTTATATATATTGGCAAATTTACTGTTAAAGTGGGCAATTAAAGGGCGTATTTTATAAAGAAGATCATACTGCGGATCACCTTTTGGGGGGCACTTGTTATTGACATTAAAGTGCATAAATCGCAGTATGTCTTCATATCTTTCCCTCATCGTTGTCTCGGCAAAAATGGGGGTATTGCAAATAGGATGTTTAGACCAATACATCCTAATTGTGGGCTTTTTAATTAGCCCCATTAACATGGTCAGTGCCCAGAATTGTTTCAGTTCTGGCACACTGGTTAGGTTCCATCTCTCTTTCCTGGAGATAAGAGAGTCTGGATTGCGTGCCAGATACTGCTCCGCATAAAGATTAGTCTGGGTTACTATCTCCCCAAAAATCTCATCCCCCGACAACAGCTGCATAACATCCAGCACACTACAGCCAGACAGGTCAGCCTGTATGCCAGGATCGGCTGTAAACACTGGGATGTCTGGGGAAAAATTATTAGGGGGTACCCAGTCATCTGCGCCATGTTCAGCATTAGGGGAATCGTCGATTTCCCCTGATGGTCCTACAGTATCTGGCACATAGTCCCTGTCCCCTGCGTCACTCTCTGAGGCGGTGTCAGTCGCCTCTGAGTCGGCTGCTAACAGGGCATAAGCCTCCTCTACGCTATACTTTCGAAACATTGTTAATACAGTTAACACAGCTAACCAAACTTTAACTAAATAACAACTTTTTTTTTTTTTTTAATTCCCTAATTCCCACTAAATTCCACCCACCCAAGTAACTAAATCACAAATTAATAAAATCAAATAATAAAATTTGACCCCTTGAGGGTTACAAAAAACATAAAATTTAACCCTTGAAAGTAAAAAAAAATAGATCACAGTAAAGTACTGTGACCTGTATATTAATCACTGCTAGCAGTGATCAAACAGCAGGGAAAGGGTTATTTTTTTTTTAATAAAGGGGAAAGGAATTATGAACTTTTAATAGAACTTAACTATTCTTCTGGGACACAATGTTGCAACGATCCGTCTCTCTCCACTTCACAAACCCACACGTGGTGGAGGGAGGCGGATCAGATATCCCAGCAGCATTGTGACCGCTGTGACTGGCTGTCACAGCGATCACATGGGCTGGGATATCAGGATTTGCTGTTGCTGGTCTGCCCCTGACTCCGAGGCACCCAGCAACAGCGTTAACCCCACGATCGCTGGCACCGCAGCGATCGGGGATTAATTTTAACGTATGACGGACAAGGTCCGTCACTCGTCATTAACACTTTCCCCTGAGTGACGGACCTCATCCGTCACTCGTCGTTAAGGGGTTAAGAACAGCAAAACACACCTCCTGGAATGTTTATGTCTCTATGTAACAGTTGGAAACCATTTTAAGTAATTACTAAGAAACCAGCTACTGGTGCGGATATGTGTTGAGACTGAATAAAAGGTTGAATGATATCTATGTTCCACAGTCTCAGTGATATTTGTGGATAGTTATTGACACAATGTAATAACACAGGAAACAACAGCTTGCAACAAGGATCTGTGATCAGACCCTAAAATGCTCTCATTGGCACTTTGCCTATGTTTGTACCAGACACCAAAAAAATTAATAAATTGAAAATATGGGTTGAATTACGTGAGGTATATTGTACAGCAAATAACATAAAAACTAATAAACAAGTGATGGTTTTCCTAACAACTATGGGCCCATCGGCTTACAGCACATTAAGAGACATTCTCTTACCAGACAACCCTAATGCTAATCCTGGTTGACCTGATCTTTATCTGTTATCCAACCATAACCAGGTTTTTAAATGTAACACATGCAAACACCTGCTGAATAAGAACATTAAAAATACAATTACAGAACTACAAGCAAAGATTTATATAGATGGTAATTCTCTCACTATGACTGCATTACTCAACTTGGTAGCTTCACCACCTAACCACAATGTGAACACCTACCTGAACATTAGAGGGTAGCATACACTACTACTTAACACAATAACTTGACTTAGGACTGACTCACTGGATGGACAAGGAGGCCCTATAGGCTTCACCTCATAGAGGGCTCCCTTCCTAGTCCCTAGAGGTATTGGTTAATGTTTTGTTATGGGTCACCCTCATGACTGGACCTTCGCCTGCAACGAGTATCTGACCATGACGATCTAACACCCCAAGATACCTCAGGCCGTGGCGATACCACAAAGGAAGCTATATATTTAGTATGAACAAGCTTTGTTACAGTTATTGTTCTATTATTCGGCTGTCAGTTCACTGTGTATTCCACCTGCGAGTGGCCTATTTATTCTTGGCTACACTTATGTAACTGAAAAAAAACAAAGAAAGATTGTCCAAATATATATATATATATATATATATATATATATATATATATATATATATATATATATTTGTGTAAGGGGCAAAATAGCCGTATATGGAGTAAGGATCCAGCATAAGCTTAGGATAGTGTAAAGGGAGCAAGTCGGTTGTGGTGTGCCGATACCGACGATACGGTAGGCCTGTAAATAAAGAGGGCCCACCAAGGAGTAAGAAAGTAAAGTAAATGGAAAGAAAAGAGAAAGTGTTGAAATGAGGAGTGGGTGGGAGGGTCATTCTGATGCTGACCTCAAGCGATATGAGTCAGGTAAGGGGTGTCCCTTATATAGGGGAGTGAATTAATTTAAGCCCCTCCCACAAATACAGGCAAAACTGCCTTAATACTTGTGTAAGGGGCAAAATAGCCGTATATGGAGTAAGGATCCAGCATAAGCTTAGGATAGTGTAAAGGGAGCAAGTCGGTTGTGGTGTGCCGATACCGACGATACGGTAGGCCTGTAAATAAAGAGGGCAAAAATGAATAATCAAAGATTTAATACAGTCAACAAATATATACAAATTAACCAGACATTTACTTAAATGCATTACAGTATTTAATTCCTGAAAGGATTTTGAAGGTAGGAATCTAGGACCGAAAGTGGGCACCATTTGTTGTGGGTAGGATAGTATGTTATCTCTACTGTTGGTGCATGTTGACTCATTTCGGAATGTGGTAGAGCCAATAGGTAATGATATATGTGTTTACGTACGTGGGATCGTTGAAGACAATGATCTGTCTGAGTGGTGGTGATGGTAGTGGATTCTCTGGCCTGAGAAAGGCATAAAAGGCAATGTGCATGGCTGGTAATGGCCGACTTGGTAGTATAATTGAATGGTTGTAGATCTAATAGGTCCGATAAGGATGAAAAGTTGGATGGCTATTGGTAATCTGAGAGGAACGTGAGGGAATGGATTCCTGAAAACCTCTGAGTATATTCTTTTCTGGTATGATAGCACGAAGTTTATGGTAGTTTTGGCCATAGGTTATCCTGTGTTGTTGAATGCTTGTAAAATATATCATTAATGGTGTATGAGATAGTTTAAGTTTAAGTTTAAGGTGGCAAAAATAAGCAAAACTTAGGAGAAATTTTGTGACACAGGTTGAGCTATGTCGTGTTCCAATGAGATTCTTTAAGCCAGGTGAAAAGCTGTGTTATGCGTTCTACAAGTATGGGACGAAAGTGCTAGGTGGGATAGTGCATGCTATGCTGCATGAGTATGTCTAATCCATGATTTTGTCTCTGGAATGAAAGAGTGGACGTGACTGTATGGGCGGCTGTAAGAAGTGTATGATGAACATGCCTGGAATATAAATGAGACAGTTGTCGGCAGGGATGTATACCCCCGTCTGGTACATGAAAGTGAAATGTGATAAGTGGCCAACCAAGTGAGTTTCCCAGAAACATCATGAACTTATGGATGAGTAGTGGCGTTTGTTGATGATATGATATGTGCTTAGTTGTCTGAGTAACAACGGATTGATGACCCTGACCATGATTTACCCCATGCCACAGCAGCTGCTACAATGGGGTAGATCTCCCAAAGGGGCTGAAGTGGTGGAAAAATGTCCAAACCTGGATGCCATGGCCAACAGCTCCAAAGCAATTGTTCCCGGTAGATCGCTGCCAAACCAGTGGTATACGCTGCGTCTGACCATCTGGTTGGAGAAGTGTCAGACAATCCTGGAAGGAACATGCTTTTACCATGCCAAGTGGTTAAGAAATCCCCCCCCCATGTGCAGGTCTGCTGTTGCTGAGGTGTCTAGGCACCTCCTCTGATTGTCATGTTGGAAGTGTGGAAAAAAGGGGAAAGTACTCTGGATGTGAAAGCGTGGTCTTGTGGTATAATTGGCATGGCAAAATTAAGGAACCTGGTAGGGATTGTAGTTCCTTGTAGTTGTAAGTACTAAGCAGGAGGTAGTGATTGATTTACTTGAGAATGTTCCCTATTTGTCTTGTGGTAACTTGCGTGTATGGATGCCGACTCAAGTCATATGCCCAGTAATGTGATGATAGTGTCTGCGCCTTCTGTTTCTTATGGGGTACTGGGACGCCCAAGTGGTCAACCAGACTAAGCTGCCATGAGGCTTCTAGTGAAAAATATGCTTTCTTTGAGCAACAAGAAGTCTTCTAGATAGTGTATGACTGTAATGCCTCTGGATATGTTATCATAACCAGCACAGTATCTGCGAATATCGATAGTAGGCTAATCTGTAGCTCGAAACTTGAGCGGGGAAAGGATTGCCCAATTTATGCCATGTAAGTGCCAGTGTGTAGGGTAGATGGTAGCCGTTTACTGCGTTGATGATATTGGTCTTACTTAACCAAGCTTTAACCCTTGAGTGATAGCTGTAAAGGTAGATCAATGGTGTTGTATAATAAGAAAATGAGGGAGTTGAGACTTGGGGTAGCGGAGGTGTGTGGTGACAATAAGTCTATGGTTAGTCTTTGTTTAAGAGAAGATTCCTTGTGACAATACCAATGTGTTTGTGTTTGGTGCCATGCTGCAAATGGTGGAGATTGGAAGACCCCTCTGCAAATCTTGGCTATGAGTGTGTTTTCAGGCAATGGTTTTGTTGTGCTGACTGTAAGTGAGGGCATGCTATACAGGGAGTGCAGAATTATTAGGCAAATGAGTATTTTGACCACATCATCCTCTTTATGCATGTTGTCTTACTCCAAGCTGTATAGGCTCGAAATCCTACTACCAATTAAGGATATTAGGTGATGTGCATCTCTGTAATGAGAAGGGGTGTGGTCTAATGACATCAACACCCTTTATCAGGTGTGCATAATTATTAGGCAACTTCCTTTCCTTTGGCAAAATGGGTCAAAAGAAGGACTTGACAGGCTCAGAAAAGTCAAAAATAGTGAGATATCTTGCAGAGGGATGCAGCACTCTTAAAATTGCAAAGCTTCTGAAGCGTGATCATCGAACAATCAAGCGTTTCATTCAAAATAGTCAACAGGGTCGCAAGAAGCGTGTGGAAAAACCAAGGCGCAAAATAACTGCCCATGAACTGAGAAAAGTCAAGCGTGCAGCTGCCACGATGCCACTTGCCACCAGTTTGGCCATATTTCAGAGCTGCAACATCACTGGAGTGCCCAAAAGCACAAGGTGTGCAATACTCAGAGACATGGCCAAGGTAAGAAAGGCTGAAAGACGACCACCACTGAACAAGACACACAAGCTGAAACGTCAAGACTGGGCCAAGAAATATCTCAAGACTGATTTTTCTAAGGTTTTATGGACTGATGAAATGAGAGTGAGTCTTGATGGGCCAGATGGATGGGCCCGTGGCTGGATTGGTAAAGGGCAGAGAGCTCCAGTCCGACTCAGACGCCAGCAAGGTGGAGGTGGAGTACTGGTTTGGGCTGGTATCATCAAAGATGAGCTTGTGGGGCCTTTTCGGGTTGAGGATGGAGTCAAGCTCAACTCCCAGTCCTACTGCCAGTTCCTGGAAGACACCTTCTTCAAGCAGTGGTACAGGAAGAAGTCTGCATCCTTCAAGAAAAACATGATTTTCATGCAGGACAATGCTCCATCACACGCGTCCAAGTACTCCACAGCGTGGCTGGCAAGAAAGGGTATAAAAGAAGAAAATCTAATGACATGGCCTCCTTGTTCACCTGATCTGAACCCCATTGAGAACCTGTGGTCCATCATCAAATGTGAGATTTACAAGGAGGGAAAACAGTACACCTCTCTGAACAGTGTCTGGGAGGCTGTGGTTGCTGCTGCACGCAATGTTGATGGTGAACAGATCAAAACACTGACAGAATCCATGGATGGCAGGCTTTTGAGTGTCCTTGCAAAGAAAGGTGGCTATATTGGTCACTGATTTGTTTTTGTTTTGTTTTTGAATGTCAGAAATGTATATTTGTGAATGTTGAGATGTTATATTGGTTTCACTGGTAATAATAAATAATTGAAATGGGTATATATTTGTTTTTTGTTAAGTTGCCTAATAATTATGCACAGTAATAGTCACCTGCACACACAGATATCCCCCTAACATAGCTATAACTAAAAACAAACTAAAAACTACTTCCAAAAATATTCAGCTTTGATATTAATGAGTTTTTTGGGTTCATTGAGAACATGGTTGTTGTTCAATAATAAAATTAATCCTCAAAAATACAACTTGCCTAATAATTCTGCACTCCCTGTATTTGTACCCAGGGTTCTTGTACTGGCTTGCTAGCTAAGCCGTAAGGCGAAACGATTAGGCTTGGTGTTTTTTGGTGACTGGTGAGGCCCTGCTAGTTGCCAAGTGGCTTGAGAGGCTCTATCTATGCTTGGCGCGAGGGGATTTTGTGTGGCCACCGAACGTTGTGGCAGGATGTTGGCCTCTCGGTGACAGTAACCAGAAAATAGGAAGGGGAGTGACAGGTGAGGCCCTCTCTATGATACAATGCGAGGCGGCTAGCTCACGAGTGGCCCGAGGGGTGTATGCCTCAGAGTGTGAGGCGGGGTGTTGGCCTCGCGGGACCACTAACCGAAGCATAATGCAGAGAAAAAAGGGGGTAATACCTATTGGGCCCTAGAACCCTAATTGCCAGTACACTATTACTATTCCAGGGAAGGTAAGAGATGGATAACTACGTGAGCAGGTGTATGTACCTGGTAGTATGGTATTGAACCTGACAATCCGTATAGGTTTTTTAGTAGTAACTGTAACCTGAATGGATAAAACCGTATGGCATAAGGAAATATGGCATAGACCAAGCTTATCTTAATACATACAGTATATGTGAAAAGTAAAGTGCCATGATGTGTAAATATTAAACATCGTAGCCATACTGAAAAGTAAAGTGCCATGATGTGTAAATATTAAACATCGTAGCCATACTGGTTAAATATGTATCAATCTTAACCCATTAAGTGCTGTATGTACAAGTGAAAATGTGGTCTGTCCCCACCTTGTATGTTGTATGTCCCCTTGCTAGGGGAAAGTCTGTTGCGTGAGCAGCGTGCTGTGAAAAATGTATGTGAACTATATTACCAGTTACGTATATACAGACGCGTCTGCTACTGTGTAATAATATATGTATTTATACCTGATGTTGATATAGTGCTTGCTATGTGAATTGTTGTATGTCTTATTGAATGGTAGGGGTCAGTGAACATGGTGTTGCAAAAGGCAAGTGCACTGGAGATCTGCCGAGTGTCCTATAGGTGGCAGTGTAGTTGGATACTGATTGGTATGTGAAATGTTGTTTGTCTGTTGACCTATAGGTGTAAGTGTTTTGGTGTTTGTAAAACCCCATGACAATTGTCAATGTACTTGACAGACCTGTAGGTGGCAGTGTTGATAGAACCACTGTTGGTCTTGATGTGAAATGTTAATTATTGTGAATTAGACCTGAATTTGATCCCGTGCTGGAGTTTCATTATGGTTTATGGTCATATTTAACCCCTAAAGTACCAAACTTCTGGAATAAAAGGGAATCATGACATGTCACACATGTCTTGTGTCCTTAAGGGATTAAAACAATCTTATGTGTAATTTATATTGGCTGGTAAATTGTATATGACATGTGAAGACAGTTTTGCTGTTGACCAGTAGGGGTCATAAATGCTGATTGTATGGTAAAAATACCCTTTAACCCCTTAAGGACCAAACTTCTGGAATAAAAGGGAATCATGACATGTCACACTTAAGGGGTTAATCCTACCGTTTGACAGATAGGAGTCAGTATAAAAGCGAAAATGCTGTAGTTAGTTTGTTTGTTTGCTTATGAAGTGAAATAAAGTCTGAGAAGACTGTAGTATACCGATTGACCGGTAGGGGTCAGCATGTAGGCGAAAATGCTGTGGTTCGTTGGTTTGTACATGAAATGCAATAATGTCTGAGGAGCCTGTAGTACACTGAATGACCGGTAGGTGTCAGTGTGTAGGTAAAAACGCAGTGGTTTATTGTTTTGTACACGAAAAGCAATAATGTCTAAGAAGCCTGTAGTACACCGAATGACTGATAGGGGTCAGTGTGTAGGTGAAAATGCAGTGGTTTATTGTTTTGTACATGAAAAGCAATACTGTCTAAGAAGCCTGTAGTACATCGAATGACTGATAGGGGTCAGTGTGTAGGTGAAAAATGCAGTGGTTTGTTGGTTTGTACATAAAATGCAATAATGTCTGAGATGCCTGTAGTACACAGAATGACTGGTAGGTGTCAGTGTGTAGGTGAAAATGCAGTGGTTTATTGTTTTGTACATGAAAAGCAATAATGTCTAAGAAGCCTGTAGTACACCGAATGACTGATAGGGGTCAGTGTGTAGGTGAAAAATGCAGTGGTTTGTTGGTTTGTACATGAAATGCAATAATGTCGGAGAAGCCTGTAGTACACAGAATGACCGGTAGGGGTCAGTGTGTAGGCGCAAATGCAGTGGTTCGTTGATTTGTACATGAAATGCGATAATGTCTAAGAAGCCTGTAGTCCACCGAAAGACCAGTAGGGGTCAGTGTGTAGGTGAAAAAGCAGTGGTTTATTGGTTTGTACATGAAAATGCAAACAACGTCTAAGAAGCCTGTAGTACACCGAATGACCAATAGGGGTCAGTGTGTAGGTGAAAAATGCGGTGGTTCGTTGGTTTGTACATGAAATGCAATAATGTCTGAGAAGCCTGTAGTACACAATATGACCGGTAGGGGTCAGTGTGTAGGCAAAAATGCAGTGGTTCATTAGTTTGTACATGAAATGCGATAATGTCTAAGAAGTCTGTAGTACACCCAAAGACCGGTAGGGGGTTTAAACGAATGATATGCATGAACATGCAATGGTTTTAGAACAGACTTAGACAAAATGCAGCAGTAAAGTGAGGACCTGACCCTTGCATGGTGCCGTGGGACGGATGCCTGGCGTAACGGGTAGGTCGACTTACGGTTTGTGAGTCACTTGGACACCATCCACAGTGATAGATTGAAGAAAGAAGGTGGTAGGCCGGAAAAGCCTGTGGCTGGATTCCTGACACAGCTCAGCTTAGAAAACCTCATGGAGTAATCAGGTAAAATGGCGTCTGGATGACCCGGAAGTGGAAATCATACTGATGCTGACCTCAAGCGATATGAGTCAGGTAAGGGGTGTCCCTTATATAGGGGAGTGAATTAATTTAAGCCCCTCCCACAAATACAGGCAAAACTGCCTTAATACATATATATACATATATATATATTATATTTTGGACAATCTTTTTTTTTTTTTTTTTTTTTATCAGTTACATAAGTGTAGCCAAGAATAAATAGGCCACTCGCAGGTGGAATACACAGTGAACTGACAGCCAAATAATAGTACAATAACTGTAACAAAGCTTGTTCATACTATATATATATATATATATATATAGTATGAAAATTTGTAAAATAAATAATAAATTTGTATATTTGTAAATTTGTAAAATAAATAATAAATGTGTATATTTTATATATTTATTCAGCACCATTCAAGCATAAGTGAAGGGAACAATTGTGGAGCAAAGAAAGATTGTCCAAAAAAATAAATATATACCGTATTTTCCGGCGTATAAGACGACTGGGCGTATAAGACGACCCCCAACTTTTCCAGTTAAAATATAGAGTTTGGGATATACTCGCCGTATAAGACTACCCCTCTTCGAATGCACACCAAATAAAAATTAGCCATGATGTACAGTGAGCAGACAGAGCTACACAGCAAGACATTAAATAATGATCTGAAATAGCATTTAAAGCCCAGGTATGTGCCAGGCTGTTTGGGCACATAATCCATGCCTGCTGGTCTAGCACACAGTAGGCTAATTGCGATATATTCTTTTTACTCCCCCCCCAATCCTCCCTACATTCTTCTCACCTCCCCTTCCCTGTACAGAGTGGGTGGCCGAGCTCCTCTTCGTCCTGTCAGTCCGGCCGGGTACCGCGCGGTACAGGAGATTCAGTTACCTGTTCCCGGCCGGACTGAAAGGAAGTGAGCACTCAGGCTGACAGGACGAAGAGGAGCTCGGCCAACCACTCTGCACAGGGAAGGGGAGGTGAGAAGAGAGGCAGTGCGGCAGCAGTCTGAGCGCTCTCTCTGGAGCGCTCAGGCGGCTGCAGCATTAGAAGGGCCGGCGATGGGGGCACAGGCCGCCCCCGGCAGCCATATAGACCCTATACCCGGTGTATAAGATGACCCCCGACTTTGGAGAAGATTTTCCAGGGTTAAAAAGTCATCTTATACGCCAGGAAATACAGTATATATATATATATATATATATATTTTATTTTTTATTTTTTATTTTTTTTTGGACAATCTTTTTTTTTTTTTTTTATCAGTTACATAAGTGTAGCCAAGAATAAATAGGCCACTCGCAGGTGGAATACACAGTGAACTGACAGCCAAATAATAGAACAATAACTGTAACAAAGCTTGTTCATAATATATATATATATATATATATATATATATATATATATATATATATATATATAGTATGAAAATTTGTAAAATAAATAATAAATTTGTATATTTGTAAATTTGTAAAATAAATAATAAATGTGTATATTTTATATATTTATTCAGCACCATTCATGCATAAGTGAAGGGAACAATTGTGGAGCAAAATTGTGCCTCCTTATGTCAACCTGTTTATATCTGATTTTGTAGAATGTTTTGATTTCAACAATATTATATTTATTTCATGAAGTGATTTGAATACATGTATGATTGCTTCCAGATTTGGAAGGGATACTGTACTAAAATCCGGTTTATTTTGTACAGTATCTGTATCCATGTCATCCCACATCAGATTTACCTGTGAGAGCGGATTTCTTAAATTTACAGGACTATAAGAATGAAGAGAAACCGAAGACTGTTCTTTTCTCTATACCTAACAGTTTATTACTTTCCCATCCAAGCATACAAAGTCTATATCACACAGTTCAACACAAAGAGTAAGAAGAATGGTAAGTGATGACACACACCTTCATCAAATACCTAATAGATTTAGAGGAAAGGGCTATCAAAAGACTACCTTACAGTCAGCTAGGGAATGAACTATATTAACATTGGGACTATTGTAGTCTAAATTTAAAATAATTTAATTATCATGGATTTCCCTTTGTTTATAGTTTTCTTCTGCATATTGGTTCCAATGGTTATATTCACTAAAATGAGAATTCAATGTGAATTTCAAATTTAAGTCCAGAGTAGCCAAATTGAAAGGATAGCTGACTTTTTCCAGTTTTACTATTTTGAGTTTAAATGCGAAATTCACTTTGAATTCCTTGCAGCTATTTAAACTAAATGTGTGGTTTGCTCTGACCACTGACCACTGACCACAGTGCTGCTAAAGCCTTTCCTTCAGCCTGCACTTGCTGTTACCCAGCCTTTCTGACCTATTGCTGCTGACTTAGACTGTCCACATATTACGACTCTGCCCCCCACAGACTGCTTAAGTATTCTTACCTGATCTATAGATTAAAAAGTATCCAGGAGCTTATACTAACATAAATCCATATATTATTCAAACAATAAAAAATTGGATAACTTGATACTAACGATAATATTCTTCAAAATAGTCCAAATAATGACTTATGCACCAATTAGTCCAAAACAGAAAAAGAATACAATGTATCATAGGAACCTCTAACTTGCAAAGATATCCTTTGTAAGATTAAATGAGGTTGGTATGAATTTCATTTACATTCATATAAGACAGTCTTAGTCTATAAAAGAATAGAAAACTGAAAAAGTCAATAAGAAATAGAATCAGGCTTGTTAGTATAGGAGACTGACACCCTGATTAATAGTTCAGAGCAAAAGACTGGGATAGCTGCCAAAAAAATATGTAACTGCAACATGTATGGAATGTATCCTAAATTGTTGCGTTTTAATATCCAAGGGGTATAATAAAAAAAATGTGCCTATTCGTATCACAAAAGTGATTAAAGAAGTTAATATTAAAAATATATACATTTTATTTCATCAAAAACAATAACATCAAATTGTTTGAAAACAAAAAAAGATATATAAAAAATATCAGGTAAGAAATGTTCCACAAGGGTGTATTTGTATGAGAAAAATTAGAGAACTGGTGTAACCTGAAAAATTATTTTGGATGGATAAGGATTGTGGTGTTTGCCTTCCGAATCCAATATGCAGAGCCGGTGAGGGCGGCGTCCGCGTCCTCGGAGCTGTCTCTCTAACCTCACATCAAGAGGTCAGCCTCCAGGATGACGTTGTATTCCAAACAGAAGACGTCAGTGGTTACCAGGAATCTCTTCTCTCTAGCCCGTCTGTGGATTCAATCATCTGTAGCCTTACGTGTTTTGTAGGGTACTGCCCTACTTCATCAGAGGCATATGACAGACTGAGTCAATGTTGATGTATATATACACTCATTGCTAATGCCAATTGATTTCATCTTTTAAAAATACCATTAATTAACTTCATCATTTAGACACATTTTTCATTAATATAAAACACAAGGGAATTGGTACACATGTGCAATCTGTAAACATATTATATCAGAAACATAGATAAATAGACATACTGTTTTTCACAAACATAAAACCACCCAAAATGTATTAAAAACGGACCACTCTCAAATGGTTTACCCCCAAAGGTTTCCTACAGCTCCAGATCTCCAGGTCGCTCAGTATTCAGTATTCAGCTTCTTAAACGGAGTGTCAGGAAGTGCAGATTGACGTCAGGCATGGATGCCGCTGATTGGCTAGAGTGGTCAGCTGACGCTCTAAGCCAATCGCTAGTTCCCGATTCATAAAAATGTTTTACGCTTTCATGAATGGGGAGCTACTGATTGGCTTAGAGTGTTAGCTGACCCTCTAGCCAATCAGCGGCACCCTCTGTGTTTCCTGACACTTAGTAAATTAAAGTGAACACATTAACACTGATATTTTTTTTTACTTGGGGAGATGAGAAGGTCCAAAGTTTCCCTGCCAGGCCCAGGTACCAAAGCCTTATGATGTGGTGTCCAGAATGAAGTGCTCCAATCTCATTTTCTTCTCCTTCATTTGACACAGTCTTCTTTTTTTTCTGAGGCTCCTTCTGCAGAGGCGGCTCTAGACTTTATGAGGCCTTAGGTGAAACTCAAACATGTGGCCCCACTAACAAAAAAGTGAAAAAAAATAGAGTTGCAATACATGCACACTGTCACATATACACATTGATGCACAGTTTACCTGTGTATGTGCCTGAGAGTGTGTCTGACAGAGTGTGTGTGTGTCTGTTAGCATGTTTGCATTTTTGTCTGGTACCCTATGTGTATGGGGTAGCTGCTTGAAGAGGGGGGTGATGGTGAGAGGGAGAGGCGGGTGATGGTGAGAGGGAGAGGCGGGTGGGTGATGGTGATGGAGGGGGTAATGCTGCTGATGGAGGGGTTGATGGGGGTAATGCTGTGGGTGGTGAGGGGGGGGTGATGCTGAGGGTGGGAGTGATGGTGGGGGTAATGAGGGAGGGAGTGATGGTGAGGGGGTAATGCTGAGGGAGGGAGAGAGTGATGGTGAGAGGGGGTAGGGGTGGATGCTGAAGGTGGGAGTGATGGTGAGGGGGAAATGCTGAGGGATGATGGTGGGGGGAGGGAGGAGTGATGGTGGGGGGTAATGCTGAGGGAGTGATGGTGAGGGGGGTAATGCTGAGGGAGTGATGGTGAAGGGAGGTAATGCTGAGGGAGTGATGGTGAGAGGGGGTAATGCTGAGGGAGGGAGGGAGGGATGGTGAGGGGGGTAGCGGGGGTGATGCTGAAGGTGGGAGTGATGGTGGGGGGGTAATGCTGAGGGAGGAAGTGATGGTGAGGGGGGGTAATGCTGAGTGAGGGAGTGATGGTGAGTGGGGAGTGATGTTGAGGGTAGTGAGGAGGTGATGCTGACGGTGCTAAGGAGGGGATAGTGAGGGGGGTAATGGTGAGGGGGTAATAGTGCCCCCCATGCCTCACTTACCTGCTCTGTGGGCTGCCCCCCCATCCCTCACCTACCTGCTCTGTAGGCTGCCTCCCTCCCCCATCCCTCACTTACCTGCTCTGTGGGCTGCCCCCATCCCTCACTTACCTGCTCTGTAGGCTGCCTCCCCCCCATCCCTCACTTACCTGCTCTGTGGGCTGCCCCCCCTCACTTACCTGATCTGTAGGTTGCCCCTCCCCCATCCCTCACTTACCTTCCTTCTGTGCTGCTCCCCTGCGGTTTCAGCCATGAGCGAGAGGCAGGGATAAGCTGGAGCTTCCTGCCTTTTAACATTTAACATGGCCGGCGCCGGTATTGCAGTGTATTCTCACACAAGCCTAAAATAGCAGCACAAGCTGAAAAATCCAGGGGGGGGGGCAAGTGCCCCCTCTGCCCGACCCATGCACCAGTTCTCTAATTTTTCTCATACAAATACACCCTTGTGGAACATTTCATATCATATAGTCATTATTTGGACTATTTTGAAGAATATTATCGTTAGTATCAAGTTATCACATTTTTTATTGTTTGAATAATATATGGATTTATGTTAGTATAAGCTCCTGGATACTTTTTAATCTATTTGTCTGTATATATGTATAGGATTTGATGAGGTCCTATATTTCTAGTTTAAGAGCTTTTTAATGAATAGTCTGTCCTATTCCCTCTTATCCATTTTCTAAACAGCCATTTTTGACTATTAGAATCTAACCACATTACATTCTTACCTGATCTGCCTACCGACTACTCACCTGCTTGACCTGGCTATGATTAAGGACCTTTCTGTTTGCCTCATTCCTGGTACTGCATGCACACTCCATCGCCTCAGGACTCAAAGTACCTCTCTTCACAGGCTACCCAGCCACTTCCCCCCACGGACTGTCATCTAGCTGTGCTCACAGTAATATAAGGTCAGATCCTTTCCTTTGCACAGCTTAACTGATAAGCTCTATGTGACGGACCACCTGGCACGCCGAAAGGGTACCTCCGTTAATCCTTGCTCCTAGTGCTCACCGAGGACTCCAAGCACTCCACCAGACACCATAAGCACTGTAGACCCCACAAACTGCAGCAGCTTGGTTGGGGTCTCGCCGTCATCCACCCACCCTGGACCCAAGACCAGGATCTAGCTTCCAGTGCGTGAACCTCTCCTACTCCAGAGGAGAGCGTAGCAGGAACAGCCCATATAAGAGCTAGTGATTAGAATCCAGGGGAGTATAAGGAGTATAGCAATCCCCAGTGTGAATATAGCTGTCCCCTCCACAGATGAGATGAGACTCTATGTTGAGGGTGAAGAGGAACTGATTTTAATGGTGCAACACTTGGCCTTATATGACAATCCCCATGCAAGGGGTACGCCCACATGGACCTTGTTGGGGACTTCAACACAAAGTCACAGACCAATCATAACAGTGTTTAAATGCACTCCTATAACAAACATACAATCTTTCCTCTCTGCCTTAGAGATAATTGAGTCAGATACTGTATTAACCCAATTATCTCCAGGCAGAAAAAAACACACATTTCTATAAAACACATAGTATCTCCACAAATGTTACATCCCCTAATAGCCCTGATCTGGGTGACCAGCATATCCAAAAATCACCCAGATCAGTTCAGGGGTTCAGAAATTTTATGGAAGTCATTTATTTGACCGACCAAAAATTTGAATATGTTGGTCTCCCAGATCGAGGCTATCAGGGGATATGTGATTTGTGGGAATACCTGTTGTATAAAGGGGTGTTCTAATTTTTGGGAAAATTGTGTGCCCTCTGCCTGCAGATAATTGGGTTATTCCTTAACTTATCTCAATATCTCCCAGACAGAGAGAGGGAGTGTGTTACTGTAAACCTGTACTCTGATTGGTTATTTTCTTTGTGTACCGTGGGAGGTCCTCTTGCAGGAGGATTCTCATAAAAGCCAGTGTGGCATCAATAAAAGTTATTCCTGTTACACCCTTCATGAAGTCTAGGCTCATGCTTGGGGAATATTCTACTTGCTGGGGAGAATCATCTTGGAAGCTGCATTCATCTACACTATTCCTCTACACCCTAACTGCAGTTATAATCACTTATGCTCAGCTATTGGGAAAGGAATAGAAGATCGCAGTACCATAACCACTGCAGGTATTAACATATGTTAATACATTATCTACCTTAATTGGGGAGGCATTGTGTGCTGTATGTGGGAGTGTTACATTGATTCTATTGGTCTGTACAATTTGTGTCCTGTGCCCCATCAGGTCCATGGGTGTTTCTCTGGCCTGAAAAGTTGTATAAAAAATCCAACCTGTACCATTAAACTCTCAGATCATCTTGCACCTTCATGAAGTCTTGGCTCATGTTTGGGGGACTGGAGAACTTCATACACTCTGAGGATTGTTATAATCACTATACTCCCCTGAGTATAATCACTAAGCTCTTGTAAGAGTTGTTCCTGCTACGCTCTCTAGACGAGGAAAGGCCTACCCAATGGAAGCTGGATCCTGGTCTTGGGTCCAGGGTGGGTGGAGGACGGGGAGACCCTAACCAAGCTGCGGCGGTTCGTGGGGTGTATAGTGCTTATAGTGTCTGGTGGAGTGCTTGGAGACCTCGGAAAGCACTAGGAGCATCGATTGACCGAGGTACCCGGTCGGGGTGCCAGGCGGTCCGTCACACAGCTCTGGCACTATCTCTGTGTGAATATTCAAACTATTTAAGTACCGTTGACAGTTTCTCTGGTTGAAGAAGACTGGAATCAGAAGCTGCAACCACCGATTCCCAGTGAGATCCAGGTATCCACTATAAAGAAATGCTTTTCATGGGTGTCCCCCAAATTTTACCACATGACAGGTGGCACCATATTTTGCATAACTCTCTTTACTGTAAAATCCAGCAGCACAGATCATAAGAGAAGCAACCAATCAGAAACAAGTATCTAAATCCATAAAAGGCCCTGCCAGCCTGATCACTTCCTCTTTAATTGCTGCTCCTGCTGGCACTGGTCAGAGTATTTTACCTAGTGATTCTCTTACTTGTTTTAAGTTTGTTATGCCTTAGATCAGAGGTAGTCAGCCTTTTAATACCTACCGCCCACTTTTGAATCTTTGTTGATGGTAAAATTTCCTTACCGCCCACCAGTGCCACAGTAACTAATTTTATAATGCAAGTGCGACTTATTTTTCTACTTTTTTTTTTTTTTAGAAAGGATTTAAAAAACAAATGTACTTTTATTTTAATTTTTTCTCTTTTCTATTCTATTGTTTTTCTATGTGTGTCTGTGAGGTGCTGTGTGTGTGTGTGAGAGAGCGAGAGGTGCAGTGTGTGAGTGGTGCAGTTTGTGCGCGAAGGGTGCAGTGTGTGCGCGAAGGGTGCAGTTTGTGCGCGAGAGGTGTGGTGTGTGAGAGGTGCAGTGTGTTTGTTAGTGGTGCAGTGTGTGTATGTATAAGAGGTGCTGTGTGAGTGTGAACGGTGTTGTAGTTGTGTGAGGGTGGAATTGTGTGTGTGTAGGTAGGGTGTGTGTGTGAGGGTGACCATGTGTTTGAGGGGGCAGTGTGTGTGTGAGGGGGCAGTGTGTGTCTGAGGTTCAGTGTGTGTCAGAGGTGCAGTGTGGCAGTGTGTGTGAAGCGGCGCAGTGTGTGTGAGGGAAGGTGGGTGAGATGTGAAAATTTATCTTAATGTCTCCCTCTCCCTTTTTCTTAGCTTTTACCAGAGGCGGGGGGATATAATGCTGCAAGCCCTGGTGGTCCACTGATGGCATGTTCACTTTAGTCTGCAGCTCCTTTGGCTGCAGGCTGACTCTCCTGTCCTCCTGCGAGCACAGCACTGAATTGGAACGTTGACATAGTAACGCGCGGCAGCGCACCGTCCAACCTGCTCACGGGAGCCTCCCAGGCCCTGCCCTCCCTCTGCTGGAACTAAATGCCAGCGGCCCAGTGAAGCAGATCTTTGATTTCCTCACCAGCTCGAGAGAGGGAGATCTTTTCTCACCAGCAAGGCTGTCTCTGCATGGGCCAGCAGGGGAGATGAAAGCCAGCCTTGGTTCATGACGAGATCGAGGCCCAACGGACATTTTCTAAAGAACCCACCACCGCCCACCTGAAATCCCAAACCGCCCACTAGTGGGCAGTAGGGACCAGGTTGACTACCCATGTCTTAGATTGTTTGAGAAACACTAGTACTTTATTAGAAGTTAAGTAGATATTGATTCTTTGTCCTCCCTCCTTCTCATCCCCTTCTTAGAACTAGTTCTATACTATATTTGAGATTTCCCTTCTGTGACCTGTCTCCTACCTCAGAGCCGTGTTTGCCTGCTTTTCAGTTAATCTCAAGCGCGACGCTGCCCCCGAGTGCCACGTCCACGCTTTTACTTTCACTTTCTGCCCACTTTGCCAGACTCTGTGGGGATCCAGAGGGTGGTGGGGACGCTATTTATTCATGGCCCGCGGCGACCTGTGACCTTCTAGGATCTTGTGAGTACCGTGAGATTCACCGTGGCCATCTTGTTTTCCATTCCAGATCGATATTACCGCGATCTGGCTGCTAGGATCATTTACCTGCAGCACATCTTGTCCTGGAAACCCCTGCAAGTGTTCCTTCATACTTACCAGGTAGCTGCTTCTACACGAACAGTCATATATGGGGAAGTGCTTCCTGTATCTGTATAAATACACTGTGACATACCAGTTACTGAGGATAAAACCTGTTTACACTCTACTGTATTAGAGTATCATACAAGTCACTGTGCCAAAATTATAAGTTGCTATTTGTGGGAGTCCTTTGTTGTACATGGCACACCATGGTATGAGCCCCCATGGTGAGCCCCCAGTTATCTCTGGGCTAGATTCTGCTCAGGCAGAGGATACAGGGGTGAGCCCCCTCTCATGGTACCCATATAGTCCAGTTCAGAAAACGCTGTCGACATATACATGAATGGTTGGTGACCACAGAAGTACAACCCTGACGTACAACTGGGATGAACCCCTCTTTTCCATACGCATCACCTGGCAACTCTAAAGAGGGAAATACCTTCAGTGGTGTGTCCCGTATAAATATATATATATATAAAAACTTCCACATTTCCCATATGACGCAAGGAAAACCCCCTTCCATACATTAGAGGGTGAGCCCCTCATATTGGCACTGACATCTAGAAATAGTCCCGGAGTGTCACATTTAGCATTGGTCAATCTCTGGACAAGCCCTAGTTGTACCAGGACCCTGGCACATGTGGCTCAAATCCACTCAATGTCACTGTTTCCCAACAGGTTTACTGATCAATTGATCAATCCCACTGTGGTGCTGCCACAACCTGCAGATGTGGGGTCACCAGACACAGAAGCCCTTAGAGGACCGGAGGCTTCCAAGAGGCTGGCAGGTCCTAAACGCCACTGGAAAAGGGCAAACTACCCATCAACCAGAGTTAAGCGCAAAGCTCCTTTCAAACGTTTTAAAAGAGCTGATAGACTGGAACTACCCCGCCTTTCAGACAAGGACTCCTATCCATCACTATCAGTGATGCATAAATGGCAAGCGGAGAGATCGCCTCAGAAGAGGACAACTGGCAGGACTTATTATTATTATTGCCATTTATATATCAGATTCCGTAGCGCTTCACAATACTTGTCCCAGTCAGATTCCCTATACATGAAGGAAATGGTGTTGGGGGACGACTTCCAAAGGACGGACACCAACGCCCAACCAACCAAGTGCACGGAAGAAAGAGTCTTCCTGGGGGAACCTTTGTTTGATTCAAGCACCAGGCACCCTAGGTCATCGGAGTGGTCCCTACCCGACCATCTAGTACAATTCATGCATTTTTGGTTCCGCAAGCCACTAGAGAGAGAAGTACGGGCCAAACTCAGGGCCGAATACCCCCGCCCACTCCTTCCTGACAAAGTCGTACTCACACCCGATTTCTATACAACAGTGGTGGTGTTTATATCCTGATCAGGCCGGGACCCACATAAAGGCATCGAGAAAGGCCTGAAGTTGGCACAGGATAAGTTACTGGACCTTCCCGGCCAGTTGGTGAAAATGTTATACTTCCAGATTTGGCCCTCACTCAAGGCACTCAGTTGGATCCCAACGTCATGCATGAATGGGCACAACGTGCCATATGCATGTTGTGCAACACTAATACAGCGCTCTGCTCCAAAAGATGGAAATTATTGGACCTCGGCTGCAAGGAATTGGGACCTCTGGCGAATGGGCTTCGCTTCGGAGAGCCTTTCATAGCGGAGTTGAAGAAACATGTCAATTTATTCACCACTTTGAACAAGGCCCAAACTTTGCTCAAGCAAGTCTTCCGCTCCCCACCCGCACGGGGCCGAGTCACTAGTTGTTTCTGGTCCACGGGCTGCCTATCAGCAGTCTTCATCTTTTTTCCTGACTTCCCCACCAAGACCCTCATTCCACAGAGGCTCGGACAGAGCATGAGGCGCTAGAGGACAAGGCCGTGATCGCTTCTCAACAGGTGAGCCTTGCATTGTCTGCTCCTATTACCATTGTTACTGCAGGCAGGTTGTCCCTTTTTTCAGAACTGGAAGACTATTACCACAGATATTTGGGTCCTGGAGACCGTTCGAGAATACGCCATCGAATTTCATAAGTGGCCCGCACAGGCTTTCTGCCCTCATCCACTACAAGTGTCAAAGTAACACAGCCATCTTCTGGATGAACAAATTATTTCCCTCTTCGACAAAAGTGCTGTCCAATTCGCTTCGGATGGAAGTGGATTGTTCAGCAACATCTTACTGGTCAAGAAAAAGACGGGAGAATATTGACCAGTCATCAACCTTCTTCAACTCAATGGTTTTGTGATATACCAACACTTCAAGATGGAGGCTATCCACCTGCTTCGGTACCTTCTACTGGCCAATGACTGGTTCACTCGACTCAATCTCAAAGACGTGTATCTCTCGGTGCCTTTAGCACCAGAGAGTCACCGATTCCTATGGTTTGTTTGGAGGCGACAGGCTTGCCAGTTCACGTGTCTTCCGTTCAACCTCAGCTCAAAGCTTCACAAAGCTACTGAAGCTGGACATGTTCAATTTTTGAGAACAAAAAAACATCCATTGCCTTATATAGCTGGACAATTTGCTGATTTTCTGTGATGCAGTGTCCAGACATTTACTTTCTAGAGCCCTTAGACTTCATTGTGAACCGTCATCCGGAGCCTCGCCAAGGGTCTCTCCAATTGCTGCATCCTGGAGCCCTGACGGAGGCAACGAAGGACATCTACAAATTCTGCCTCTCCCGCAACATCACCCTTTGGGCGGAATATCTGCCAGGGACCTTCAACCTCACAGCAGGTTCATTCTCCCGCCACTGGCAGGACACCAGCGACTGGCGGTTAGACGGCTCGATTGATGACCTGACATCCCTCAGATGACCACTAAAGGTGGACTTTAGCTAGATGGATTTGCTGGTTGTTCTTCATGGCTGGGGTAGAATCATGTTTTGGTGCCCACTCTGTCCGCGGCGTGGCTGCATCACATGCTTTTTCGGCGGGTGCGTCTCTCTCGGACATTATGAGATGTGCAGATTGGACACAAGAATATACTGTAATGGATCACCTGGCACCCCGACTGGGTACCTCCGTTGAAGGATGCTCCTAGCACTTCCTGAGGACTCCAAGCACTGCAGCAGACACCAAAACCACCGAACCGTAGGAGCATATGAATGCTCTCAAGCATATGAATGTTGTATACAGCTGAATAGGAAAAACCATGCGAATAGGTTTACACTCCTAGCAGTCAAACTGGAACAGCATACAATAAATCCTCCCCCAATAATGAGACGACACTTCACTTTGAGGGTTAAGCAGGAACTGACTGGACTGGCACACACAGCTTCTTTTATTCCCAATCCACAAATTTAGTACTGCCCACAGGGTTTTACAGAACAACCAATAACACGTACAATACACTCAGACACTCCCACACAAAATCCTCCCCTCTGCCTGTGATACAATTACCTTACACAATGGGTAATCTAATTATCACAGACAGAGAAATACAGTTTCATAAAACATATCACAGGGACCCCAAAACATGCAATAACCCCATAAAAACCAGGGGATCTGGGTGAACCACATATACAAAATTCACCCAGATCCGTTCAGTACTTTGGAAGATACAGCTTAATGCAGATTCTGCAGAACATATACAGGCTAAATGAAAAACAATCATTGTATAATGTGTCCCCTGCTGTATAGTCCAGAACCACTGCACGATGTCTCTGTGAATCAAATACTGGCGAGATGACACCGTGTTGAAAAGTCCAAACAGTGTCTGAGAGTTAAAATGGCCGCCATCCATTGTTCTCACCATGTGCCTCTGATACAGGAAATGGTGGCCACCCAGTAACTCCACAGTATGTCCCCAGATGGTTCTTAAAGGGCCAGCAGCAGCACAACACAAATCCATTATGCCCAAATCATGTCTTTAAAGGGCAATACATCCCAGGGGCCATAGTCACATGGCAGGAGGCTGGCAATCAGTCTTCTCCAATGTCCAGTGGCGAGGTCGGTCTCGCCACATATACTTTCTGTGCTTTTTACTTTAGACAATCTTCTCGGTTTCTTTCACTCTTCTAAATTCTCAGCGTTAAAAATGCAAAATATGAAGCCTCCTGTTGTGGTAAAATTGTAGATTATGCTAATGTGGTGTACCTATAATCTTAAATTTAGTAATGACAGGAGGCAAATATTTTCCCAACCTGCTTTGCTTCCCACCCCGGGTCTTTATTTTTTGCACTAGTTTAGTTAGGTGAATTGTAATGGTTAGATTGAATTAAATTATTTAATTACCTCACTTGATTATATTATGGTAATTATTAATGTGGATATCTTGTCACTTCAGGTGCCTTCCACTTCTTTTTGTTTCTTTTCAGTGTGATCGACTTCTTCACATGGCTGGATCTGTTTACGTTGTGTTTCCGGTCATCTATTTCTCAAATTCTGTATGTTATTTGCTGTACCATTATTCTTCAGGACTTGTTCTTGTTTTAGACTGTTTATATTAGTTCCCTACAAAGAAAGAGGAAATGCTCAAGCTGGCAGGGCCTTTTATGGATTTGGATACTTGTTTCTGTTGTTTCTCTTATGATCTGTGCTGCTGGATTTTACAGTAAAGAGAATTATGCAAAATGTTTGCCTACTGTCATTAAATTACAATTATAGGTGCACTACGTTAGGATAATCTACAATTCTCTTTTTTCCTATGTATATTTGGATTCCTTTGGCTAAGTACCTGATCTTTGCATTTACAAGTGCTTCATTAAAATGACAGAAAGCATATGACTGAGGACAGTCTCTTGTGCCAATTAAGCAGTATGCTTTTCAGGTAGCCTTTATTGTCCATGTTAAAATTAGTGAAGGATTTACCATTAATGCGATATTCAAAATTCTAAACTTTCTATCCATACTGTTCCTTTTACTGTACAAATAGTAAAGTTTATGAACCATTATAGCATTCTAGCTTAATAGGTAACCATATGCCTATGTGCATAGCAATGTTAAAGCCCTCTAACCTGGGCAGAAATGCCATGGGAAAGCCCTTTCTGAAATAAATGCAGCGGAATAGAGCTGAAGAATTGTAATGGAATGAGATTTTTTTTCTTCTGCATTGTGAAAACCAGCAATGGGGAAGGTAAGAGTGACTAAATACAAAATTAAAACTAGTTTTACTATCTTTTTAATTGCTGCTGAATTAATTTTAACTAACAATTGAGCTGGTAGTTACATCGGCTGAAAAGAGACATGCCCTTAAAGTTCAGCCTTCCTTACATATGTTTTTTTGCTGTTGATCCAAAAGAAGGCAAAGAGAAACCAGTCTGAAGCACTTTCAATTTTGCAACAAACTAGGAAAAAATCCTTCTTGAACCCTGAATGGCAGTCAGATTTGTCCTCTGATCAAGGAGCTATTACCCAACAGTTGAAAAATTATATAATTGAATATTCTTTTTTGAAAGTGGTAGTTTCTATGCTTAATACAAATATACATTTACTAAAGTGCCCCTAAAACATATACATTTATTCATAGGGGAAAGTGCTGATAAACTTTTCCCAACTTATTTTTAATTGTGTTGTATCACAGTGTTTGAACAGCCCTGTTTCCAGAGGGGAAAAAAATCAAAAGCTTACTAAAAATTTTTTTTTTATGTAGATTAAACTTAATTGAGGGATAAACCCAAAAATTTTAATGTGACTATTCGCACGCAATATCAATTCTCAATTTATTTTTATATGACACAAACTGAATCAGATGAAACCTTCATAGGCATATTTGTATTAGGTTTTTCCAGTGGTCCTGTAATTGTGTTCCAGATAAAAATATATATGGTCACATTTCCTGAAGGGTTAATTACCAAGTCTTTAAAACTAAGCAGAGTTACTTAGGCAAATGTGTTATTTTCCTTTTTGCTAAATTCCAACTCACTGTTCATCTTCTACAGCTAAGAGTTCTTGTTTCTGTGACCTCTTGGAGTGAAATGTGAGTTGAAGCAATGCCCCTGGAGAAAATGTTTCACAAATGGCATTGTTGCTGTTTCATATTTGCTTAACCAGGAAGGAAACAAAATCTTCCAAACACCATCAAAAAGAAAAACCACTGTAGCATGATGGGCAAAATAAATAAATAAAAATAAAATGTACAGAGTTTAATGAGGAAAGTTTATGTATTGAAATTAGAACAGAGAATTCAGCTCTGTGAGGAGACAACAAGAAAGAGTGAAAGAATAGTAAACACAATTAAAAAAGAAAATTAGACAGGAATGCATTCAATACTGTGAAATAGGAACACCTGTACAGGAGGAAATATTTTCTACAATGATTAAATACTGATTAAATACTTAAAGAGGAAATGGACAACACAATGTAGGAACGTGAAGTTGAATATTTTATAACTGGATTCATAACTTTCTTTATTGAAGCACTTATTTTCTATGACACTGCAATGTGTCTGTTTACTATCCCTGATCACTGTTTTTCACTATATAGTTGTGGTAACATAGCCTTTTTTTCTATTTAATATCTTGGAAACGCATAGTACAGGTGTAGGGATAAAAAGGATAATTTCCAATTTAAATTAATAGAGGATTGGATTCCAAAAGAAAGGTAGAGAGGGAAAACAACTGAAAGCTATAGAGAAGTAGCAACAAGAGGTGAATTACACTCCAATTAAAGACTGAAAGGACACTCCAGGCACCAATATAACTTGTATACATTTTTACAACTTTTGGACTAAATAATTGCCTCTATTTTTTCATGTTCGATTTTCTGTAAGTTTTGCATAAAAAGAGTTTTTGCAGCATTCTGTATCTTAATCCAGTCACCCCTGTTCCTCATCTCAGCAATTATAAAATAATTCTTGCTGGCTCAAGTAATGGAAATATGATGTCACAGACCCCTTTCTGTTTCTCTTAATCTGCAGTGTTTCTTTAACTAGACAGTTATCAGCAGAAAGACCAGAAAAAATTTATGCAAGTTGTAATTCAGTGAACAGTTCCCAAAAGTCACAAAATAATCTAACAATTGAACTAAAATTTACACCCAAGTCCTAGTGTAGCACTTGAGGCTGTCCCTAAATTAGGGACTGTACTGATTTGGGCAGGACAGTCCCTGTTGTTAGTGTACTGCCATGACATACCAATTTAGCTCTGGTGGGATAGGGGGAGAGAATCAGCTGACTGTTATCTTGTTGTCCGTGGCCTGAATCCATACCTACAAATGTTGGGAGGTATGGCACTTTGAAGTGTCCCCCCAAAAAAACCCATTATATCTGAGTGCTAACTTGCAGTTAATGGAAAACTTGGAAACATGCAGTGACTTACAATGTGAATATATTTTATTGTTTTAGATTTTGTTTTCACATATATTTTAGATGCATTATCTAAACAATGAAATGGTTTATTCCCAACCTGGAGTGCCCCTTAAGCATTGAGAACATGAATGAGGGAAATAATAAAATTCAAGAGAAATGGTTTCATAATAAATTAATAAAATAATTTACAAAACATTTAATTTATCTCACTGTTAAAAAGGAAGTATATCCTTAAAAACATTTGATGTTTTATGTCCAAGGCAAGGCAGAGGAGTTCAATTCACAATACTGCTAGCGTATTCAGTTTGTGATTGCAGTTTTGGCTAGAAAGTTTATATTCCATGCACAACCACAAATGCATTGGGCTGCCCAGAAGTGTCCTCCCATTTTATTTAGCTATTTTTAGCTGATGAGGTGAATTACCAAAGTAATCTGTATACTGCAAGTCTAAAACTGAGGATTATGTTCTGGCATGCCCCCTGCATTGGTGATGTGGTTTCAGATCTGTAACACCTCAGGGCAAATTAAAAATAAATAAAAAGTGTGATATACATATAGGTATGTTACTTTTAGAGGAGCAAGGCAATGTCATTTAATTTTAGGTTCTATGTAGAATTTGTTTCCATCTCGTACATTGTATGAATGTAGAGCACGTGTGCTGAACTTCATCTCCTCTGGTCCAAAAGGAGCTTCGTGGTCCAGGTAATAGACTCTCATGTTGTTTGTAGATAGAGGGACCAAAGTCTTTAGCTGCTTCTTAAATTCAGCAACTGTCTGGTCTACCCGGATGCTCATTTTTTCCACTTTTTCCGCAAAGTGAATGTCAACATTTGCTCGACATTGTGGCCTAAGGTCAACTTCTGCCAATGGTTCCAGCTTGCCATACTTTGTCACCAGCTCCTGATATCTGAAACAAAAACATACAGATGTGTCCATTAGCCATTTCCAATGGTTTTTAAATTTTATATATATATATATATATATATATATATATGTGGAAACTTTAAGTTGCATTCCAGCCTGGTGTGTTTCTAGCAGTGGAGAAGAAATTAAAATTAATGAATTATTACTGTTTTATTGTACAGTGTATTTCTATTTTATCTTTTATGTTATACTGTAAATACCAAGCCTTTTCTCACCAAAGACAGGATCACTTCCTTAC
The DNA here is from genome assembly GCA_933207985.1 of Pelobates cultripes. Classification (NCBI taxonomy): domain Eukaryota; kingdom Metazoa; phylum Chordata; class Amphibia; order Anura; family Pelobatidae; genus Pelobates; species Pelobates cultripes. The sequence goes on along the minus strand of OW240921.1, from coordinate 65,666,090 downwards.
TGTGCAAGCATTTATCTTTTCCTTGGTTAGCAATCAAGCCTCAATATCAACTTCCCATTCTTATAGATTACACATCAAGTTAGAAATGCCAGTTGTGACAAACTCCCCTTTTCAAGTGAGTTTACCACGAGTTTCTAGAGGAGCCTGCTAGCCAGCCTCCTGCCCACAGACTATGGACCTTGTTAAATGTGATATAAAAGTCTCAGTTTGTGTATTTGCACTATATGGTTCGGGAACTGAACAGCCGCACAAACCGGAGACCACCCTAGAGCTTGTTAAGTCTAATTGATACTTTGTAACAATTTCCACCTCAGTGTTTTAAGTGTTTGTCTGGGTGGCCGCAATTCCTATGAACGACCACAAGGTGGCGGCCATCTTGTTTGCATGAACGCAGGCAGCGTTGTTTGGCCGTCGAGTTCATGGAACTATTTTCGGATATGGTAACTCCCGAACACCACTGGACTTCCAAGATCTCCTGCGTTCGGTTCAACAACACTTAGAAAGACATTGCTTCCAGGGTAAGAGTTTGTTCGTTTTTAAACTACCGAAGTAGACCGACCACAAGCCCTGATTCTATGGAACTGATTTGGGCATGGGACCATGCATGTGGTCGGTCAAATAAATGACTTCCAGGAAATTCCTGAACCCCTGAACTGATCTGGGTGATTTTTGGATATGCTGGTCACCCAGATCAGGGCTATCAGTGGATGTGACTTTTGTGGGGTTTCCATGTGTTTTGGGGTACTTTCGGGATGTTTTTAAATATATGTTTTTTGTGCCTGGAGATAATTGAGTTTAGTACAGTTCCTGACTCAATTATCTCTCAGGCACAGGAGAGGGATTATCCTGCAACATTTGGTGGCAAGCAATGGGCTGGCTTCCTAGTGAGTATAGAATCATCCTGGAGACACCGGTATTGTTGGATTTATAATTGAGGGCAACGCTAGCATTCGTGCAGTGCCCCTGGTTGCGGAGGAGCTCAGCAGAATGGAGCGAGCTGGTCTCCACTCAGCGTTCGCACTCAGGGACGAGAGTGACCCAGAATGGAGAAATATAACCCGAGTGCTATATTGGGAAGAGGCCCTGGAAGAGATGAACGAGGGGAACAAGCTCCAGGGTAAGACTACTGACTATGTTCGGTAGTTTGTTTTTAAACTACCGAACTAGACCGATTGCAAGCCCTGATTCTATGGAACTGATTTGGGCATGGGACCATGCATGCGGTCGGTCAAATAAATGACTTCCAGGAAATTCCTGAACCCCTGAACTGATCTGGGTGATTTTTGGATATGTTTGTCACCCAGATCAGGGCTATCAGGGGATGTAACTTTTGTGGGGGCTTATGTATTTTTAGGCTACTTTTGGGGTGTTAGGGAAAAATAATGTTTTTTCTGTGTTTAGAGATAATTGGATTAGATTAGTACAATTCCTGATCCAATTATCTCCCAGGTACAGAGGAAGGATTATCTGATTTTGTATTGGAGTGTTCTGGACCTGAGAGCCAATGTAATTGTGCATATGTTTTTACTGTGGTTTACGCTCAGGTCCAGGGGGACCCCCCCCCTTGCATGGGGAAATATATATATAAGACCAGTTGTGGTTGTCATTAAAGTATTCCATCTTGTACTCCCAGAACTATGTGTTGTCTGGTTACTGGAAGGGGAGAGGGCTGTTCCAGCTTGTTGCAGCGTGCAGGTTTCAACAGGGAAAGTCCTTGTAAGGACTAGAGCTCCCAGGACTGAGTGTCGTCCAGTGCCTGGTGGTTGCTAGAGCGAATTCCCCATTCGGCTCCAGGAGAGAGCGGTTGCAGAGCCCCAGCCAAGCCACGGCAGAAGTGCTGCTGTTTGTCCCCTGTTCCAGCTAGGAAGCAGTCCTTGGCGGAGGTACAATGAGCTCCACTACACCATAATTCTAATTTCCATTATGTTCTTGGTCCAAATATTCATAAGCTTTCAAGAAAATTACTGATAGCGGCTTTGAACACCATGACTTTTACCATGTTACCATGACTGCCAAGGTCTGTCACCTGATTAATGCACTAACTCGCATTATTGAATAGTTCATTTAGTCCAGTCCACATCTCTAGAAAGTACATAGAATGTACACTGAAGCTTGCATGTGTGGTCAAATACTGGAAGGTGCAACCCTGTCTATTGAAAAAAGGAAGAAAAAAAACACCCAAAAAGGGATGTCTTATATAAAGACCGCCCAGAGGGTAAATACCCAGTCCAATCTCAACAGTAGTGTAGTTGCCAAAAAATAAAAAAGCCTTTATTGAAATCTATTAAAAAACCTGGGTAATCAGTGATGGACAGAATAATATAGGGAGAAATATGTATGGTAGGAACAAGGCTAATCAAGAGCCAACCCTCACAAGAAACGGAGAGGGGATAGAAGGCAATATGTACCCCCATACATAACTCAGGTAACAAAGCAGTAGGAAAGAACAGGGAAAGGGAGAAACACACACTCCCAACCAAACAGTAGTGCTATGCTAATACCCTATCTCCTATAAAACACCTTCGTGGGTGTTCTAATCTAAATGCTGTCATAACATCTGAAGCCCCAGGTACACACACATACTAGAAAAACATAAATGAAAAGGTGCTCAGAGCAAAGTGCTCAAGAGAGTATTAAAAACACAGAAGAACCCGACGTACGTTTCGGCGTGACCACACGCCGTCCTCAGGGGTATCAGCAGTGAGCAAAAAACTGTCCGGGTGGTAAATTTATACCTTAAGCTCATAAGCTTTATTGTAATCACCTGTGATTGTGTCTAAATTGCTCCGGTCCTCCTGTGAATGGGGCTGTGGGGGTGTGGTGTAACACACCATAGTGTCAGCCCACATTTCTATGTCAGAGGTAGCCAGAACAGAAATCAGGTGAAAGGCAATTAACCCTTTGAGTGCCCCGCCCGGAACAGATATAAATGGATACTTACTATATCTAAAAGGCAGTATCCATAGCTTAACAGTTAACCCTTGGAATGTCCAAATTGTATCATATAGGTCAAGTGTGTGGATTGATTCTTATGGCTGTATTGTGTAGCTTTAGTACAATTAAAGAAACAACTTATAACCGTTGTGAACCAGTAAGGGATAAGTACAATGGCTATATGGGCAGTCATACACAGAAGCCGACAATTCTTTTATTGCCACTGTAAATAGTAACCCATTAGTTTATGCAACACAAAACAGACCCCTAAACTCTTAGACCTATAATACAGGTAAAATTAATGGACATATGAACACCAAATATAATAGAAATAAATAAAGAATATATACATATATACAGACATAACTTAAGATACCATTTATTATCAGAATTATTGCAGTACTTTAAATAAACGGGGAATATGAAAACCCTTCATTTAGCCCCAGGGGAGATAGCGTTTTGAGATGGTAAATCCAAAACGCCTCTCTTTGTCTTAGTTTTAGGTCCCAGTTTCCTTTCCTAGGAGGCTGTGGTACATGTTCAAGACCCATGAACCGGATGCCTGCCGAGGAGTGATTGTGATGTAGATGTAAATGCCTTGAGACGGGTGTTTCCAAACGTCTCTTGACAGAATTTACATGTTCACGTATCCTTAGCCTGAAGTGGCGAAAAGTCTTGCCTACATATTTTAGGCCACAGGAGCAAGACAGTAGGTAAACTACTCCTGTTGTGTTACAATTAAAGAAGGAACGTGGTTTGAAATTCATTAAGCCCTTGCTGTCAGAGGCCCTCTTGGTAATAAACGGGCATGCACTGCAGTGACCACATTGGAAAGAACCCATTGGTAGGTATTTTTGAAAATAACCTGACGGGGACGTAGTTGAGAGGTGACTAGGTGCTAGGATATCTCTCAAGTTTTTGCCCCTCCGTGCTGTAATTGAAGGGAGTGATGGCAGAATTTCCTTCAGATGCTTATCTGATTGGAGGATAGGCCAGAATTTTTGAAAGACATTCAGCATAGTGTCCCATCCTGCATCATATGTACCTATGCAGCGTATTTTATTTTCCTCAGTCTTACGACCCCCATCTGTAATTAGGGTTTCCCGTTCAGTGTGGATTGCCCTCAGATAGGCTCTTTTTAGAACCCTATTTGGGTAACCTTTGGCCTTAAACATGTGACGCAGCTCATTTGCTTTTAATTTGAACTCCTCCATCGTGGAGCAGTTTCGTCGAAGTCTCAAATATTGGCCTATTGGGATACCGGATTTGAGTGATATGGGGTGATGACTAGACCAGCATAGCAGGTTATTTGAGGCTGTCTTCTTTCTGTACAAGGTTGTTTCAATTTTGCCTTCTTTAGATACCTGTAGTGCTAGATCTAGAAAGCAAAGGTTTTGACCCCCTACTTCACTAGTGAATCGTAAGTTAAAATCGTTGCTGTTCAGCAGACATACAAATTCTTTGAATCTCTCTGATGTATCAAGCCAAATCAAAAACACATCATCGATGTATCTTTTCCAATAGAAGATCTGATTAGTGTATGATTTCAGCTTAGGATCTGCCCTAATACACCTTTCCCACCAGCCTAGATGGAGATTGGCATATGAGGGCGCACAAGACGTCCCCATAGCTGTACCAGTGGTCTGGTGGAAGATTTTGCCATTGAACAGAAAGATATTACGAGTCAAAATGAATTCAAGTAATTCCATTACAAAATTCACATAATGTTCAGGTAGGTCAGTTTCAAGATTTAATAGTTGACGGGTATGTTTAATACCTAGGTTATGAGGAATTGAGCTGTAAAGGGCCTCCACGTCAAGGCTACACAGGATAGCGTTTGGAGGTAAAGTAAGGTTGGTCAATAAATGCAACATTTGTTTAGTATCTCTAAGGAAAGATGGTAGCTTCTGTACTACTGGGGACAGAATCTTATCCACATAAATGCTTACATTCTGAGTTAGATTATCACAACCAGAAACTATCGGCCTACCGGTCGGATCGGTTAGTGATTTGTGCACTTTAGGCAAGCAATAAAAAGTAGATAGACATGGTTGTTTGGTGCACATAAATTCAAACTCATCCTGATTAATGAGTTGATGATTCACAGCCTTAGTAAGCATAGTTTTTAACTCAGCTTGGAACGCTTTTGTAGGATCTTTTGCTAGTATGCGGTAAGTATTTTTATCGGATAAAAGTCTTTCAGCTATACGAATGTAGTGGTCTCTGTCAAGTATCACCACATTGCCCCCTTTATCAGAGGGTTTGAAAATCAAATTTGTATAGCTCTGTAGTTTTTTCAGGGCTATTAGTTCCTGAGTATTAAGGTTGCCATTAGGGGATAGATAAAAATCATCCATTTTTGTCTTATCTATTTCCCTAGTAACCATTTCCAAAAATACCTCCAAATTTTTATAATCCTGAAAATGAGGGGTAAACTTACTCTTGGGTTTCAAATTAGTATGTGGTATATCAGATTGTATAGTACCATCTCCAGAGTTAAGTAATTCCACCAGAGTGTCTAAGCACTCTAAGTCATTTGGTGATAGACCCAAGCTTTGGGCCTTAGTTTCTTTACGTACTGCATGGTATTTATACAAGGCAAGCTTTCTCACAAAAAGGTTTACATCCTTAGTCCAGTTGAACTTGCTGAATGTTGGAATGGGTACGAATGAAAGACCCTTCTCCAATACGCTAAGTTCGGTCTGACCAAGGATGGTATCAGAGAGATTAATAATACGCAGAGAGGATGCTATCATTCCCTGCGTCGTCTCTGACTTCTGCCCCTGTATCTGGTGTGCGGACCCTGAGTTAGATCCGCTTGTCTTAATCCTAAAAAATCCACCCCCTTTTTTAGAATACTTTTAGTTGGATTCCTAGGAGTAGGGGTTTGAGGTTTTTCAGTTTCAGTATCGGTTGATTCATACTCAGATGTACTGAATTGGTCAGAGTCTACTTTAGATCTCTTTTTAAAAGAACGGTAAATTCTACCTTGTTCAAAGTCCTTTATATCTCTCATATACTTCTGGTGTTTCCTCACTTTTATAATGTGAGAGAATTTGTCCAGATTGGATTTGAGTTTTATCTCTAGTGATTCAAATTGTGGTTCTACTTTAAAACCCTGGACCACCTCAATCTCTTTATCCAGTTCTAGTTGGACATTGGATAGTTTAATAGACTCATATTTACAAATAATACTCATGAACGTATTTGAGCATTTAGTAGCTGCCTCATCCCATTCTTTATAGAAGTCTTCCATCTCGACTTGTCTTGATGGAGAGGTCTGAACTCTTAGCCCTCTAGGGATGATATTTTTAGAGATGTATTTCTCGAGAGTGGAGACTTCCCAGCTTATCTTAATTTGTTGTTTAAAGAGTTTAGTAAGCTTATTAAAGCTGGTGTGAATATTAGGGGGAGACAGTGTATCTAGTGTACTTTCAGTACTGAACACAGAATCAGCGTCCGCACACCATGTACTTGCGCTGGGTTTTTTAGACAGAAAGCCTGCCATTGTAGTTTGGAAAAAAGGTTATAAAAACTGATAATAGTAATGGTGGTGACCACACGGTGAGTAACACCAATATAATTAAATAACAAGAAAAAGGAAACTCAAAAGGCTGGAAAGTGGGAGGGGAGGAAAAGACACTCCCGTATCCCAATGCCGAGCCTCCAGAGTATAGAGGTCACCTGGACTGGTAAAAGGGGGTAACCCTGGAAATTGTAGAAAAAAGGAAGAAAAAAAACCCAAAAAGGGATGTCTTATATAAAGACCGCCCAGAGGGTAAATACCCAGTCCAATCTCAACAGTAGTGTAGTTGCCAAAAAATAAAAAAGCCTTTATTGAAATCTATTAAAAAACCTGGGTAATCAGTGATGGACAGAATAATATAGGGAGAAATATGTATGGTAAGAAACTAAGGCCCAAAGCTTGGGTCTATCACCAAATGACTTAGAGTGCTTAGACACTCTGGTGGAATTACTTAACTCTGGAGATGGTACTATACAATCTGATATACCACATACTAATTTGAAACCCAAGAGTAAGTTTACCCCTCATTTTCAGGATTATAAAAATTTGGAGGTATTTTTGGAAATGGTTACTAGGGAAATAGATAAGACAAAAATGGATGATTTTTATCTATCCCCTAATGGCAACCTTAATACTCAGGAACTAATAGCCCTGAAAAAACTACAGAGCTATACAAATTTGATTTTCAAACCCTCTGATAAAGGGGGCAATGTGGTGATACTTGACAGAGACCACTACATTCGTATAGCTGAAAGACTTTTATCCGATAAAAATACTTACCGCATACTAGCAAAAGATCCTACAAAAGCGTTCCAAGCTGAGTTAAAAACTATGCTTACTAAGGCTGTGAATCATCAACTCATTAATCAGGATGAGTTTGAATTTATGTGCACCAAACAACCATGTCTATCTACTTTTTATTGCTTGCCTAAAGTGCACAAATCACTAACCGATCCGACCGGTAGGCCGATAGTTTCTGGTTGTGATAATCTAACTCAGAATGTAAGCATTTATGTGGATAAGATTCTGTCCCCAGTAGTACAGAAGCTACCATCTTTCCTTAGAGATACTAAACAAATGTTGCATTTATTGACCAACCTTACTTTACCTCCAAACGCTATCCTGTGTAGCCTTGACGTGGAGGCCCTTTACAGCTCAATTCCTCATAACCTAGGTATTAAACATACCCGTCAACTATTAAATCTTGAAACTGACCTACCTGAACATTATGTGAATTTTGTAATGGAATTACTTGAATTCATTTTGACTCGTAATATCTTTCTGTTCAATGGCAAAATCTTCCACCAGACCACTGGTACAGCTATGGGGACGACTTGTGCGCCCTCATATGCCAATCTCCATCTAGGCTGGTGGGAAAGGTGTATTAGGGCAGATCCTAAGCTGAAATCATACACTAATCAGATCTTCTATTGGAAAAGATACATCGATGATGTGTTTTTGATTTGGCTTGATACATCAGAGAGATTCAAAGAATTTGTATGTCTGCTGAACAGCAACGATTTTAACTTACGATTCACTAGTGAAGTAGGGGGTCAAAACCTTTGCTTTCTAGATCTAGCACTACAGGTATCTAAAGAAGGCAAAATTGAAACAACCTTGTACAGAAAGAAGACAGCCTCAAATAACCTGCTATGCTGGTCTAGTCATCACCCCATATCACTCAAATCCGGTATCCCAATAGGCCAATATTTGAGACTTCGACGAAACTGCTCCACGATGGAGGAGTTCAAATTAAAAGCAAATGAGCTGCGTCACATGTTTAAGGCCAAAGGTTACCCAAATAGGGTTCTAAAAAGAGCCTATCTGAGGGCAATCCACACTGAACGGGAAACCCTAATTACAGATGGGGGTCGTAAGACTGAGGAAAATAAAATACGCTGCATAGGTACATATGATGCAGGATGGGACACTATGCTGAATGTCTTTCAAAAATTCTGGCCTATCCTCCAATCAGATAAGCATCTGAAGGAAATTCTGCCATCACTCCCTTCAATTACAGCACGGAGGGGCAAAAACTTGAGAGATATCCTAGCACCTAGTCACCTCTCAACTACGTCCCCGTCAGGTTATTTTCAAAAATACCTACCAATGGGTTCTTTCCAATGTGGTCACTGCAGTGCATGCCCGTTTATTACCAAGAGGGCCTCTGACAGCAAGGGCTTAATGAATTTCAAACCACGTTCCTTCTTTAATTGTAACACAACAGGAGTAGTTTACCTACTGTCTTGCTCCTGTGGCCTAAAATATGTAGGCAAGACTTTTCGCCACTTCAGGCTAAGGATACGTGAACATGTAAATTCTGTCAAGAGACGTTTGGAAACACCGTCTCAAGGCATTTACATCTACATCACAATCACTCCTCGGCAGGCATCCGGTTCATGGGTCTTGAACATGTACCACAGCCTCCTAGGAAAGGAAACTGGGACCTAAAACTAAGACAAAGAGAGGCGTTTTGGATTTACCATCTCAAAACGCTATCTCCCCTGGGGCTAAATGAAGGGTTTTCATATTCCCCGTTTATTTAAAGTACTGCAATAATTCTGATAATAAATGGTATCTTAAGTTATGTCTGTATATATGTATATATTCTTTATTTATTTCTATTATATTTGGTGTTCATATGTCCATTAATTTTACCTGTATTATAGGTCTAAGAGTTTAGGGGTCTGTTTTGTGTTGCATAAACTAATGGGTTACTATTTACAGTGGCAATAAAAGAATTGTCGGCTTCTGTGTATGACTGCCCATATAGCCATTGTACTTATCCCTTACTGGTTCACAACGGTTATAAGTTGTTTCTTTAATTGTACTAAAGCTACACAATACAGCCATAAGAATCAATCCACACACTTGACCTATATGATACAATTTGGACATTCCAAGGGTTAACTGTTAAGCTATGGATACTGCCTTTTAGATATAGTAAGTATCCATTTATATCTGTTCCGGGCGGGGCACTCAAAGGGTTAATTGCCTTTCACCTGATTTCTATTCTGGCTACCTCTGACATAGAAATGTGGGCTGACACTATGGTGTGTTACACCACACCCCCACAGCCCCATTCACAGGAGGACCGGAGCAATTTAGACACAATCACAGGTGATTACAATAAAGCTTATGAGCTTAAGGTATAAATTTACCACCCGGACAGTTTTTTGCTCACTGCTGATACCCCTGAGGACGGCGTGTGGTCACGCCGAAACGTACGTCGGGTTCTTCTGTGTTTTTAATACTCTCTTGAGCACTTTGCTCTGAGCACCTTTTCATTTATGTTTTTCTAGTATGTGTGTGTACCTGGGGCTTCAGATGTTATGACAGCATTTAGATTAGAACACCCACGAAGGTGTTTTATAGGAGATAGGGTATTAGCATAGCACTACTGTTTGGTTGGGAGTGTGTGTTTCTCCCTTTCCCTGTTCTTTCCTACTGCTTTGTTACCTGAGTTATGTATGGGGGTACATATTGCCTTCTATCCCCTCTCCGTTTCTTGTGAGGGTTGGCTCTTGATTAGCCTTGTTCCTACCATACATATTTCTCCCTATATTATTCTGTCCATCACTGATTACCCAGGTTTTTTAATAGATTTCAATAAAGGCTTTTTTATTTTTTGGCAACTACACTACTGTTGAGATTGGACTGGGTATTTACCCTCTGGGCGGTCTTTATATAAGACATCCCTTTTTGGGTGTTTTTTTTCTTCCTTTTTTCTACAATTTCCAGGGTTACCCCCTTTTACCAGTCCAGGTGACCTCTATACTCTGGAGGCTCGGCATTGGGATACGGGAGTGTCTTTTCCTCCCCTCCCACTTTCCAGCCTTTTGAGTTTCCTTTTTCTTGTCAACCCTGTCTATTGTTAAGCTTCATAGCAAAACTGGTATGCTGACAGAATGGAGAAGCTCACTGTCCTACATCATGATACTACTTTTCCATTAGATTTGGGATGTTGTGTGAAATGCCTTATTAAACATAGGTCACAGGACCAGGAAACCAGTGATTTGGTGTTTGTGGTTACCCCTAACCAACTGAGTCTGTGAACGGAACAGCTGGATGAAAAAACACATTCAGAAGAGATTATGGGACCAGATAATCTTGTTTAGAGAGTTAGCCATAATCCCTGCCACGCTGCGTAAAGAAAGAAAAACAGGCCCGACATGGAATATGGCAAGGGAATCCACTGCAACTACCATGAGACCAAGTACTCTTTGTCATCTCCAGGATTGTTACCCAAAATAGTTTCCACTAGATTCATTGTCTGCAGTTCCAGAAACATGAATCTGTTTGAAACCCCTGCATAGAACTTGGTAAGTATTTTTTCCCTCTCCTCCCCAAGTATTTTTATGACTCATCAATGACACACAAAAACACTCATGCTTGTTGTTACTTAAACAAGGATGAAATGTAAAATGCTAGGGAGTTAAAATACATGTTAAATGACCTCGGGCTTATGGCACTTTCACACGCTGACAGGGGCCTCACTGTTTGTGATTCTCCAAGGGATTAACCATAAAAGTAGGAATGAGTAACAGAGCAGCCCTTTGTCTAGCATATGAGGTCACCTCAACAAAGTCCGTGGATTTCCCTAGTGCAATATTGTAGAACTACATAGCTTATGATGCTTTGCACACCTTTAGAAAAACAAATAATCAAGAAAGTTGAAGTTATAAAACATATGGGTTTCTACCTTTTAGACAACCATGGCGTAAAGTCCCTACCACTAAAGAAATCTCTGTTAAATGGGTTACTTCTTTGGACTTGTATTGTAACTGAGCAATTAAAATCTATTTTGCGGACACACGGTTTTGCAGAGATGGAATTAATATAAAATACAACAGCAAAAAGCAATGTATAGGACTGCAAAACCGAAAATGTATATTTTCCAGAAGCCATTCTGGCTCAATTTAACTTTACTTTTATCAAAGGTATTCCTATAAAGGCACATTAGTGAAAAAAAAAAAAATATCCAAAATATAGAGCAGCTCATCCAAATGACCAATTTTGAAATATGAGAGAAGGAAAAACCTCAAATGAAGCATAAGACATGTGATGCCAAATGCTTTAAAAGATGAAAGCGTACTTTACATGATATGATAAAAAGATTGCAGTAAGAAATGAGGAAAAACTTTCAAAGTGCTCTGTTCAGCTATGTCACAAAATTTTCTGTGGCCACACGTTGTTCATTTTGAGTTTATATTATTTATTTCCATAACAATAATTGTACCTTTGAACTGTTTAAGTTGAAATGTAAATTGACATAAATGTGTGGAGACCTTAATATGTTGATCTCAGTAATTTGATGATGCACAAGGGAGAATAGCCCAGCAACCTGTAACTGGAGAATGAGGCAGCAAGGAAAAGCATACTGGTTCTGTGAACTGTAAAGACTCAACCATTAATGGCTGCACAAGTCCTCTCGGTGTCTCCTTTTCACATTGCACAGATGGAGAGCTACAGACAAAGGACTCATTGATAGCAGAGTAGTTGGTCTCTGCGTGGAGGCTCTGGATTTAAAGCTGCATATTATTTGAAGCGGATTCCCATCCTACTGAATGAGGCATGTGAGGAGAGACTGTACTTTGGTCTTTGTTATAGCACACAGTGTAGCTTCTAAAACAAATACATAGATGCCGAACGTATGCTCAGACTAAATAATGTTCCCATATTATATTCATATAGCCACTCTTTATGTATATTATTCTGACCTAAATGATTTTATAGAAAGGTAAAAAAAAGAATGGAAAGTAATCAAGATTATTCACCTAATAAAATTCTCAGTGAATAAAATTGCTGCATACATGTATGTACTGAAGATTTTTTTTTTATCTTGATTTTATTTGGATATCATAATACAGAAAAACAGTATGTCCTTTAAGCTACTTTAATGCATGTTTTCCTGATAAAACTATTCAAGATTATGTTGAGTGACTGGTTATTGTTTTGCTCCCTGAGAACGAACGGGATTATGTCTAAAAATCATCCCATTCACTATCATGTTTGCACTATTTTTGTGCATGTATACCATATTTTTGTAAATAAAACGGTTACTCCATCCTTTATACACTGATTGATTTGTTTTCTTTTATTATTTTAATGCATTTTTGGTAATGCTCTAAATAATCTGTTTTTCAGACACTTTTTATTCCTATGTTTTTTTTTTTTTAACCTATTCATGATGATTTTAACATCGATTAAATTCACAAAATATGACAAATTATTACAATTATTAGAAAAAAATATGCATTTGCAATTTTTTTATTACTTAAATAAGACTGTGAAAGCTGCTTACCTGTCTCAGAAATCCTTATACTCAAAATGTGTCAATTGCAATTTTGCAATGCTTTTTATATATTGGAAGCTGTGAATTTATGAACTAAAAAAAATGGGATGGGAGGAATATTTTGCATTGGTACAATTAGGAAAAAGTGCAATGATAAGCTTTATATATTACCGCCTAAGTAAGTAACTGTTTGATGCTTAAACTCTAGCTCTTGACTACCAAGTCTATTTCACAGCAAAAAAAAAAAAAATAGCCATTGGGCCAGTAAAATGAGCAGGGAAAATAATAATGTATCATGTGGAATTGACACCCCTGCTTAAGAAAACAGTGAAAGAAACAGGTTTAACTGGCAGTGTCTGATTGATGACCAATGAGATGAAGCTTGATAAGCTTCTTTACCCAATTTGAATGAGATTAGCGGATCCTCCTTTGGACAAACTGATAGAATTAATTTACCTCCATGATTATCGACTATACTCCTCTGTGGAATGAGAGGAGACACCTACCAGCCAGGAGGAATGCGGTGAGACATAAAAAAGAAATTTACCACTCACAACACTACCGTTGTCGCTCTATAGTTACAGGTACAAGGATCCCATACAGTGAATTCAGTCTCCTTAATTTTTTATGTTGCAGCCTTAAGCTGCAAATGTTTCAATAATTGTTTTTCCTCACACATCAATCTACATGCAATACTTCATAATGACAAAGCAAAAACTAGACTTCTGACACAATTGAAATACATAAAACAGAAAAAAAACTGACATTGACATAAGTATTCAGACCCATAACTTAGTTTAAGCACCTTTGGCAGCGATTATAGCCGCAAGTCTTTCAGTATGATGACACAAGCTTTGCAAAAGACCAGGATTTGCGTAGACTTATGCTATTTGTCTCTGCAGATCCTATCAAGCTAGGTCAGGTTGGATACGGACAGTCGGTCGACAGGCACTTTCACATAGCTGCCTATAAGCTACTCTTGAATTGTTTTAGCTGTGTGCTTAGGATCATTGTCCTGTTGGAAGGTGAACTTTCGGTCCAGTGTAACATCTACAGACTAGGTTTATATTAAAAGAATACTATAGTGTTAGGAATACAAACATAGATTTCCCCGAACATAGATTAGAGGGATTCCCTGCTCTGTTGCATTCGTCTATGTTCAGGGACACTTCCCCGAACGTAGAAGAACGCAGCAGAGCAAGGAATCCCTTAACACCTCACTTACCGACCAATTCGTTCTATGACTTGGTTGTAGGAACGGAACCCGGTCGGTAAGTGAGGAGTGTTGTATTTGAAGCATATATCATAAGATCAGCTTTACCATAATATTCTTAAAATCCCACTAGAGATTTTTATTTTCAGACAAATCATGTCCTGGAAGATAGTATATGATTACAGTTAAAGAATGTAATTTTCTGATAACCACCGGGGTGTGTTTTCATGTAATGTCTGCGTTTTATTGCAGCAGTATGTTTGCATGTTGTGTTGGTGTTTGATTGCTGGGCTGTATGTACATACATTGCCACATACATAAATACACAGATATAAATAAACATTAATACACAGATACACAAATACACACACTGACACATACATACACATAGACTCACAAATGCAAACACTGACACATGCACACACCTTGACACCCAGATACACATACACACAATGACACACAGATACACTGGCACATGCACACAGATACACACACTGACATACAGATATTTGCAGCCACACTTCTGCTAGCATAGCTTTTGTTTGCAGGAGGGTGGCTTACTTGGGGTGCTTGTGGCAGAGGCTTGTGTGTGGGTTCTGCAGCTCACTTCTTGCTTCTCTCCCAACTGCTGCCTATGCCACCTCTCCCTGCCATGCAGCGCTCTCTATATCTGGAAAGAAGTGACCTGTGGTCACTTTCTTTCAGAATCCATTACTATAGGATGCTGGTCGTGCAGTTAAAAGGCTGCGGCGCCTGACCGGGCCCCTAGTCAGCAATACCCATCGGGTGGCCCAAATGCATGAGTTACCCGATGGGCCCCTCCAGTGTGCCGTTCAGCTGCTGCTCTTTGATACATTTATCCACAAAAAAATTATATGTGAATTGGATAGCCATTGAGCTCTATGATGAAATCTTAATATCAAATCATTACTGTATGATTGTTTGGTATTTCCATGAGATATTCGTTCATTTAGCATGTTTGATCTGCAATGGCCCATCCCTGGCTTGCTATGTCACCTACCTCACATCATCACTTCCCATATCACTTGCA
Source organism: Pelobates cultripes (assembly GCA_933207985.1). Taxonomy (NCBI): domain Eukaryota; kingdom Metazoa; phylum Chordata; class Amphibia; order Anura; family Pelobatidae; genus Pelobates; species Pelobates cultripes. The sequence continues at coordinate 65,651,071 of OW240921.1, read as the reverse complement.
CTATACCATCCTATCCCACATAACCTTCTCCATATCCCCTCTTCCCAAATCACCTGCCTCATATCTCCATACACAGTCAAAAGTACATTAATTCACATAAACAAATACATTTACATACACACTCAGTTAAACACACAAACACAGTGACACACACACACACACACTCACACATAAATACACACTGCTAGACACACACATATATTTATTATTAGACACACAATTACACAGACAGTTACATTCTCCCTTGCACATAATTACAGTTACTTAGACCTTTGCACACAAACACTTGCTGACACATATACACACAAGTACATATTCATGTGACACATACACATTCCTTTTGAAGCAAACTATGGCCTCGATTTAATATTGATGGATAACTTTTCTAATGTTTCATATCTTTCAAAAACTTTTAAAATGATTCACTGTTATAAAAAATATTGAAATTTTGTAACATTTTGGTTTTTTTTTCTATATATGACATATTTTTGATATTTTTATTTTTTGAATACATAATTTTAAGAATTAAAGGGACACTATAGTCACCAAAACAAATTTAGCTTAACAAATCTGTTTTGGTGTATAGATCATGCCTCTGAAGTCTCACGGAAATCTTTATACTCTGCCATTTAGGAGTTAAACCACTCCTGTTTCTGTCCATGCAGCCATAGCCCCACTTCCCCTGGCTGTCACTCACTGCATGAAAACAAAATTAATTTTCAATCAGATGTTGTTTTAACATTTTTTTATCTCCTGCTCTGTAAATTTTACTTAAATTACAAACAGGAGTCCCCTGCACAGTTTAGCAAGCTATTAAGAGAGCAGGAGCTAAGAAATTCGAAATTAAACAAAATTTGCAATAAAGGAAGTGTAAACATTAAATTACTCTTTACAGGAAGTGTTTAGGAAGCCTGTGTAAATCACATGCAGGTAGGTGTGACAACAAAATGATTTAACTCCTACATTTCAGAGAATTGAGGAGTGATACTGCAGGGACATTAGCTATACACCGAAACTGTTTCATTAAGCTAACGTTGTTTTGGTGACAATAGTGTAATTTTAACTAAAAATATTAAATCATTTGGAAAGTGTATCCAATAATATTAAATGGAAGTATATATGTTTATGGATACTATTTTAACCACTTTTCATTACTGCTAAAACATATGAGGGGTGACTTCACTGCTGTCTAGGGGAAGTGGACTGCAACATCTTAAGTGCCAACTTTCAATCTAAATTACATTCCTAAAGAGCCAATAGGGAGTGATATGCTGCACACAACTGCAAAGGGAACACTTGCACTGTTACAGACTGCTCCACAGGCAGTATAAATATTTATACTTTCCAACGGGACTGCATACTACTAATTTGTACAGGCTGGGAACTACTGCCCAAATACGAAATCCATCCATGACAGGGGTGCTATTTAAGGGAATGAGGAATTTTTAGCATCTGCAGCACTCCTATAAAACCACAACTGATATGATTATGAATATTTAACTTCTATAAACCTGTAATGTGCCTTAATATACAACTCTTTCTTACTACGAATACAACCACGATTATCCTAAATGGATTAAATTTTTGCACTGTACAAACGTGATTAATAATCTGTGCATTACCACTCCTGTTTAGTATGAAATCAAAGTTAGAATTAATTTTACTTTGATATCTATAGCGTAATTCTCCAATGTCCTTTTCAACAAACATCTCTTTACATTTCTGTAGCCATTCCAATCCATGGTTGCCAGGCAGAGTCAGATTCAGGAAGCAGCTTGGTAAATGGATGTATATATACATGATTGACTGACATCTCTAATCAGAAAGCGTTCAATTTAATGGTATTTGTTAACAGGTTTGCTGGATTTGATCACATTAACTAAAGGATAAGATATGAGCTGACAACAATAGTCACTATTATCCCACCTGACCAATATGATATCCCCTTTCCATACACTTTGGAACGTTCCCTCGACCCAAGACAGTAAATTGTGTGTAGGCATCAGCCTCTGCTGCTATCTCCCTCTCTCTTTCATTTCCCTTTTGTTCAAGGTCTCACCTTAATGGAACGTCTTCCTTTGGGAGATTTATATAGTAGCGCAGGAAGAATCTTTCGGAGTCTTCTCTTTCGCCTTCTGTGACAACACTGCCATTCAGTTTGGAAACAGACGGCAATCTAGGAGTTCACATGAGAGGAAAAGATTAGCTAGGCCATCGCTATGCTGCAATAAAATGAAGTGAGTAGAATGCTCTTATCTGCCTTTCGTGAAATCAATAGGCTTTAGCTCTCAGATCTCCTTGCCAAAATACTTAAATGCACTGTCGTGACCCCATACAGACACAAACAGCAAGAAGTTAAGAATTAATGTACATCAATCATTTTAGTTTTAAAATCTGTTTGTGCCCAACTAATATTAAAAGCATCTGAATACAATTTTTAAAACTGTATTCAAAATTATTTTGCTAAACACGCATGCATTGAGGCAAGAACGTTTTGTTACATTTTAAACTCTTTTGAGGAAATGTTAACTACATGCATTTTTGAAGAATGTGGAAAGCAAAACAAACAGTTTCATATTATAGATACTTAGAGGAAAAGACTACTATAACCACTGCAGATAATTGTAGTGGTTATAGTGCAAGTAGTCTGTGGGTGCTGGTGGGTGGGTAGTGCTTAGAGAAAATGAAGAGTCAGAGGATTTCTGTGAGCTGGGTTTGTGGATAAGAAAGTTATATGAAGGTATTTACAGCTAGGATGAGCAAATGATGACTGGAAGAGAGACTGAATGGGTAGAGCAAAAACGTTTAACGTGCATACATTATTAGTCAAAATATGAAAACTTCATCCTGACCAGCAGCCTTATTACATGTTGGCATTTTATTAAGCTACATTGCTGTCATCAGGTTCTGTACTTATGACCATAAACAGAGTATTTGACTAATTATATCTATTTTTGCACAACTAACGTAAATTACAAAAATTGCATTTCTGTTTGTATGCAAATATTTTAGACAGTGTCAAATACTGCAAGAAAATGGACACCATGCCATTTTCAAAAAATGTTCCCCACATATGTCCGTAAAGGTGAACAAATAAATCAACAATTACTGTGTAATTAACATAATGTTATTTTTCATATATCTTCAAACCACAATCTTTACATAAAACTGCTATTTTATTCTACATGTATATATGTTAGGTATGCATTCCATGTTTTAAATAAATACTATAACAATATATATATATATTTTTTAAACGCATGGCATGAGGGGCTTCATAATGAAAGGAACATTATATTGTTATGAATACAAACATTTATTACTGACACTATAGTTGTAAACATAATTTTTAAGCATCTGGCCCCCCTTGCCCACGGTTAAAAAGATTATTTTACTCACCTTATTTCCAGCGCTGCCCCAGTCTCCTCGAGATTGATCCAACACACTTTGACTCCTTGGCTGAGATCTTCAAATTTTACAATTACAGCCATTCCAATGCTTTCCTATGGGAAAGCATTTGGAGGATATTGCGCATGCGCAGCAAAATGCTGTGCTGCGGCAATCACGGGATTATGAGATAAATGCCCACTGGTCCATTTACTTAAAGGGACACTTTAGACACAGTAAGGTCTCCTTCTCCTTATAGTGCCTTGAGTCCTCTTGCACCGCCATTCTGTTCAGTGTTTAACTGTTTATAAACAGGAGTCCCCAGCAGCTTATCCTTTCTACACTACTTGTGCTAATGAAAAAATATTTTCCTCTATAGCATTGGGAGGTGGTGATAAAATGCGAGTGTCAGGTGACTGCGTCCAATCTATCACAGCCATCCATTGCTGTTATGAATTGATATGAGTAAGAAAGTGTGTAATCTCTGCCTTAGTCATACCTCTAGTGGGGGCTGTGCTTTGGCCAAGGAAACTCAAAAAATGTTGAACATTAAATGGACAGACAATGGCAGGGGACGCCATTCACTATAATCAATTCTGTGAGATAAAATGGCTATAGTAGAATATCCCTTTAAGTATGTGTATTCTATAAGTAACTGATAGCACCAGAGCTTATTTAGGGATTTGACAGCAACTGGGGCAAATGCATAATCACTGCTGACATGGAGGGACTTGCAGGCTATGCTCTCCAAAAGCAAGTGCTTGAAAGTCTAAAGACTGTAGCCTGCAAGTCTCACACATCAGTACAGAGCAGGATCTACCATTAGTCGGCAGTCTATGGCTTTGGGCTCAGACAAGGCCCTCCTTGAGCTGGCAGTGAGATCAAAAGATCTCACACCTACAGTTTTCTGAGGGAGAGTTGTGGTCTGTACCAATATCAGGTACAGAACACTTTAAGTGGGCCTTTGTGGTTCCCTGGAGCTTCTTAATGACTCAGAGCACCACAGCCGGTGCTCCAAGTCATTGAATGAGTGTCCAAAGGTGGAGGGCGCTCTTAAAATGGTCTGTACCTGATATTGATGCAGTTAATGGTGTTCCACCACCGAACAATCAGGGATCCACTCACTAGCCACTGGACCACTAGGGATCATGCACACCCTCCACTGTACTACCAGGAAGGGTGAGCAGGGGGGGTGTATACACACACAACAATCAGTCATTCTCAGACTTCCCTACACACAGACACACACAAAATGTAAACCTGAACAACCCAGCCTTCCCCCACACAGCTCTCACCTTCCTCCACGCACACAACACTCAGACATTACACACAGTCTCACAAATAGCAGTGCCTGGACCACTATTTTATTTTACATATCAAGAAATAAACAATAATAAAAGGGCATTTAAAACATGTAAATCAGATGGGTTAATTTAATTATATAAAACATATTAGCATGCCAACATAGTTTGCAAAAGGGCATTTGGATGGGCTAAAAGAAAATCTAATACTTATAGCTAAAGAAAGCAAGACCAACCCCCATTGTTTTTTTGAGAGGAGTATGTTAATCCAGGAGGATCAGGGTACGGCAGAAATGCAAAATATTTTTTTTCTTCAGTATATAGCGAGGAAAAATCTATTGCTGTAGAGTTGTAAATCCCTATTATAAAAGCCATGCAGCAAACAAGTGATTGCTTAAAGGGACACTATAATCATCAGAACAACTACAGCTTATTGTATTATGGTGAGCAGAATCATTCCCTTCAGGAATTTTGCATAAGCACTGTTTTTTCAGAGAAAATGCAGTATTTAAATTACAGCCTAGTTATTACTCCACTGGCCACTCCTCAGATGGCTACTAGATGTGCTTCCTAGGGCAGTGATGCACACTGTGCAGTACTGCCATTCAGTGTCTCCAACCTCTGCATGCAGACACTAAACTTTCCTCATAGAGATGCATTGATTAATTGAATCATTGATTCATGAGAAGATGCTGATTGACCAGGGCTGTGTTTGACTTGTGCTGGCTCTGCCCCTGATCTGCCTCCTCCTTGACAGTCTCAGCCAATCCTATGGGGAAGCATTGTGAATGGCTCAGACCAGCTGCAGAGGTAGCAGCTGTAGATTTGAATACAAGTAAGAGTTTACTATATTTAGGAAGGCAATGGGAAACCAGGAGGCTAGATACTGATTTAACACTATAGGGTTAGTAATACATGTTTGTGTTCCTGACCCTATAGTGTTCCTTTAAGGGCTACAGCAACTAAAGAAGGTTAATCTAAGCAAATTCCAAGGACCAGATGGCTAAAAAAGACTGGACATACCCCATTTGCAATACCTTGGGTTGTCTACAATTGCAAATGGTATGCCATCATGGGGGTAATTCTCATTCCTGGGCTACCATACGATCTAAAAGACAACGTAACCAATCTGGCAAATTTCAATGAGAAAAAACTGAAAAATGTAACATGCTCTATTTGACCCTGTAACTTCCCAAAACACCATAAAACCTGTACATAGGTGGTACTGTTTTAGATGTGAGACATCGCTGAATACAAATATGTTTATTTTATTGCAGTAAAAAGCAAACAGTATTATGACAGTCACAGTTAAAATGTCATGCAGAACTAAAAAAAATAACAAAATTTTATTCATATTAAATTATGTTTCATAGCTAAATATTATGTTAGATGAAAGCCCTATTTCCCCTGAATAAAATGATACATAATAAGCGTGGGTACACTTAATATGAAAGAGATGAATTACGGTTGAACAAACATATAGTCAAATTCCAAGTTTTGTTTACTTTTTATTTTGAACAAAACGTGTACATTTGGCTTAGTCCTTAAGGGGTTAAGATATATACAGGGTAACCAGAAACTGCCAGATGCTAACCTGTTCAATAGCAGGAATCTACAGAAGACAAGAAGTCACCCACTGAGACTGGAAGAAATGTATTTTTGCTGACAGCAGATGAAAGGGTTCTTTACAATAAGTACAATAAAAATGACGGACACTCTACGCAAAGAGGCTGTCTTTAAAAGGCCTGGATTGTTTGGAAAAACAAAAAATTCTAAGTATTAATTAACATGCATGTGGGTTGTTGATTCAAAGTTGCTGATCAAAGGTTGTTGATCCATGGAGAAATCAGATTCCCTTTATGCAGTCCATAAGAATTTTTTTCCCCCTTTATGACATAACTAGCCATTACTCCAAACTGTTTTTCTTTTGCCTTCTTTTGGATCAAGAGGAAAAAAAAGATGTATTTTAAAGGTTGAATTTGATAAACTTAAGCCTTTCAACCAAGATTACTATGTAACCATCTGTGAGTAAATATTATTATTATTATTATTATTATTATAAGTGCCATTTATATTGCGCCAACTTATTCCACAGTACCTTATAATATCATAAAGGGGGAAATTTAACAATAAATGAAACAGTTACAAAATGTTACAGGAACAATAGGCCAATGATGACCCTGCTTAAACAAGTTTACAATCTAGAGGTGGTGAGCTATAAAAACACAACAAGAGGGCATCGAGGAGTATAGCAACTAAGCAACAAGGTGGGAAAGTAGCAGCACTGGAAAATAACAGTGGAGTATGATCCCTTAATCCCTTAAGGATGTTGCCAATTGTATAAGTTGTGATCAAAACAAAACGTAAACAAAACCTGGAATTTGCGCAATATGTTATACAACCATAATTCACCTCTTTCATATTAAGTGCACCCACACTTATTACATATCATTTTGTTCAGGAAAAACAGGGCTTTCATTTCTTATCACATATTTATATATGAAACATAACTGAATGTGAATAAAATATTAAAAAGTATGAGAAATTAAGAAAATTTGTTAGTTTTCAAGTTCTGCATGACATTTTAACTGTGAATGTCATAATACTGTTAGATTTTACTGCAATAAAATACACATATTTGTATTAAGCAATGTCTCACGAGTACCACAGTACCCCCTCATGTACAAGCTTTATGAGTTTTTAGAAACTCACAGGGGTCAAATATAGGGGTTTTCCATTGAAATTTGCCAGATTGGTTTGCTTGGCCTATGTTGCCGTTGAGACCGTATGGTAGCCCAGGAATGAAAATTAACCCCTAGGCACATCATTTGTAAAAGTAGACAACCCAGGTTATTCATATATATTTCACATTATTATGTCAGGGGGCAGGGCCTGAACTCAAAGCAGAGCAGACGCACGCTACAACAGCTCTTGCGTTAAACTGCAAATCTTGCTTATTTTTCCAGAACAGGAGCGGAAACCCGACAAAAGCTGGCTGACAAATGACGGGGGAAATCATGCCCTCAATGAAGATACCACACATGTGTAAATCCCTAGCAGTTCTGCTCGTACAAATCTTGCGGCCTGGATGCATGGACGGCACTTGGGAGATGGCCGCTCTCCTGCCGCCACAACTCTCCGCAGATCATACTAAGAGCTTCCGTCCCCCCCCCTCACACCGACCTGACACACACCGCTACTGGCTCCTGTGGCCCAATATAGCTCACACTCCGCCCGCACTGGGCCCAGCAAAAAACCGAACTTCAATACCTGCACCAGCACAGGCCCCCAGGCAGGGCCTAAATTGCTGAGGGGGACTGCCTGGGCTGTCATGCAGTCCTCCAGAAGCAGATCGTGGCGGAGGTGAGTAGAGAGCAGTCGCTGGGGCTCAAAGCCGTAACGGCTTTAAAGCCCATTATAATGGGGATGGCTTATAACTAATTTGCATATGCCCACCCAGAATCACTGCAGATTTGTGATTTCTGTGGGAAAAGCAAGTCTTATGGCTTGACTGGTGTGCAGATTTTTGTTTAACATTGTATTAACTATCCACAGACTTCAGGTGGAAGGAGTTTTCAATCATAATTTTTTCCCCATCCTGCCCTGGTTTTTGCTTCCATATATATATATATATATATATATATATATATATATATATATATATATATATATGCACACCCATACATTGGTATTAAATACATATATTTATTAATTTAAATGTGTATATGTATGTACAAAAATAAGTTCCAATGCACAGAACAAACCATACACATACCTTGCTATGACCAGTTTTCTGCGCTCCTCTGTACTGTATGGTTCAACTAAAGGAATACCTAATAACCTGACTTCTTCAAGTCTTGGCAGACAGTTTAATTTTTCAATATCGTCCCATGAATTTAGACCTACAAAAATAAGCAAATTAATAAAATGAGAAATACGGTACATTGTTTTCACATTAAATAACAAAGATATTTAGATTGACTTAGCAAAGTTGGACATTTTGCACTTCTGTATGGACATCATCACCATTTACTGCATAATAAATAACTCATAAATAAATAGAGTGGGAGAAAAACATTTGTTTTGTTGGAAAGAAGTTTTATATTTCGCATTATTATTATTTAGAGGACCACTATAGGCACCCAGACCACTTCAGCTCAATGAAGTGGTCTGGGTGCCTCCTATTTTTAACCCTGCAGCTGTAAACATAGCAGTTTCAGAGACCCTAGGCCAGTGGTTCCAAATCTTTTTTTGGATCAATGCACAGTTCAATAAGAGAAAAAAAATATTTTTACTTTCATCAGCAGATTATAAATGATATATTTATTTGAAGCCTTATTGGCAAAATACATGTAATTCTAACCAATCTGACTTAGAGATTTAATTAATTGCCAAACTGGAATCTCAATTTCAATGCTGACTCTTATTGAAAAAAAAGAAAAAGAAAAGTTTAAAGGGAACTGTCACATCTATGTAAATTACACCATTTAATTAAACTAATGAAAATCGCCTATGCCTTATGTTAACTTTTTTTTCCATGTGATGCTCTGTTTTAAAAAAATATATTAAAAGAACACTTTGGGTTAGGATTACAAAACTGTATTCCTAACACTACAGTGACCCCCTGCCACTGCACCCACCTCTCCATGGCATATAAAGGGTTAAAAGAACAAATATTTTCAGTCCTGATTCCAGCACCAAGGTTTCTCTGTGCTGAATCAATCAACCCCCTTTCCGATGTAAGTGATGGGGAAATCAAATGCATGGTGTGCAATGCATTAGGCAAATAGGAAATCATTGCAACTAGAGGCAGTTTTAACCCTGCAATGTAAACATTACAGTTCCTCTAAAACTGCAATGTTTTCACTTGCAGGTTTAAGGGGACAGGGACATTGCACCCAGACCACTTCAATGAGATGAAGTAGTCTGTGCCTATAGTGTCCCTTTAAAGATCTAACAAACATCACAATAAAAGTCATACAAAAAAGTTTAATCAGTGCAAAAGGTCACTAGTCCCCAGTATCTCAAAGGTCCATGCTTGCCATTATCTAATGTTGGGAGACTGCACAGATTAAAAAATAGGATGTAGCTTATATGAAGAAGTAGCAAAGACAATATCCATACTAATTTGGACAAGTACTTGAGTAGATACTTTTTACTAGCCTTCAGTATTGATAAATAAAAACAATTACTAATTTACACTATAAATAAACAAAAAAAATAATCTTAACAAGCAACAACATTTATAATGAATGGGAGAAATACAGGTTTACCTTAAGGTAAATGTATTTTGACCCATGATTAGTGCCTTTACATAAATTTTTACATATATATGACAGAGTTGTCTATGCAAAAGATATAATCGATTATGGTTCTTGATGTGTCTTTTTGAGAGGGTGATTTCTGTGTACAGACTAATACTACAAAATGGATCATTGTACAAACCCTTTAAAATAGGCCATCAGACAAAAATAAAGCAAATTTTAAAAAATTGCGCTATGTTTTTTAAAGTATGCACAGGACACAATCGAATTCTCGATGATGATAGGACTCAAGAATAATTTTGGGGGCAATGTACTAAAATTGAAACAGTCAACGGGAAACATAGAGAATGCTCCACTTTTAGTCATTTTCTAATCTGGTCAAAACTCATAACAGAAGCTACAAAATCTCAACAAGAGCAGATCATTGATATAGTTTTACTCCTCATTATTATCAATATAGTTAATTAGAAAGTGATCAATGCCACCCTAAAGAATCCCTTTACTCATCTCTGTCAAGGTTAAGAATGTTCATGCAGTGTAACACTGCTCTCTAATGGACACAGGGGCATATCATGATTGAATGAACTATGATATCTGAATGACTGATTCGACAAATTGAACTAAGCATGCTTGGAGCAAAAATAAATTGGAAACTTCCTAGGTGCTAGGCACAAATGCAAAACAGAAACAAATTAAAAGTGAAATAAATTATGTTAAACATGTTGTAGAGCAATTTACAGTAACTGAATAGGTGGCAGCTATTTTTTATGTGCATGTTTATTAGGGATGCACTGAAATTTCGGCTGCCGAAATTGTCGGCCGAAAATGGGCCTATCCCATTTCGGCTGAAAAAGGGTAAAATCTGCTGAAAATTACAAAATCTCTAGTTCTAGAACGTGTCACACTGTGGCTCCCCTTGACTGTCACGTGGCACAGGGTCTCCCTTTCACTCGCATAGAGAGAGAGAGAGAGAAAAAAAAAACTTGCGCCAGGAATGCACGGATGGGAAGTCTCGCAATGTTTCCCTCGGTTCGCTGTACACTCTTCAAAAAGAGCCAAAAGAGTGGGAGGGGCTTCTACCTCATCACATGGCTCAAGCGCGCCAGATTCAGAGCTGCTTTGGCACGAGCCAGCGGGGTTGAAGGCTGTGCAGAGAGTCCAGTCAGGAGAATCCAGTGTCTGTGGTACTAGCCAGCACCATGCCAGCAGAGGCGGCTCTCTAATTAGGCGGTTTAGGCAGCCGCCTAAGGCCTTGCGCTGGCTGGGGCCTCGCGGCCGCCTAAGCCGCCTGTCAGGTCCTCGGTCACTGACGGAGGACCTGACACCAGGAGGGGGCCCGGCGGCTTGCCCGGTATGCCGCCAGGTGCGAGGCCCCTCCTGGCTGCCCGGCAAGCCACCGCAGACACCGGTCTGCAGCTCTGCAGTGAGCAGAGCTGCAGACCATGTGTCTCGCGAAAACCGGCCAATCAGAGCATTGCCGCGGGTTACCACGGCAACGCTCTGATGGTCTTGTGAGATTACATGGCCACCGGACCACCAGGGAGCCCACTGGACCACCAGGGAAGAAAAGGTAGGTTCTCTCTCACCCCCCACCACCCCACACCACCCTCAGCCTCACCACCCCCCACCAGCCTCACCACCACCCTCAGCCTCACCACCCCCCACCACCCTCAGCCTTCCCACCACCCTCAGCCTCACCACCCCTCACCACCCTCAGCCTCACCACCCCCTACCATCCTCAGCATCACCACCCTCAGCATCACCCCCACCACCCTCAGCATCACCCCCTCACCATCCTCAGCATCACCCCCCACCACCATCAGAATCACCACCCTCAGCATCACCCCCCACACCACCCTCAGCCTCACCACCCCACCACCCTCAGCATCACCCTCCCTAACCACCCTCAGCATCACCCCCCACCATCAACCCCCCTCCCTCACCCTCAACATCAACCCCCCCCTCCTTCTCACATCACCCCCCTCACTCTCACATCACCCCCCTCCTTCTCACATTACCTCCCTTCTCACCATCACCTCCCTCTCCCATCACCTCCCTCTCCCTCTGTCACCTCCCTCTCACCATCACCCCCCTACCTCTCACCATCACCCCCCCCTACCTCTCACAACACACTTCAAGCAGCTACCCCATACACATACGGTCTCAGACAAAAACGCAAACATGCTCACAGAGACATACATTCACACACACAAGGATACTCTCTGTCAGACACACTCTCAGGCACATACACAGGTAGACAGTGCCTCAGTGTGTATATGTGACACTTTTTTGTTAGTGGGGCTTCATGTTTGAGTTTCGCCTAAGGCCTTATAAAGTCTAGAGCCGCCTCTGCATGCCAGTGGAACAGCTCGACACCGGCAGCAGTGAGTGGAACAGGAAACTATCCGGCTGCTGTGCACTCCACTTCCCATGGTGCTCAGTCACAGATCACTTCTTTGGTTGGCTGAGCATGATGGGTAGTGCAGTCCTATATAGATTTACTAGGAATGGCAGTCCTCTACTGCAGTCAGTTCCCCAATCAGACTTCCCAAGGGCCCCATGTTATCCCATGTCTGCAAGGAGAGTGTGTGTGACTAGTTCTGGGCTGGGAGGCATTTTACTGCATTAACTTATATTGTGTATTTAGTGCATGAATAGCCCTTCTCTGACAATCCTATTCATTAAGGAAGAACATATGTTATTCACCATGGAAACAGGCTGGGGGTTCTGTAAAAAAAATTATTCTGAGGAAAACTTCTAAAGATGAAAAATGAACATCAGGGACATTTATTTAAATTACATAGTGACGGCTCTGTTTACTAAACTCTGCCCTGGAATTGCTTTTCCACAACTCCCAGTGTCCATAGAATATTCTGCCTCAGAAGATTAGTAACATTATGTGAAGTTCTATGTCAGAATGTTCAACATGTCTGCCTGTTGAATGCACCTGTAGAGACAGAGCATGTGCCATGCATATTGAATGAAATGCATTTTTTTTAATGACTTGTGGGAGGGCAGTTATAACACATGCATGTTGCATCATCTAATTGATTTTCCTGCAATGTGCATAAAACGTGTGAATTTAATTGTAGTGTGACATTACATTAAGGTTTGACATGTGCTTTTATTGCAATCAAATGGGTCTTACTTTATACCCTTTTATGCTAAACTCATAAGTATATTATTATCGTGTGTTATCTTTTGATTTTGTTTCATTAAAAAGTCTAATATTAATAGAATTATAGAAAACGCTATTTTAAAATGATTTGGGGGAAAAAAAGTCATTTTCGGTTTTCGGCCAAGGTCATCCTGAATTTTTGGTATTGACCCAGAATTTTCATTTTGGTGCATCCCTAATGTTTATCAATGTTTCTTTGGGTACTAAAACACAGATGTAATTTAAATAGTTAGCTTATTAGTATATAAAACCTAGATGACCAATACAACAAACATTACATGCAAGAGCCAGCAATCAAATGTATAGAAAGTGTTTCTGTCTTTAATATGGTTATTTACTAAACTCTGAATTAATTCTAAATGGGAAAACAATTGGTTTAAGTCAAAGTGTTTAAAAATGCCAGGAACATGCTGTCACTATAACTACTACTGTTACTGCAGTGGTTATATTGTTTTGAATGACACTTTCAGTTGTTCTAGGCCAGGGGTAGGCAACCTACGGCACTAGTGCCATGCACGGCACTCGAGGTATCTTTCCACTGCACTCAAGGCTGCTAGAGCCAAACAGGCTCTGGCCTATCAGGAGTCTCAGCGAAACTTCATATATCTGCTAATACGAAGAGGTAGTGAAGGACAATCCTCAATTTATGCATTGCGGAACGTATGGGAAGTGATCTCAGATCAGTTCCTCCCAGTACTTGTGAATGGGAATTCACACTGTAGTAGAGCAGCCTGCAGCTGCTGTTGCAGCTCCTGTCCTAGAACCCAGGGAAGCCACCCACACTGCTAGATATACACAGACCTGCAGAATAAGCTTCCCCTCATACAAATAATACGAACAGCCCACACACAAACATACACACAATCCCCACAAACGCAACACCACTAACAATCCACATACATGCACACAATCCCACATGCAGCCTCTCACATGAAATACCCCAAACAGCCCCCACAAACTACCAAACACACAATGTGACATATCCATCCACACACAATTCCACAAGCAGCCCTCATACACAGCCCACATTCATATGTATCATACACGATACCATAAACTACTAATGAACAGATACAATATAATAGCTCATATACGCACAAATACAACAATACAAAGCAATTACAGTATAAATAACACAAGCAGAATACGGCAGAATACACACCTCAATTTAAAAAAAATAGGATCGGCACACTACGGAACATCACAATCCTATATTTAAAAGTTATTATCTCCTGCTCCGCAAATTGAACTTTTATGACACACAGGAGGCTGCATGGTTTAGCAAGCTATTAACAGAGGAGGAGATTTTTTTTTTTTTTTAATTAAACAGAGTTTGCAATATAGGAAGTGTAAACATTAGATGATCCTTTACAGGAAGTGTTTAGGAAAGCTGTGTAAGTCACATGCTGGAAGGTGTGACTAGTGCTGCATAAACAAAGTGATTTAACTCCTAAATGACAGAGAATTGAGAAGTGAGAATGCAGGGCATGATCTGTATTCCAAAACTGCTTCATTAAGCTAAAGTTGTTTTGGTGACTATATTGTCCCTCTAATGGATAAGTAAACATAACAGTAAAAAGGCACAGCTGCACATTTAATGGACATTTTAGGTTGGATATGACCTATATTTTCATGTGTTACATAATGGATAACAAAAAATATTTTAACAATAAACAAAACTCAATACAACGATTCTCACATTTGACACCCATGTATTTTTATTTTTGAAAACCCTCGCAAGTTGCAGATTCTTGAGCTAAACCTCAAACTATGAAGCAGATGACACCTGCCAGCAACGTTTGACTTTCTCATTGGGAGCTGACAATATCAAATAATTTCCAGTCTAGCATGAAAACATGACTTATTGCTATATTATATGCATAACGTTTCACCCAAACACTGTGCAATTCATTGCTGAGAATTCTTTGGAGGATGAAGAAGCATTCTTTCAGTAATATTTTTTAAAACTGAATAACTGCTTTTAATTTTGCCAGTACAGTAAATAGAGTACATGTACACACATGAGAACAAGGTGTCTTATCCTAAGCTTTTGTATCAGTGTAAGTTGTCATTTATTGGAGTGGCTTTTCAAGGTGTATTAACTAAAGAAAGAATCTTAGCACCGTAACCACTACAAAACACTATAGTGGTTATGGTAACAGACGCCCTCTGGTGCAATACTTAGGGTAAGAGTCCAATCACTTCCGATATTTCTGTAGTGATTATGGTGCTTAGAGTGCCCATTTAAAAGACAGGTGTTGGGCTCTAGAATGCATATCTACCCCACTGAAGATATTAATTTTGCTCTTACAGTTATCTGTAACTTTCCTAACTTCTCTCACTCTTTCTTCTATGAAACAGGGGGCAAGTGTTTTGTAATGATCCCAAATACTATGAATCTGGCATAATGCAAAATTTAAGGATAATTTCATTTTTATATTAGCATAATGATCTGTCAGTTGTCATCTGAGAAACATACTGACAAATATAGAAGTGTATTTGTCACGACATTAACAAATATGAGATTAATTTTGTAACAAACTTACCTGATTTATGAAGACTTAATAACCGGAGGCTTGGAAAAAGTCGCACAAGTGAATCCTCTGTATCCTCAATGCTTAAAATATTATTATTCGCTAGAATGAGGGTATCCAGGCATGGAAACATTATCCCTAATTTCCTGACCTCTGACCAGTCCTGAAGATTATTGTCAGTTATATGAAGCAACTTCAGCGATTGAAAGCAGACAGTTGAAGACAAGACTGTGTTATAATCATTAAGGCACAGGAAAAGTTCTTCCAACCTGTAATATAGAGGTCCATAAATCCAATAATATTGCACTTAAGAAGTATAAAAGTAGGTCATATCATTATTAAAGAGACACTCCACACAACACGACCACTATAGTTTTCTGTCATGGTTCTGGTTTTAGGAAGTTTTACCTGAATGTCTTTATTTTAAATCATCAGTTTTAAAGTAATATATTTTTGAAGAAACATGTGTGGCCCACAAACGAACCCCTTAATTACTGGCATCATATGTAAAATAATCACTTCCCCATTGAGCTATCCATTCATATATGAAGTTAAAATAATTCTATAGTGTTAGGAATACAACTCTGTATTTCTAACACAATAGAGCCATCTGGTCCCCCCTGTCCCTTGTGCTCTCCCCCTCCAGCAGCAGAATGGGGTAAAAAACCCTTTACTCACTTACTCGATTCCAGCGCCGATGTCTTTGCGCGCTTCGCCTTCTCCGACATCATCCCAGGGGGGAAAAGCTCATGTGCGTGCGCGGCGAGCACATTAGGCCCCTTTTTAAAGGAAAGAATTTATTTTATGGACGTTGGATTTCCTTATTCATTGAGTGAAAACATCCACCGTCAGTTAGACGACTGTCCTTAGCAACCAGGAAAATCCATTAGTGGCTGTCTGAATGACAGCCACTAGAGGCAGTCTTAGTCCATGTAACTATGGGAGTTTCTCGAAAACTGCAATGATTTACATTCCAGGGCTAAGATGGACTGAGACACTGCACCGAGACTACTTCAATAAGAATAAGTGGCCTGGGTCAGTGGTCCCTAACCCAGACCTCATTGACCACAAACAGTTCAGATTTTGTCAGTATCTCCATTCGACTAAAAAAGGGGAAATACATAAATCATAGACTGTTGGTGGTCAGCGGGGCATCATGTCATAATCTGAGTTTGCTGATTGGGATTTATGAATGAATGGAGTCAAACTACATTTCAATTTCTGAGCACTATATATAGAGCAGAAGGTGGGCTTTATTTTCTGTAAGTTACCTGTACACCGCCTCTGCTCTTCCTTCCCCGACATCGGAGACCTAATGCGCAATCGTATTAATACAACCCCACAGGAAAGCATTGAGTCAATGATTTTCTATGGGGTTTTATCTGATGCTGGATGTACTCATGCATAGCGTGAGGACGTCCAGGGTCATTTAGGTAACCAAAAGTCGCCCAATGACCTTGAAGCACCTCTAGTGGCTGTCTAGCAGCTCTAGTGGCTATCTGGTAGAAAGCCACTAGAAGTGGAGTTAACCCTGTAATGTAATTATTGCAGTTTCTCAATAACTGCAATAATTACAATTGCAGGATTAAACTGACAGGGACTGTGCTCAGAGATCACTTCAATAAGCTGAAGTGGTCTTGATGCCTATAGTGTCTCTATAACTTTCATCTTCTGTTAACTCATAAATGTTAAATGCACATTTCCAGTTCAATGTTCTGTCTGCCAAAGTGATATGTTTATTTTTATATTATTTACAATGTTGTTATGCTTACTCTGGCAACTCCAGAAGCAATGTATGCACAGTTTCCCAGGATGCTTTGCAATTATTAAGGACCAGCTTACGGATACCAGAAAATGTTACAGCATTCGTTCGTTCCAGCACTGATAGATGCAGAGGATTTGAGCTCAAATTCAGGAATTTTAACTGGGGAACATTAGATACAATCCTGCTTACCTAGAAAAGATATGCAAGAAAAAAAAAAACTTAGATGAATGGACCTTTCATGGTAACCTTTTCAGTCTAAAAGTGACTTAAGTCACACCTGCACCAAATTCTTACAGCAATTTTTTTTCAAAGAGCAACTAATATATGTCACATAAATCTTAAACAAAGATACACTTTTAACCCCTTAAGGACGGAGGCAATTGTACATGTTCGAATAAAAAAAAAATAAAAAAAAAAATTTAAACAAAAGCTAGAAATTGACAGCTCAATTATTATATATCTTTTTTTAGGAGAAACAGGGCTTTTGTTTCACGCCAAATATTTATATATAAAACATAATTTAATATGAATAAAATCTAAAATGTTTGGGAAATTAAGAAATGTTATTTTGCAAGTTCTGGCTGGTATTTAAACTGTGAATGCCATAGTACTGTTAGCTTTTCTGCAATAAAACCCATGTACAGGTTTCATGGTGTTTTGGGAAGTTACAGGGTCAAAAAATGAACTTGCCATTTCGGTTTATACATTGAAATTGCCTGATTTGTTTTGCTGGGCCTATGTTGCTTTTGAAACCGTATAGCAGCCCAAGAATAAAAATGAACCCCAGCATGGCATACTATTTGTAAAAGTAGAAAAACCGTATTCAAAATGGGGTATGTCCAGACATTTTTAGTAGCCACTTAGTCACAAATCCTGGCCCAAGATTGTGTTCATATTTTTTTATTTTTCACTGATATTATAATCATTATAAGTTTTACTATTTTAAATGCCAGGTGTTCTATGCCACCCTCCACCGTTAAAGACAGGCTTTTGGACTTTTGGAGGAGGGCATAGAACGCCCTACATCATTAAGGGGCTAAGACACTCCAAGTACCAAAACAACCTTAGCTTAATTAAGTGGTTGATTGATGTATAGACCATGCCCATACGGTCTCACTGCTCAATCCTCTGCCATTTAGGAGTTAAATCACTTTTTTATGCAGCCCTAGTGACACCTCCCATCTGTTATTTACAGAGCCTCCCTACACACTTCCTGTAAAGAAAGATCTAATTTTTAAACATCCTTTATTGAACAGTCTGTGTAATTTAGAATTTATTATCTCCTGCTTTCTTAAAATGCAGAAGCCTCATGTGTCTGATTAACTCCTTAACCCCTTAAGGACACATGACATGTGTGACATGTCATGATTCCCTTTTATTTCAAACGTTTGGTCCTTAAGGGGTTAAGGACATGGGCAATTATATATATATATATATATATATATATATATATATATATATACAAAATTCAACCGTTTCTGGCACTCATCCCAAAAATAATAATCAATAAAACGTATCCAGCAATTACCAGGTGCCTCTCCGTGCAAAATATAAACCGAAAAAATTGAGAGCATATATATATATAGTGTTTTTTCTTTTAATATCCTCTATGTATACCTAACACAACATTTACAGGGTTATTTTCCTAAAGTGAATTTCATTTTTAAGGACAAAGTAGCTTAAACAGAAACATAGCTGACATTTTTTCCCCCCAGTTTTACTATTTTGTCCTTAATTTTGGAATTCACTTTGAATTCTCACTTAAATAAATAACCTTGTAAAATGTTAAAAATGGGGGAAACAAAACAGATTTTGTTTCACAATTTACCTTATAATAATATTTACACATCTACTGCAACTAAATCCAAAAAGATCAAAATAAATTCATGTGTCATTCCTGATTGTTTAATGCCTCATATGTCTAGGATATAAATACAGTTTTGGTAGTTAACACTAGCCCTTTATCAACCCTCCACCCAATGCGAAACCAACTCTACCCCTAACCCTATGCTTACAATTACTTTACAACTGCCCTAACCTTCCCCCTAAACCTAAAACTGGTAGACAGCCACAAGAGGCAATCTTAGTTTCTCTAAAAAAGCAATGTTTTACATTGCAGGACTAAGGGAGGCAGGGTCAGTGCACCAAGACCACCTTAAATGAGATGAAGTGGTCTGGTTGCCTACAGTGTCCATTTAACCCTTATCTTAACCGAACACTAACCCTACCATAATTCAAAAGAAAAGCTCTGCTAATATCAGTACTGATATCAGCACGTGGGTTTCTTAGTTAAAACAGTAGAGAGTGGCATATTGCTGCCATCTACTGGCTGTTTTAAGTATTACAGGAATATTGATGTAATGCTGAAAATTAGGCATACCCATTTTAATGTGATTGATGCTGGGCACCAATCACAATGGGAATGGGGCCATGGTGGCAGACCCTGTCGGGGTCTGTTCAGACTCTGTGGGTGTCTCTTGCGCTCCTGCTAGCACTGAATCACCATAGCCGAGTCTGATTTGCCCAGCCACTGTCCTCAATGGATGTTAATGGCGATAAGCTGCATAAAGGGGATCACTAATTATCCAGTGATACCTGGGGCTCACTGGTACCAACAGGGATTTAACCCTGTTGATACTAACACATGACCATATATGCCTTCAGCCAGTGTTGAGCCCTGCACTACATAAAGACATAAATCTTGGTCATTAATTAGTTAACTCCTAAAGGGCAGAGAATTAGCAGTGAGACTACAGGGGCATGATCTATACCAAAACTGCTTCATTAAGCTAAAGTCGTTTTGTGCTTTCAGTGGGACCTAGGGCATAGTGGGACAAGCTGCTTGTTTATATGAATAAACATTTTAATTACTTAATTACATAAATACTTTTTGCTCAAATTAGAAAATAATATTGATATAAAAAAGTATATCCTTTATAGAATCATGAGCAGAAGTTTAGAGATGTCAAACTCAAACACGATGGGCATCTTTGCGGCCCGGTGAGCCGCAAGTACATACTCAGTGTTATAGTAGAGTAGGCACCTGCTTTCCCCACATTGCAGGTGCCTACTCTGCTAAAACTTACCCGGCCAGGAAGGAGGGCCAGCGAGAGAGCTCAATGTTCCTGCTCCTCACTGCTCCCTCGCGCGTGCCGTCTGTAGTGAAGCCGGGCGCCGGAACATGATATCATATTCCAGCACACGGCATCATTAACCCCTTAAGGACACATGACATGTCTGACATGTCATGATTCCCTTTTATTCCAGACGTTTGGTCCTTAAGGGGTTAAACCATGCGAGGGAGCAGTGAAGAGCAGATCCCCACTTAGCACCAGGGAGAGGCCCCACATCAGCTCCAAAAGGTAGGGAGCAATAAAGAAAATGTGTGTGTGTCAGTGTGTGTGCATGTCAGTGAGTATGTCTGTGTGTGTGTGTCAGTGAGTGTGTGTGTCTATCAGTGAGTGTATGTGTGTCTGTCAGTGAGTGTGTGTGTGTGTGTGTGAGTGTCTGTCTGTTTTTGTCTGTCTGTCTGTGAGTGTGTGTCTGTCAGTGAGTGTGTCTGTTAGTGAGTGTGTCTGTCAGTGTGTGTCTGTCAGTGTGTGTCTGTCAGTGTGTCTGTCAGTGAGTGTGTGTGTGTCTGTCTGTAGGTGTCTGTGTCTTTGTGTGCCTGTCAGTGAGTGTGTCTGTCAGTGAGTGTGTGTGTTGGTCAGTGTTGCATTGGCTGCGACTGGACAGTGGAAAACTTGGAGGTCCATGGAGGCACGCAACGCCATGTCGCATTCTGACGTGACATCAACGTGTTCCACCTTCACAGAGTTTCAAGAAGTAGTGGGAGAATCAGTAGTGGGATCGGACGACGCCATTTGGGGGTATACCAGAGGCCGGACTCCGGAGTCACATACTGGTAGCAGCAATGTGAGTGGAGTCTGCTTGTTGGCTAGAGGGGGGTACTGGTATTTAGAAGAGGGGGTTGCTGTGGTTTAGTAGAGGGGGATGCTGGGGGCTTTTTTTATACTGTAAGTTTCAAAGTAAACCTACGTTTCTATGAAAATGTACGTTTTGGTTTTTTTTTGCGGCCCACGTAAACTTAAACCTTGTTTATGTGGCTTTGCTAGACTTTGAGTTTGACATCCTTGTTGTACAGTATCCATAATTTTAATTAAAGGAACAGCCTGAACACCTTAATGACTGCATGCCATAACAGAGATTAAAAATAGTCACCTGAACAACTTCAGCTTAATGAGGTTGTTCAGGTGAGAACTATAGCTCCCTGCAGCCTTTCTCATGTAAACACTGTATTTTCTGAGAAAATACAGTGTTTACATTGAAAGCTAGGAACACCTCCAGTTGCAGTCACTCAGAGTGAACCAGAGGGACTTCTGAGTTGATGGAGGCATAATATGCCTCCATCCACTCAGATCTGCTGTGCACGAGCATCCTGTGATTCAGTATCTCCTCCCACTGCACGAAGACACTGAACTTTCCTCATAGAGATTCATTGATTCAATTCATCTATATCAGGGCTGTGTTTGAATCATGCTGGCTCTGCCCCTGATCTGCCTCCTTGTCAGTCTCAGCCAATCCTATGGGGAAGCACTGTGATTGGATCAGGCTATCACATGTCAACAGAGTGCTTGTTTTTCCTGAGTCTAACAGCATGCAGATTTACAGCTTCTGGCTTGAATACAGTACGATTTTTACTATATTGATGAGGGGCCCAGGGGGGCTAGATGGTCGTGTTAACACTATAGGGTCAGGAATACATGTAGTTGCACTAATGACTATAGTGTCCCTTTAAGATGCTAGTAGGCTGTGAGCACCGTCCTCAGTTCTAGGTATACCATTTCAAAAGATTTGATCATAGATTTTCCATTTATTTTTGTCCTACCTCCTGCCAGTCAGCAAGTCTGTTATCAGAGAGATCCAGCTCTGATACATGAGAGCAGAAAGCAGCTATTTCACTCTCCTCTCCAGCACATGTGATACCACAGCCACTGAGGACAAGAATGCTAGGAAGATTCAATCGATCTGAAAGGTCAGAATAGAGAAAAAATTTTACTTTTTTGTGTTTGACAAAACACTGTATTGATGATTTTTTTTTTTATGATTTATACAATTGTGCGTTGTCTTCACCCTACCCAAAAATATTTTAAAAACAAATATTTTATGCACACACTGAGGTTTGTATCTTTGTAAAAAGCAGATCCATATGAACTTTCAGTAAACTATGTAGCATACTGCCTTGTAATGCCATGAACTTGCATACTGACCAAGTGTCTTTCTCTTGAGAAGAAAGACTATAATTTGGGCCAATTCTCTTAGGAGTGTCTGGTGTCATCTTACACCTCTCTACAAGGAGACAGTTTAACCACAAAGTTGGGGCTCCAGCACTTCTGAATTCTGTTCCTCTCTGCAGTGCA
The DNA here is from genome assembly GCA_933207985.1 of Pelobates cultripes. Lineage (NCBI taxonomy): Eukaryota > Metazoa > Chordata > Amphibia > Anura > Pelobatidae > Pelobates > Pelobates cultripes. The sequence goes on along the minus strand of OW240921.1, from coordinate 65,628,222 downwards.
ATACAAGGTAGGATTAGCTCACTGAAAATTAATTGTATGTACTATTTTTCTCAATGGCGTCCAATGGCAAGATGAGAGCATCAGCTTATGCTCTTAGCCTATCATCAGCCGGCCTGGTTAATCCTTCCTTATACTGCACTGCAGACAGAAAAGAAGGGTGGGAGGTTTTAGACGTACTGAGCGAGTCCCAACTTCAGGGATAAATTGTTGTTTACTTTGCAATAGAGGTGGTAGTGTTCCAATGGTGTAAATATACCTTGAATATTCCGGTTTTCTAAAAATGAAAAACAAATCAACAGGATCTGGTAAAACAACCTCTTTGGTCAGAGATTTCCACATTTTTAAATAACCCTTTTATCTGTTATAGGAGTATGACTTTCTTCAAGTCTCATTGGATGAACATCTCCCTGTTTGTTTGTTTGCCAGTGTGCTTATGTCTGTGGTAGTCTTACTGCAGGTTCTGATTACAGCATTTTTAATTGGAAAGACATATTTCCAGATCCTGTGATGGGTATGTATTTTTCAGTATATTCATGGTAGGTGACTACAATGTGGTCAAATAAACTTGGGCAGCAATCCTTGTGGGTAGGTTGAAAAACAGGAAACTTCATAAATAAGCTAAATAAGGTGAAACATGTAACTAAATGGCATTATTTGTGTATTAAATTAAGAATGATTTTTATCTATCATTAGGACTTTGAGATTTTAGGTCAAAGTAAGGAAAAATCTGTTTCATTTGTAACTTATCTCAATCTTACTATGACTAATGTCGGTTTTTTTGTCAATCAAAGTTTCTATTGAGGCACATATAATGAAATCACAAAGTCGTTCAATAGTGACAAGTGGTAGTAGTACATGCAATGAATGAGTTTTCAGGTTTTTCATGAATGCAGTGACACAAACAGAACCCTAGTTGGCACTGATAAGCTTAGAAGGCCTTGGAAATTAAAAGAGGTAACCATGGATATAGCAAGTAGAAATAATAAAAAGACAGAACATTGAAAGAACGTGGTGTACATAGCTGTTATCAGACAATGACTAAAGATTATAGGAACCATCGCCCCCTCCGACATGTAGCTGTTTTTTCAACATGTTTTTACCTTTAATAGGAGATACATGTGGTCCTGCAGGGACATGTACTCCAGCTCCTGGGCCTCTTCTATATGGAAAATTCTCTGGACTGTATTTCTCACTAAGTACTTGCATGAAGCTTCTTCCACATGGTGAATCCATGGTAATGGCCTATGAGACAAGGAATGAATTGTTTTGCATATTTAAAAAAAAAAAAAATATTTTAATATTTTAACCTTTTTATAGTACTACATAATATAACATAGAAACATAGAATGTGACGGCAGATAAAAACCATTCAGCCCATCTAGTCTGCTCAGTTTTCTAAATACTTTCATTAGTCCCTAGCCTTTTCTTATAGTTAGGATAGCCTTATGCCTATCCCACACATGCTTAAACTCCTTTACTGTGTTAACCTCTACCACTTTAGCTGGAAGACTATTCCATGCATCCACTACCTTCTCAGTAAAGTAATACTTCCTGATATTATTTTTAAACCATTGCCCCTCTAATTTAAGACTATGTCCTCTTGTTGTGGTAGTTTTTCTTCTTTTAAATATGGTGTCCTCCTTTACTGTGTTGATTCCCTTTATGTATTTAAATGTTTCTATCATATCCCCCCTGTCTCGTCTTTCCACAAAGCTATACATGTTAAGATTCTTTAACCTTTCCTGGTAAGGTTTATCCTGCAATCCATGAACCAGTTTAGTAGCCCTTCTCTGAACTCTCTCTAAAGTATCAATATCCTTCTGAAGATACGGTCTCCAGTACTGCGTACAATACTCCAAGTGAGGTCTCACCAGTGTTCTGTACAATGGCATGAGCACTTCCCTCTTTCTACTGCTAATGCCTCTCTCTATACAACCAAGCATTCTGCTAGCATTTCCTGCTGCTCTATTACATTGTCTGCCTACCTTTAAGTCATCAGAAATAACCCCTAAATCCCTTTCCTCAGATGTTGAGGTTAGGACTCTATCAAATATTCTGTACTCTGCCCTTGGGTTTTCACGTCCAAGATGCATTATCTTGCACTTATCCACATTAAATGTCAGTTGCCACAACTCTGACCATTTTTCTAGTTTACCTAAATCATTTGCCATTTGGCTTATCCCTCCTGGAATATCAACCCTGTTACATATCTTAGTATCATCGGCAAAAAGACATACCTTACCATCAAGACCTTCTGCAATATCACTAATAAAAATATTAAAAGAGAATGGGTCCAAATACCCCTGAGGTACCCCACTGGTGACAAGCCCAAGCTTCGAATATACTCCATTAACTACAACCCTATGTTGCCTGTCACACAGCCACTGTAGAAGACTTTAACGTATTGCCAACAATTCCTTAAACTTTGCTACCTTAAACTGTAGGCAGCATACAAAGTGCGTGTAGCCTGTGTGTAATGTGTGGGGGGTATTTGGGATTGCTTGCATGTAAGGGTACCATTGTGTTTCGCCCCTCACCCTCCGGCTAAATTTTGTTGCAAGAAGGAGGCTATGATGCCTTGTAGTCCAGCGGGGTGTTAAAATTCGCTAGTGGACCAGCAAGGGTTAAACATCCCTGGAGAACCAGGGAAGGTTAAAATTCCGGGATAAGTGCTTTTTCATTGTTGTTTTTAACAGGGAGTGAGCAAACACTAGGACCGGGGATGTACACGTTTAAAGAAGAGTAGTGCCTTGGGGGAATCCTTAGGTGTAGGCAATATACAAGAGGAAGAGACAGTGGAAGAATATATAGTGTAGTATGTAAAAGTAACAAAAACAATACAAGAAAGAGTAATAATATAACACTAACATTTACCCTTTATTTTATTGTGTTTATTACTTTTATATACCCTTTAATAAAATTAGTTAATTTTTAGTATCCCTGGACCATCCTTTTTTTCCTGACATCTGGACTTCAAATTTCTTGGTGAGGAATGAACCTATACATTGAGCAAGAGCGTTATTTTGCTTTACATCAATCAATGTTTCCTGAACCAAGAGGTACAGTACACATCCTCAAGCGGGGATTAAACTGTCCAGGTGTACAGAAGCAGAGCTAACTAATAGCTCTTTACACTGTAAGTGTATCTCTTATTATATTTATAATATATACACATTATATTATATATCACCAGTACCTGACATATTACACTAGATATTCCTCCACTTGTTGTATATTGCCTACACCTAAGTATACCCCAAGGAGCTACTTCCTTCTTTACATATGTACATTTTTGTCTTGGAAAATGTACTTTTGCCTGAAAAATAAAGAATCCAGTTTGGGTTGCTCGAGCTGCTTTCTTATTCCACCAACACACCTCAAGCGCTAGAAACCTACCATTAACTACTAAGTCTGGGAAAACCACAGGAAGCAGATTGCAAACGCTGCTGTGGAGCCTGATGCAGCCAGCCGCTGAACACCCCTGTGTGGGAGGCTGTGGTTTGCATCACCATTAGGTGCAAACCACAGTAATTGCTCCCTCACAGTCCGTTTCTCATTAGTGAGAGCAGGTCTACAACAGTGTGATTAGTGTGTTTTGCACCAGCTGAAACCAAGTGCCATTTACCAGCCATGCTGATTTGCCCATGACAGGCAAAAAAAAAAAAAACTTCCTACCTGGCGCCTGGTACTGTTTGTCCAAGGTATCAGGCAATCATAGCATTTGTCCATTCCTATGCATAATTAAATGCATACGTGTTTTTATTGGGGGTATAGCTACTAAACAACAATGTTTGTTTATTTATTTTTTGTAGTTGGCTGTGGAGTTGTGACGAATTGTACTTCGCCACTTGGTTTTGGAGAGGCCTGCTTGCCAGCCTCTTGCCCTGTTACTATGGCCCCTTGGGTGTATTGCCTTTTAAAAACTCAATTTGTGATGATTGGATTCTAAAGTACTGTTTCTGCCCCTTTAAAACTGTTGGATATGTACTTTCGAAGTGGAACTTCGGATACAGCCGAAGTAATCCAAGTTGCCGCTATTCAACATACGAACACGCGGCGGCGGCCATTTTAATTCAGTCGAACGCGTTCAGCGGTGTTTGGTCGTCAAGTTCATGGAACGAAAATTGGATAGGCGGCGGCACGAACACCGCTGAACTTTACCTTCTCCAAACTTCATGAAAATCGAAGTGCGTTCGACAATTCGAACGCCACTTTAACTTTGAGTATTTGCACAAATGGCCCCCGTTCGTGCATTAGAACAGAACTTAGAATTTGAACTATTGGAAATAGACCGGCCGCACAGCCAAATTCTATGGAACTGTTTTGGGCATGAAAATGTACGTGTGTGCAGTCGGTCAAATATGACTTCCACAAAACTTTTGAACCCCTGCTCTGATCTTGGTGATTTTAGGATATGTTGTTTGCCCAGATCAGAGCTATTCAGGGATGTATAATTTATGGGGATATGTTTGTGTTTTGAGGTGTTTATGGAGCTCTCTCTTCAGTTATACAGCTATACTCTCCTGGAGGGGAGATCCAGCTGTACTCTCCTGTAGGAGAGGTCCTTCCCACACGGTCCTGGATCCACAGGGAGTACCAGGGTGGGAAGGAGACGGCGAAACCCTAACCAAGCTACGGCGCGTTCGTGGAGTCTGCGGTGGCTAGGGTGTCCGGTGCTGTGCTGAAGGGCCTTGGTAAGCGCTAGGAGCATCGATTGGCGGACGGTCCGTCACAGGAGTATTACTTTAATCAGTTTTAAATTGCATGGCTGCTACAAGCTGAAGTGTTGCTTGGAGAGACACTCATCGCTATTAAGTAGATACCGGATTTTGTCCATCCGTATGAATGCATTCTAGCCGCAAAGGAATTTATGTAGGTCTCTGTGACTTTTTGATTAATACTACATGGTTCACAACAGAATGCGCTGATTGCAATAGAGCTACCCATAGCGCAAGTGACTGGGTTCCATGATTGTATCTCTTATTACCAGAAAAGTGAGATAGTACCCCATCAGTGTACCCGAAATTAAGCAATTCTGGGCACTCACAATTCTAATGGGCATATTTAATAAAGCCAAGTATTTGCCTATTCTAGTCCAAATTCAGATTTGCAGTAACCCTATTTCCAGATGATGATTAGGCCTATACTGTGGTTTATGCACAACAGTAGTACCTGCAAAAAGGTCCTCCAAAGTATGAGCACCCATTTAGATTTTGCCCCCTAATTTTACACTTCAATTACTAATTTTCAAGACTTTATGAACCTCCCCAAAAAAATTGCATTGAAGAGTCCCTAATAAAGGATAAAGGAGGACTGGGGTTTAAGCAGAATATACCATCTAAAAGATCCAAATATAAACTTTGTGAAAACAGCACTGGATATGTGTAAGCCTTGCATGTGTTTGAGGTAAAGGATAGTCACTGTGATCCCCAGATACAATAGGAACAAGTAAAACATTTGTCTGTGACATCATTAACCCCTTGTTAAACAAATGGTATCAGTCATAGGCAATGCTATATATTTTTTTTAATGCTGGGCAAAGACCCTTATTTCTCCTCTCAAGTGCAGGCAGCCAGTGCATGAAGGAATTAGTGAGATCCTAGCATGCACCACCCCAATTGCTTTCCTGACCGCTTTTAAAGCAACTGTGTTGTGTGTAAGGGAGGCTGCTTGTAGGCTTTGTGTATTGTGTTTATGATAAGGTTGTATTTCATATGTGGGAAGTGATTTTGTATGATGATGGCTATCTTCATGGGGTGACAGTGATAAGGGGGTGTCTTTGGCAATGTGAGGGGCTGACAAGGTGAATGTGACAGGGGGCCCGATCAGAGTCAAAAGTTACGAGGATCTGGCTCTGGCATCCCCCTTCATGTGGAGTCCGGGGGACTTTCACCCACTGCCCCATTAGTTTTGCGCAGGTATTAGCAACATATAAATAACTACTACAACAGCATGACACTTCTGAAAATGCTGCATTGCCATGCACAGTTTTCCCAAAGGGCATAGTGCACAAAATAAAAAAATAAATAAAAAAGGTGGAGGGAGAGGGAGAGCAATTATCAGTCAGGAACAAAGGGAAGATGGAAAACCAGACAATTGCCGGTTTTAATATAGCAGCACAACAGGCACATGGGGCTTGACCTGTCTGATCAACTGTTGAAGCTGTAGCTTATCATGAGTAAAACTCATGCTTTCATACCAGACAATTTATTTAATGCAAATGGAAACCCACAATGCCTAGATATTATAGAAAAGGACAAACGAAGTGAAAACTACCTTTCTTACTTTTAACTTCAGCTAATGTTAGCACTGCTCACTGAATGCTAAAGTCATGCTTGGTCATCAATTGAACTTAAGAGTTGAAGAATTGTGGCAGCTCTTTCTGTGTCTCTTTCGCCCCTTCCCTAGCACCTCTGTGAGTCTCTTCATCCCCTTCCTCCATCGGTGTGTCTCTTTCGCCTTCAAGCCTCTTTTGTGTTACTCTTTCTCCCCTTCTCCTCTGTGTTTCTTTTCCCCCTAGCACTAGGTTTATGCCCCCATCCCCTGTGTTTTACTTTTTAAGTTTCCTCAGTCCCTCTGTGTGTCTCCTTCTCCCCCCTGCCTCTCTGTCTCCTTTCCCCCTAAGCGCCTCTGTGTGTCTCTTTCCCCCCTAGGTCTTTTTGTGTGTCTTTTCCACTCCCCCTCCATCCCTTTGTGATCTCTTCCACTCCCCCACCTCTTTATGGTGTCTCCCGCCTTTCCACATGCTTACCTTCTACAAGCATGGCCATGTGAACTGTGGTAGATGTTCTTCTGTTTCCTCTACTTGGCCACCAGGCAGAGAATACAGGAGATCCTCTCCCAATGTCTGCTTGTCCACGCTACATAAAGTGACTGGCAGGATGGAAGCGCTGTGCGCACCCCTCCGTCCAGTCACCCAGAAACTGCATCCCTGGACCGGTGCGCCCTATGCGGCCACTTGTGCCGCCTTATAGTTGCACCAACACTGTATCTATGGCATATATCAGAGGTATCGTTTTACTCTGAAGATGTAGCTGAGCATAATTTGTGGGGGTCTTAAAGACTGCCACACATCAGATTTACAAAATACCCAGCAAAAATGCAACTGGTATGCAGAATATACACATTAAGGCATAGCATTCACCATATGAGATAACCTGGCATCTTCTTTCATGAATGGTAGGCCTTCATAGGGGAATTTAAACTGTTAAACTGATGAAATGTCCCAATACTAAAGATACATTCATCAAAAACATCTAGCTAAATTCTAATGTTAAAACAGACAGTCAGGTCACAGTATCTTCACTGGATAGTAGCAAAGGCTTATAGTGGGGATGTTGTTTTACTCGGAAGAGTTAACAGAGCATAATTTGGGGGTTATCATAGCGGCACATATCAGATTTATAAAATGGCCAGCAAATATGGAATGTGTATGTAAAAAAAACCTTTATCTTTTTACCAAAAATTCATGTAAAAATGGCGGCACGTTAGGGAATACTATACTCCATATAAGATAAAATTGGGGGTATTTTTTAGGGATGTGCATGGACAAAAAACTTGGTACGGTTCGGAAATCCGGGTAAGTAAAAAAATGTGTATGCTTCGGCAATTCGGACCAATGACATTCAGTCCGACACTTCCGATCAACTTCAGCAATTCGGAACTTCGGTAATTCAAAACTTCGCAAGCATCCGAATGTCTGAATTTCACATGTCTAAAGTGGTTGTGGTGGCAGTCCTGGCACTGGGAGCCATGGGCCACGACAACCACTTACACATCTATAGGGCTCCCAGTGCCAGAACTGCCACCACAATCACTTACACATCTATAGGGCTCTCAGTGCCAGGACTGCCACCACAACTACTAGCGCATCTATAGGGCGCCCAGTGCCAGGACTGCCACCACAACTACTTACAAATCCATAGGGCTCCAAGAGCCCAGACTGCCACCACAACAACTTACACATCTGAAGGGCCCCCAGTGCCAGGATTGCCACCACAACCACTTACACATCTTTAGGGCTCCCAGTGCCCGGACTGTCAACGTACTGCTAGATATATACTCTGTGATGTCTACTTTATATAAGTATATGCTTTTGTTTGGCAATTTTGTTTTCTGTGATGGCTATTAAATTTGTAAGAAAAGCATACCTGCTGCTAAATTACTAAATTACTTATTTTCTATCTTTATGAAATACTCTTTTTGAAGGGGAGGGGATGGGGTCCCACTTTAGGTACAAAAATAAAAAAAATTAAGCTGCCTCCTTAAAGGACCATTAAAGGCAGCCATAATAATGGGTCTGGGTGCAGTAGTCCTTTAGTTTTAACCCTGCAATGTACAGCATTGCAGTTTAGTAGATACGGCAATGCTCACATTGCAGGACTAAATGCGCCTTTAGTGGCTGTCTACAAGAGTGTTAGGAATTCAGGTTTGTATGTCTTTAAGAGATTAAATACAGTTTCAAAATCCACCTGTTCTGAAAAAATGTTTTATCCACTTACATAGTAACATAGCTGAAAAGAGACTTGAGTCCATCAAGTTCAGCCTTCCTCACATATGTTTTTGCTGTTGATCCAAAAGAAGGCAAAAAATCTAGTATGTAGCGCTACCATTTTTGCAACAAAGTAGGAAAAAATTCCGTCTTCACTTCATAATATGCCTTGCATTTTTCTTAAAAGTTACAAAATCATTTACATTGCTTCAGTGTTAGTCATCTCACAATCTAATATTCTTTTAAGTTGTCCCTGTACGTTACGTTAATATCACCGCCACCTCCCACTAGACCAGAGGTCAACAATCTACGCCACGTGTACCATGTATGGCACTCAAGGCTGTCAGAGCTAAATAGGCTGTGGTCTATCAGGAGTCCGTAGTGCAAACTGAATGGTGAGGGGAAATCCTCAATTTACGCATTGCAGCACTTAGACAAGTGATTCCCAGCACTTAAATCCAGCACTTGTGAACAGGAATCTGCACTGGAGTAGTGCAGCCCGCAGCAGCAATCGCAGCTCCTGCCCTTAACCAGTATCTGGCCAGCCTGGTCCCCAAAGGATGTGACCCACACTGCTTGATATACACAGAGCTGCAGATGAAGCCTCCCCATCATACAAATAATACAAACACCCAAATACAATCTCCAAAACCACACCACCACTGACAATTCAAGTACACACACACAACCCCACAGGCAGCCTCTCAAAATGCAATACCCCAAGCAGTCCCACACATACACACACCAAACACACATGTGACATATTATCTACACATACACTTAAACAAGCAGCCCCCATACACAGCCCACATTCATAGGTATCGTACACAATACCACAAACTACTCATGAGCCTATACCGTACAATATAATAGCTTACATACACACAAGTACAATGCTACAAAGGAACTGCAGCACCTATAAATACCACAAGGAAAATATGGCAACAAACACACCACAGTTTAAACAAAAAGAGATTTGGCATGCCAATAGACTTCAGAATCTTGTTTTAGCACAGTACTACTAAAAGGTTGCCCAATGCCTACCCACATACAGACATGTATTCTAACATTATAGGTGTCATCATCCCTGCCCATCAAGGGTTAAAAAAAAAATGTAACTTGCTTTAATTGAAGTGGCACGCTGGTTCTCTTTTTGTTGAAGAGTAAAAAAAAAAAAATAGAGATGAAGAGGTCTAGGTGCCCTTTAATCCTTCAGCACTGCTTCATGTGTATTGCTTTGATACATTTTATGTTATCTTTCACATACAAATGTAGCCTAGTTCAAAGTCTACATAAAGTTTACATGCAACGTTTAAAATAAAACCCTCTTTAAAACAAATGTGAAAAGGAATGTTTTGAGAACAAACAAATAGTATATAAGTTCAGTTAAAAAGTTTATTATCTCATTTGTTAATTAAAGGTACAATAAGTTTGCAGTAAAATGTAATTAAAAAAAGGTTGGAAAAAAAACAGATCTTTTCAAAAAGCAATATCATGTATTGCAACTGCACAACTCAGTTATTCATTAACTCCTAAGAAACTACAAATTTGCATTAAGTGCCATAAAAAAAACTTGGGGATATCAAGTTGTTGCCATACAACCTAAAAGTGACTGGCGCTTTCTGTCAGGTTAAGCTACCGGTAATCCTAAAAATAGTGTTTTGGTAACTGACAAATACACCATTCTGAGTACCAGATGGTCTGTAACCATACCATATTCTCCCATCATCCTCAGGCAGTATCTACCTAAGGATAGTAATGGTTCAAATTCATGGCAGCAGGACTGATTGACAAAAAAATGCAACAGTTTGCCAACATATAGAGTACAAATATCACAACGTTTGAGGGGTATAATGAAATATTAGCTTTGCTAAAATAGATTGTGTTTATGTGACTTAGAACACAATGTTCAACAGTAAATGAACACATCATAATGTGTGATAAATGCAAAGCCCCCCAGCAATAAAAAGTACAATGGAGGGTGTGGTTGGACAATAACCAAAGGTAGCTATGCTTCCCACTCTGGATCTGAGGCATGTTTTACCTAACAGTCAGCTCTTGGTGACCAGCAATATTAAAAGAACGTTCCAAGAACCATAACTCTTTTTTTTTTTTTTTTTTAAATAGTTTGACTTTTTACTTTGTATCTGCAGGCGCCTCTCCCTGTCTCCACTACAGGCTTTAGTAGAGCTGAAAACTCTGTAGGTTGTCATGCACCACAGGGGTTGTCAAGCACCTACAGTGCTGTAGGTTGTCAAGTTGTGGTTTACATGACATGGGTCACCTTTTTATGGAGTCTTAAATCTCTGACACCAGCTAAGGGTTTCCATTATCTCCCACTTATTTAGCATATTGCTCTTGTAATTTACTGATATTACTAATAACTTACCTTTCCCAATCACCCCTTTACATGTTGAAACCACACTGATTCCAGCATGTACCGGCTGCCTAAGGCTAACAGGAGTCTGATTGCTGTCAGCATGTTCAGTTAATGCCATATTTGCATAGAAATTGTGTTGGTTTTTCAAAACTGTAATTGTACAGAATATGGGGACCAATTATTGGCAAACGGCCTGAAAATTAATAAATAATCTGTATCAGCATTGGCTTTGGAAAAACAATATTGGTCAATCCCCACCACGTCTGTAAAATGTAACTGTATTTGTTTAGTGGGATTTAAGATGTGCATTGTTTTGATCGCAATTTTATTATGATTTACACAGCATGCCACTAGGTAATGACATGTTCGTTAATTCAAACGCCAATCACTCTAATCGTATTTAATGAATTTTCATTTTTTTGGGGTGTGATTTTGTGAGATATGTTACCATTGATTATGACAGCAACACAAGATTACTGTCATTAATATTTCACACCTTAATTCATATTATGCATGAACTGTCCATGATGATAATTCATAATGGCCAAGGTTAGACAAAAGATACATTCTCATGTTATTGAACTGCAACTCCCATAAACCTTTGGCAAGCTAAAATAATTTTGTCAGGGTTCATTAAAGTGAAACTCAGTTTAAGAAGGCAGATGCCACTGGGAGGTCTGGATATCCAGTGCTGGAGACAGCCTTTGGGTTAAACCACTCGAGAACATATAACCCCTTAAAGGGAAACTATAGTGCCAGTAATACAAATCCCTTTATTTCCGTACTTTATCCGAGCACCAATGTCCCTCGGCGCTGGGTCGACACTCTGCCCCATCCATCATCCCGCACCGAGCTGACGTTAATGTGCATGTGCGGCAAATGAACACGTGCTTTAGACCTTCCCTATGGGGAAAAATCTGACGCTGGGTGTCCTCATGCAGAGCGTGGAGACGTCCAGAGTCAGATACCAGACCAAAGGTCCGTTTCAATCCAGGATGCCCTCTAGTGGCTATCTGAAAGGCAGCCACTAGAGGCGGACGTAGTGTTGCAATGTAAACATTGTAATTTCTCTGAAGCTGAAGTGGTCTGGGTGCCTAGTGTCCCTTTAAAGTAAGAGAGCGATCAGGGCCTCTTGGTACCATATCAACCTAATTTAGATTTAATAATTTCTTGCTCATAGTCTCAATTTTACTTTAAAGCGGCACTGTCACCATCTGGGGACTTTGCAGAATTCGTAATGACCCCCGACAGTGACATCGCGCTGTGTGTCCAGTGGGGGCAGGTAAAGTTGAGATTTACTTACCTGAACTTGTCCCTCACAGGTGCAGATATTGTTCTCCAGCGGGTCCTCTTCTTTCAAAATCACTGCTTGCATGCGCGAAAGTACAGCAGTGAGATCTGTGGAGAGTCCCACGAGACCGCAAGATCCTTCATAGACAAAGCAAATTTTCTGCAGCAGTCACGTGGGACAGCTCAAAGGACTGACACTTCTAAACGGCGGTGGCTCTACCTAGTGTCTAGGTGTAGGAAATATACAGAGACAAAGTAGTCCCTACTTTGTCTATTCATGTCTCTTGACTGGGTTGGAATTTCAGTGAAGTTGCAACACAGTCAAAATGAGTGTTTAATAAAAAATTCTATCTTTATGAATACTCATTTTTTAAGTGGGAAGGGGGTGACAGTGCTGCTTTAAGATTGTCAATAGGTTCACATAAGTAACAATTGTCTGAGGTTGTATAGAATGCAAGAACAATTTTTTTCTGATCTCATCATGTTTAACCCCTTAAGGATGGTGGGCGTGCTATGCCGTCCTTGGGGAGACGGCTCTAAACGACGGCAGGTGGCATAGCACGTCCCCGCCGTCCTATGTACTTATCCGCTCGCCGGCGATCCCATGCAGGCAATCGCGGTGGGGGGACCCACCTGGTATCCCAGGGAGTCTCCCTGCTGCCGTTCTGGCCCTCCAGGGCCATGTGATCGTGAGATCCTTGCGAGGACCTCATGATCACATGGACGGCATAGCCATCCATTAGCAGTGCCAGCAGGGGGAGTGCCTGGAATGACACGTAGTCCCCCTGCTGCCTGAAAAAAAAATACAGTTTAAAACATTTTAAATTAAAATTATATATACTTAGATCATATATATATATATATAATCTAAGTATATGTATATATATATATATATATATATACACACATAGACTGTCTAAGTGTATTTTAATATTTATATATATATATATATATATATATATATATATATATATATAATTATATAATCCACGATCCCGCACTCACATTTGTAGTAAAAGTGTAATCATTTTCTTCAAAAAGCCCAGCATGTGCCTTTCTTCGTGGAGATTTATTAATGTATATATATATGTGGTGAGTCAATTTCTTTTCTTTATGGCTATATAACACAGTACTCTATGTTAGTTATGTATTGTTAGTTTATCCTGAAGAAAACCCTGGATGAGGGCTGAAATGTTGATGTTTTTATGGAATAACTCAGAATAAAGAAAACCTTATTTAATTGTCACAAGACCGTGAGTGCGAGCCTTTTTTTCATCAATATATACATATATGAAACCAGGTGTTCAGGTGAGTGCAGCCCTCTGGGTTTTTTTTATATATTTGGGAGTCTAGGCCAACTCCTTGGTTTTGCACCCTTCCCTGTCACAGGTGCCTCATTCCAGGACCCTATTTAGCCTTGACTTGCAGAGAGACCCAGTAAGGAAGTATTTCTTAAGTAACTGGATTATTCTCATAAGAGCAAGCATTAGGCTGCTAGTGTAGGACTTGCCAGAATGAGGTACATTGATGTTGTGGCAGGCTTATGCAATATATGATCATATAATGTAACCAAACCCCCATTATTTTTTGCCTAGGTGAGGTGTTTTTAAATAAAACTATTACAATCTCTAAGTTGAAAGGCAAGGATAGTGTACCTGAGGGGACTGGGATGGAAAGTGTTAACTCGGAGATGAGTGTGAAATGTTACTGGAAAATTGCTTCCAGACTAAGTACTTTAACTAATAAAAGCAAAAAATAAATAAATGTTATTAAGTCAAATGCACAATATAAAAAAAGAAATATAAACATGCTTATGTACAAACATTGAACAAAAAATAGGTACTGATATCAGTACCGTTGATAAAACTTCCCTATAGTAACATTTGACACTCATCTCTGAGTTAACACTTTCCATCCCAGCCCCCTCAGGTACACTATCCTTACCTTTCAACCTTCTATTTGGGGTTACCCCCCGTTCTCCAGTGTACCTAGCATTGGCTCTATCTATGCTCTTTTTCCTTTCAATATTACAATCTCTAAGATTTGAAATCATTGATTAGTGAATAAGCAAGTGCGCCAGATTTTGTATTTTATATATATAAATATATATACATACATATATATATACACACACACACACACACATAATATATATATATATATATATATATATATATATATATATATATATATATATATATATATATATATATATATATACGTATATATTTATGTAATATTTTTACATAATTAGGTAATTTTATTAATTACAATTTGCGGGACCTGCCTGACAACCAAGGCCAAAAGTCCAGGGAATTTACATTGCTAGCACTATATTTAACCTTGTAACTTTCCATGACACCGTATAACCTGTACATGGGGGGTACGGTTTTACTCAGAAGACAAATATTCGTGTAACGATGATATCGTCAGTGAAAGTGAAATTTTTTGCATTTTTCACACACAAATTTTTCTTACACTGACAATATAATTGTTGTGATACGTTTTACTGTTTTGAAACACTAATATTTATGTTCAGCTAAGTCTCATGAGTATAACAGTACCCCTCATGTACAGGTTTTATGTTGTTTTCAAAAGTTACAGAGTCAACTATAAGGTTTGCATTTTTAGTTTTTTCACATTGAAATTCGCCAGATTGGTTACGTTGCCTTTGAGACCGTGTGGTAGCCCAGGAATGAAAATTACCCCCATGATAGCATACCATTTGCAATAGTAGACAACCCAAGGTATTGCAAATGGGTTATGTCCAGTCTTTTTTAGAAGCCACTTAGTTACAAACACTGTCCAAAATTAGCGTTCAAAGTCGGGTTGTCTTCTATTGCAAATGGTAGACCATCATGGGGGTAATTCTCATTCCTGGGCTACCATACAGTCTCAAAGGCAACGTAACCAATCGGGTGAATTTTAATGTAAAAAAAAATTAAAAATGTAACATGCTAGATTTGACCCTGAAACTTCCCAAAATACCATAAAACCTGTACATAGGGGGTTCTGTTTTACACATGAGACATCTCTGAATACAAATATGTGTATTTTATTGCAGTAAAAGCAAACAGTATTATGACATTCACAGTTAAACGGTCATGTAGAACTAAAAAAAAAAAAATTCTTATTTTCTCCTATTTTTTAATATTTTATTCATATTAAATTATGTTTTATAGCTAACTATTTGATGTTAAATGAAAGCCCTGCATTCCCTGAATAAAATGATATATAATAAGTGTGGGTGCACTTAATATGAAAGAAGTGAATTACGGTTGAACAGACATAAAGTAAAATTCTGGGTTTTGTTTACGTTTTGTTTTATTAACAACATGTACATTTGGCTCAGCCCTTAAGGGGTTAAATGCAGCATGGTTCTATATATATACAGGGAGTGCAGAATTATTAGGCAAATGAGTATTTTGACCACATCATCCTCTTTATGCATGTTGTCTTACTCCAAGCTGTATAGGCTCGAAAGCCTACTACCAATTAACCCCTTAAGGACCGAGGACGGTTCAGGACCGTCATCGGCATTTTTGCCTTGAGGACCGATGACGGTCCTGAACCGTCCAAACGGTCTGGGGCTACTTACCTGATCGCCGTCGTTCCCCTGGCGGCGATCAGTGTTCCTCCGGTTGTGGGGAGACTGCCTGCAGCCCAGACAGTCTCCCCACGGCAGATTAGGACCCCTGTGGCCATGTGATCGCTTAACACAGCGATCACATGGTCACAATAGGTGTCCATAGTGCTGCCTGCAGGGGGACTGCCTGTGCTGACAGGCAGTCTCCCTGCTAGTGTAAAATCAATAAAAAAAATTAAAGTTAATGGTAATAAAAAAAAAAATAATAATTATATATGTATAAATATGATATATAGACATATATTATATTTATATAATATATGTCTATATATCATATATATAATGTCATACTAAGTGTATTTTTATATTAATATGTACTTATATTAATATAAAAATACACTTATAATTAAATTACACACGTATATATATAATATATATAATAACTATATATATTGTATATATATATTATTATAAAATATAAATAATAAGTAATTTAAATTAAATAATTTTTTTAAATAATAATAAAAATTTAAAAAAAAATTATATAGCTATATGAAATTTTATTCTAACTGTATTTTAAAATTAATATATATATATTTATATCAAAATACACTTAGAATGAATTTGTATATATATCTATGTATATAAAAATAAATAAAAATAATAAGAAATATACATACGTCCATATACAAAATTACATAAATAATTATATAAATATACACGTAGACTTTAAATATATAAATATGCATATATATTTAAATTCTACGTGCGTATTTATGTAATATTTTTACATAATTCAGTAATTTTATTGATTGCAATTTGAGGGACCTGCCTGCCAACCCAGGCCGAAATTCCAGAGAATTTAATTTGCTAGCACTGTATTTTACCCTGTAACGTTCTACGACACCCTAAAACCTGTACATGGGGGGTACTGTTTTACTCGGGAGACTTCGCTGAACACAAATATTAGTGATTCAAAACAGTAAAACATATCACAGCGATGATATTGTCAGTGAAAGTTACTTTTTTTGCATTTTTCACACACAAACAGCACTTTTACTGATGATATAATTGTTGTGATACGTTTTCCAGTTTTTAAACACTAATATTTGTGTTCAGCGATGTCTCCCGAGTAAAACAGTACCCCCCATGTACAGGTTTTATAGCATTTTTGAAAGTTACAAGGTCAAATATATGGGTCAAATATTTTTTACATTGAAAATGGCCAGGTTGGTTACGTTGCCTTTGAGAGCGTATGGTAGCCCAGGAATGAGAATTACCCCCATGATGGCATACCATTTGCAAAAGAAGACAACCCAAGGTATTGCAAATGGGGTATGTCCAGTCTTTTTTAGTAACCACTTGGTCACAAACACTGGCCAAAATTAGCGTTCAATTTAGTTTTTTTACTTTTTTCACACACAAACAAATATGAATGCTTACTTTGGCCAGTGTTTTCGACTAAGTGGCTACTAAAAAAGACTGGACATACCCCATATTGAATACCCTGGGTTGTCTACTTTAAAAAAAATATGTACATGTGGGGTGTTATTCAGAGATTTATGACAGATAATAGTGTTACAATGTCACTATTGATAAATTTTAAAAATGTATGTTTTTAAACCGCAATATCCTACTTGTACCTATAGCCCTATAACATGCAAAAAAAAGCAAAAAAGCACGTAAACACTAGGTATTTTTAAACTCAGGACAAAATTTTGAATCTATTTAGCAGTTTTTTTCATTCGCTTTTGTAGATGAGTAAAAGATTTTTCAAGTAAAAGTCAAAAAACATGTATTTTTTTCAATTTTTCATCAGATTTTTGTATTTTTTTAAAATTAAAATACATGAGATTATATAAATAATGGTATGTAAAGAAAGCCCATTTTGTCCTGAAAAAAACAATATATAATTTGTATGGGAACAGTAAATGAAAAAGCGGAAAATTACAGCCAAACACAAACACCACAAAAGTGTAAAAATATTCCTGGTCGCAAATGTACAACATCGCAAAAACAGTCCAGTCCTTAAGGGGTTAAGCATATTAGGTGATGTGCATCTCTGTAATGAGAAGGGGTGTGGTCTAATGACATCAACACCCTATATCAGGTGTGCATAATTATTAGGCAACTTCCTTTCCTTTGGCAAAATGGGTCAAAAGAAGGACTTGACAGGCTCAGAAAAGTCAAAAATAGTGAGATATCTTGCAGAGGGATGCAGCACTCTTAAAATTGCAAAGCTTCTGAAGCGTGATCATCGAACAATCAAGCGTTTCATTCAAAATAGTCAACAGGGTCGCAAGAAGCGTGTGGAAAAACCAAGGCGCAAAATAACTGCCCATGAACTGAGAAAAGTCAAGCGTGCAGCTGCCACGATGCCACTTGCCACCAGTTTGGCCATATTTCAGAGCTGCAACATCACTGGAGTGCCCAAAAGCACAAGGTGTGCAATACTCAGAGACATGGCCAAGGTAAGAAAGGCTGAAAGACGACCACCACTGAACAAGACACACAAGCTGAAACGTCAAGACTGGGCCAAGAAATATCTCAAGACTGATTTTTCTAAGGTTTTATGGACTGATGAAATGAGAGTGAGTCTTGATGGGCCAGATGGATGGGCCCGTGGCTGGATTGGTAAAGGGCAGAGAGCTCCAGTCCGACTCAGACGCCAGCAAGGTGGAGGTGGAGTACTGGTTTGGGCTGGTATCATCAAAGATGAGCTTGTGGGGCCTTTTCGGGTTGAGGATGGAGTCAAGCTCAACTCCCAGTCCTACTGCCAGTTCCTGGAAGACACCTTCTTCAAGCAGTGGTACAGGAAGAAGTCTGCATCCTTCAAGAAAAACATGATTTTCATGCAGGACAATGCTCCATCACACGCGTCCAAGTACTCCACAGCGTGGCTGGCAAGAAAGGGTATAAAAGAAGGAAATCTAATGACATGGCCTCCTTGTTCAACTGATCTGAACCCCATTGAGAACCTGTGGTCCATCATCAAATGTGAGATTTACAAGGAGGGAAAACAGTACACCTCTCTGAACAGTGTCTGGGAGGCTGTGGTTGCTGCTGCACGCAATGTTGATGGTGAACAGATCAAAACACTGACAGAATCCATGGATGGCAGGCTTTTGAGTGTCCTTGCAAAGAAAGGTGGCTATATTGGTCACTGATTTGTTTTGTTTTGTTTTTGAATGTCAGAAATGTATATTTGTGAATGTTGAGATGTTATATTGGTTTCACTGGTAATAATAAATAATTGAAATGGGTATATATTTGTTTTTTGTTAAGTTGCCTAATAATTATGCACAGTAATAGTCACCTGCACACACAGATATCCCCCTAACATAGCTATAACTAAAAACAAACTAAAAACTACTTCCAAAAATATTCAGCTTTGATATTAATGAGTTTTTTGGGTTCATTGAGAACATGGTTGTTGTTCAATAATAAAATTAATCCTCAAAAATACAACTTGCCTAATAATTCTGCACTCCCTGTATATATATATTATTTTTTATTATTATTATTTTTTTAAATTACACTTTTAAAAGCAAAACATTAGATTTTCAAAATATAGCTATCTCAGATGAGGGAAAGCAGGCTATGTCACACAATCCTTTACATAATAACAAAAACATGGGCAGATACAGAACTAAGTAGCTTGGTAACAAGTGTCATTATTTTACAGGACAACAGCTCTGTACATTCTGTTTTGTTTTGTTTGTTTTTGAAACAAGGAATACTTCTTTTGTAATGCTAATTTAAAGTGCACTGGGCCCTCCAGGTTTACCCAACACAATAACAGCTCCCAAAGCATAACTAGACAGTTTATCATAAAGAATAGGTAGACTTTTAAGAGTCATTCGCCTATGAGTTAATTGTAAGGAATTCAAACTTAAAGTGAATTTGAGATTAAAGGCCACAATTAGCAGAACTTGAAGCATTGCTGAGTTACATAATTATTCCAGTTCAGCTATTTTGACCTTAAATTTGAAACTTGGGTCGAATTCTCAATTTAGTGAATAACCCTGTTTAGTGCCAATTGGTAGGGATTTCAAGTGAAATTAAAATTTTACACCAATACAAGTGTTTTCTGTTCATTCATGTTGACCTAAAGAGTCTGTACAGATGTTTAAACAGCAATTAGATGAATACTTGCAAAAACATAACATTCAAAGTAGTTTATTGGCTAATAGCTTCTTAATTAAAAAAAGAGATCTGACTGCCGTTCTGGGATCAAGAAGGAATTTTTCCTAGTTTGTTGCAAAATTGGAAGTGCTTCAAACTTGAGAGGGATGAGGGAGGGGGGGTTGACTTCTTTTGCATTAACAGCAAAAGCAGATGTAAGAAAGGCTGGACTTGATGGACGCATGTAACTATGTAAAATGTAACATTCACTTTGAACTCCAAGCAAATAACCTTGCTAGTAAAAATTGTTGTGAAATGTATGCTGCATCCAATACAATACACTATACAAGATCATGCATAGTTACTAATGCTTAACTATTTACTGGAGAAAGATTACTTTTTACTAACAAACTTTCCAACGGCAAAACAATGTAAATGATGAAAAGAAGAATAAATCATGTGTTACAAAAAAATATAATTATTAACGTTATAACAGAAATATAACACAAACTTACCATCTGCCAAGTCAGTACCTCTGCCCAGGACCACATTGTAAACCACACTAAAACAATGTGAGTGCCTTTATTTATTCATGCAACTGACAGTTTCCAGGTTGCCCTGGAGATCTTGATGGTTACAGTTGGGAGAAAATAGAGAAATTGGATACTTTTCTGTAGTTGCTATGAGTAACTAACAACAGCCTCAATTTAGACCCATCTACAAAAACAAGCACACAAAAAAACACACACACACACAAACCTTGTCCCCAACAAAAATTAACTTCAATGTGCATTTTGTTAAAAAGAAAATATATATATATAAAGCACAGCTGACACCAGCTAAAATTAAGCCCTCTAAATCTCATATAAGTCTCATTGGTAAGACAAATGTATTTTATACACTGCTCTGGCACAGAGCTCATCCTACCCTAGCAGGTGAGTCACTACTGAATCTACAAAACTGCTAC
The DNA here is from genome assembly GCA_933207985.1 of Pelobates cultripes. Lineage (NCBI taxonomy): Eukaryota > Metazoa > Chordata > Amphibia > Anura > Pelobatidae > Pelobates > Pelobates cultripes. The sequence goes on along the minus strand of OW240921.1, from coordinate 65,607,383 downwards.
TTCTGAAGTCATTACCATGCACAAGTGTATAATGCTTTATATCTCCCACAAAGTGTGGTCTATTTTTTTACAACAGATGTGGACACTTGGGAACACATCTCAGAGTGTACTGGGCAAATAAAGCACCCAGCTTCTTGGTCCACACCGGTGGCAATCCAGTGCCCAATATCAGGAGGGGCACCGCTTAATTATTTAATCATAGTGTTTCCAAATTATTGTGTGTGATGTTGCCGTGTGGCACTGTAATTATTATTATTATTTATATAGTGCCAGCAAATTCCGTAGTGCTGTACAATGGGATGTAATGTGGACGGTGTATTGAGTACATAAGATATTATAACAAGAACATGTATCACTTTTACTGAAAATGTATAACTATTATTGCAGTAATGCTCTGTAATACACCAATACACAATATATTACTGGTAGTTTTATTTCTGTTTCATGTGCTTCATTCCTCCGTCAGCATGTCATCTGCCTCATAATATGTCTGACAAACCATAGCTTTCATATGTCAGTTATGAATTTTTCTACCCACATGAACGCTTTCTCCAGTCTATTCTTCCTGTTTTGAATTTTAAGTCTTCTATTTACAATTTTCCTCTATAAACTGTTTTATATTTCACTTAAGATTATATTTCACCATGCTAGCCACATTTTATACTTTATTCCAGGCCATTTTATGCATCATCCCATATGACTATTTATCATTTAATCTATAACATCAGTATCTTGTTTTATTTTTATATATCGAGTACCCGTAAATAGCAGAATACAAAATTGACTGTTTATATATAAATATCCCACCATCAGTTCAATTTTTAGTTTACACACTGTGATACATACACATTAGGGTTTATTTCCTAAACACTGAACTGTAAGGAATTGAAAACGGAATTGCAAAATTTAGGCTAAAAGAGCCAAGCTGTGGCTACAGATGTTTTGATGCAATTTTCAAAATTATAAATTTCTGCCTTAATCTTGCAATTCAGATTGTAAACCACTACAATTATGTGACTATTTAAAAAACAGTTATTTTAGACCATTGGGCCCTTGCCGGTTTAAACACACACCATGGGGGGGGGGAGTGGAGGGGGGTTACTATTTAGTAGATATACCCCCAGCAAGAAAGTGTATCTATGAGGCTAGGGTGGAGCTGGGGAGGACACTGGTGCGAGGGGAGGGCAAGAAGCAAAGGAGGATGCAGGTACCAGTAGCTCTGAGGTACAATGAGCCCTGTGGAATTACTCAGAGGCTCAATATGACGCCACCTCCATTAGCTCAGTGGAAAGTTCAGTTTCTTAAATGACTTATAAAGTGTAATCAAGATGGTCTACTTCTTAAAGGGACACTATAGGCACCCACACCACTTCGTCTCAACCACAACATTTCATCTCAACAATGTGGTCTGGGTGCCATACCCCCGTCATTTTGACCCTGCAATGTTCACATTGCAGAGTAAAAATTCACACTGACAGCCATTAGAGGCTCTTCTGATGAAAAAGCTGTGTAAACCTCAGCTATTTCAATATGATGGTCTCAGATAGACCATCTAATTGGTGGGAAAGCATTGGACTGATCAAGATTGATGATATCAGCCAAGAAGGCAGGGCAAGCCACAGAGAGAGACAAAAAAAAGGGAGAAAGGATGAGTAAAAAGTATTTTTGAAACCTTAAAGGGACACTATTGGCACCCAGACCACTTCAGCTCATAGTGCAGAAATTTTAAACATTGCAGTTCCAGAGAAACTGCAATGTAAACATCTACCAGACAGCCATTGAGGGCGCTTCCTGAATCGAAACAGTCCTTTAGTCCGGTATTTGACGCTGGACGTCCTCACGCTCTGCATGAGGACACCAAGCATCAGATTTTTCCCCATAGGAAAGCATTGATTCACCCTTAAAAACGATGCCCGCATCTGCCCCTTTCTCACACAAGATGCTGCCAAGGATCTTGTTCATGCTCTCATAATCTCTTGCATGGATTATTGTAATTCTTTCCTAGTTGGTTTTCCCAGAAGCTGAACTGCCCTGCTACAATTAGTAATGAATGCTGCCGCTAGGCTGAGCTTTCTCACGTCGCTCCTCCCATACCTAGCCCCTTTATCGATCCTTACACTGGCTTCCTGTATCCTATAGGTGTCAATTCAAAATACTAACCCTTACCTATAAAGCTTTAACCAACTCTAACCCCTGTTACATTTCTTCCCTGATTCATAGATATGCCTCTTCTCGGTCTCTCCGCTCTTCCAGTGACCTACTCCTTTCTGCTGCTCACTCCCTTACTGCTAACTCATGCTTGCAGGGCTTCTCGCAGGCGGCTCCCTTCCTACTCTCCTCTAGTCTTCAATTGTTTAAGAAGTCCCTCAAAACACATCTGTTCAGACATGCTTATGGACTCCCAGAATAATTTCTCTATACTTATCCATATCTGTCTCTTGCTCTCATAAAGAGCCACACTCCACTCTCACCTCCGGTTCTGCTACTTTTCCACCTTGTTTGGGGGCTGTCACCCTTGCTGCCCTATTGTGTATTTGTACCCCACCTGCTCTAGACTGTAAGCCCATTTGAGCAGAGCCCTCATCTACCTATTGTTCCTGTGTCACTGTGTAATTGACTAATTTATTGTAAATTAGTCCCCCCCCTTCATAATATTACAAAGCGCTGCGTAATTACTTGACGCTATATAAATACCAATAATAATGTTTTCCTATGGGGAGGTCTAATGTGCATGCGACATTTGCCGTGGTTGCGCATTAGAGTCCGCTCTTCGTGCTAAGCGACATTTGGTGCTGGGATAAGGTAAGTAAATAAAGGGTTTTTAACCCTTTATATACCAGGGCGGGGGTGGGGGGGAGGCAAAAGGAGTGATAGTGCCAGGAATACAGCTTTGTATTCACAATATCCTCTTTAACCCCTTAACCGTTATGGCGTTCTATGACACCCCGCATTAAAAGGGCTTTAAAGCCGTTGCGGCGGCATAGAACGCTGTAACGGCTTTCTATCCTTGGAGGTCCGGTGGACTTACTGGACCTCTTCTGGAGGGCAGCCCTCCCCCGGCAAATGAGGCCCCCGGGGGCCATGTGATCGCTCTGAAAGAGCCATTATGTGGGTAATTCTGAAAGAGCGATCACATGGCCCCCTATAGCTGGCTATGGATCTGCCAGCAGGGGGACTGTCTGAAATGTCGGACAGTCACCCTGCTGGTGGGAAAGTAAAAAAAAATATATGAGACATGTGTAAAAGTAAAACAGAAATGTATTTATATATATATATATATACATATTTATATATGTAACGGCATACAAAGTGTATTTTAATATTAATATAGGTACATATATTAATATTAAAATACACTGAGAATGACGTTACATATATATGTATATATATTATATAAATTATACAATAATAAATAAAATATTGAAACAAAATTTAAAATAAATTATATATTCATATGTAATTTCATTCTAACCGTATTTTGTTATTAATATATATATTGGTAACAAAATACACTTAGAATGACATTCTATATATATCTATCTATCTCTATATAAAATACAAATAACCGCAAAAAAAATAAAAAAAATAAATATATATATATATATATATAAATACATATATTTACATAAAAGATTACATTAGTATACACGTAGAATTTAAATACCTATAAATGCATATATATTAAAATTCTACATGTATATTTAAGTAATCTTTTAACATAATTATGTGATTTGATTAATTAAAATTTGATTGACATGCCTGACAACACAGGGAGAAAGTGCAGAGAATTTAATTTGCAAACACTATATTTGACCCTGTAACTCTCCAAGACACCATAAAATCTGTACATAGGGGGTACTGTTTTACTCGGGAGACTTCGCTGAACTCAAATATTAGTGTTTCAAACTGGTAAATTGTATTACAACGATGATATTTTAAGTAAAAGTGACATTTTTTGAATTTTTTACAAACGAATGGCACTTTTATGGACTATATCAGGGGTAGGCAACCTTTTAGCAGCACTGGGCCGATATGGGATTGTGATGTCCCATAGCGTGCCGGTCCTATTTTTTTAAATTGAGGTGTGTATGCTTCTGCATTCTGCTTGTGTTATTTTTACTGCAGTTGCTTTGTATTGTTGTATTTGTGCGTATATGGGCTATTATATTGTATATGTTCATGAGTAGTTTATGGTATTGTGTATGATACATATGAAAGTGGGCTGTGTATGAGGGCTGCTTGTGGAATTGTGTGTGTGTGGATGGATTTGTCACATTGTGTGTTTGGTAGTGTGTGGGGGCTGTTTGGGGTATTGCATGTGAGAGGCTGCATGTGGGGTTGTGTGCATGTATGTGGATTGTTAGTGGTGTTGCGTTTAAGCGGATTGCGTGTATGTTTGTGTGTGGGCTGTTTGTATTATTTGTATGAGGGGAGGGTTATTTAGCATTTCTGTGTATATCTAGCAGTGTGGATGGCTTCCCTGGGTTCCAGTGGGGACCAGGCTAGCCAGGTACAGGTCAAGGACAGGAGCTGCAACAGCAACTGCAGGCTGCTCTATAACAGTATGGTTTCTTAATTAGGGATATCGATATTAGGTTTTAACCATTACCTAACCAGGGATATCGATATTAGTTTTTAACCATTACTATTAAAGGTTACATTTTAATTTATTTTGGGCACTCATCTTCTCTAGCCCTTGCGTTAACCACTATTTTGAGTGTTCCCCTAGCTTCCACCTTCCTGCTTTGTTCTTACAGTGTGGATTCCGATTCACAAGTGCTGGGAGGAAGTGATCTGAGATCACTACCTCTACGTGCTGCAATGCATAAATTGAGGATTGTCCTTCACCACCTCTTCGTATTAGCAGATATCTGAGGTTTTACTGGGACTCCTGTTTGGCTCTAGCAGCCTTGAGTGCCGTGCAAAGACACCTTGAGTGCCGTGATTGGCACTAGTGCCATAGGTTGCCTCCCCCTGGACTATATTATTGTTGTAATATGTTTTACTGCTTTAAAACACTAATATTTGTGTTTAGTGAAGTCTCCCGAGAATAACAGTACCCACCATGTACAGGTTTTGTGGTGTTTTGGAAAGTTAGAGAGTCACATATAAGGCTTACATTTCATTTTTTTGACATTGAAATTTGCCAGATTGGTTATAATGCCTTTGAGAGCGTATGGTAGCCCAGGAATGAGAATTACCCCCATGATGGCATACCATTTGCAAAAGTAGACAACCCAAGGTATTGCAAGTGGGGTATGTCCAGTCTTTCTTAGTAGCCACTTAGTCACAAACACTGGCCAAATATTAGTTTTTTGCTTTTTTCACACAAAAACAAATATGAACGCTAACTTTGGCCAGTGTTTGTGACTAAGTGGCTACTAAAAAAGACTAAACATACCCCACTTTCAATACCTTGGGTTGTCTACTTTTTCAAATGGTATGCCATTATGGGGGTAATTCTCATTCCTGGGCTACCACACCGTCTCAAAGGTAACATTACTAATCTGTCAAATTTCAATTTGAAAATGGAACATTCTATATTTGACCCTGTAACTTTCCAAAACACCATAAAACCTGTTAATGGGGGGTACTGTTGTACTCGTGAGACATCGCTGATTACAAATATGTGCATTTTTTTTGCAGTAAAACCTAACAATACTATGACATTCACAGCTAAAATGTCAGGCAAATACAAATTTGTTAAAAAAAATATTTTCTCACATTTTTTTTAAATTTTATTCATAATAAATTATGTTCCATATATGAATAGTTAATGATAAATTAAAACCCTGTTTCTCCTGAACAAAATGATATATAATAAGTGTGGGTGCACTTAACCCCTTAAGAACTGGACTGTTTTTGCGATGTTGTACATTTGCGACCAGGCCTCTTTTTACACTTTTGTGGTGTTTGTGTTTAGCTGTAATTTTCCGCTCTCTCATTTACTGTTCCCATACAAATTATATATTGTTTTTTTCAGGACAAAAGAGGCTTTCTTTACATACCATTAGTTATATAATCTCATGTAATTTAATTGGAAAAAAATAAAAAAATATGATGAAGAATTGAAAAAAATACATTTTTTTTTACTTTTACTTGAAAAATCTTTTACTCATCTACAAAAGCAAATAAAAAAAACTGCTAAATAGATTCAAAATGTTGTCCTGAGTTTAAAAATATCCAGTGTTTACATGCTTTTTTGCAAGTTATAGGGCTATAGGTACAAGTAGGATATTGCGGTTTAAAAACATACATTTTGAAAATGTATCAATAGTGACATTGTAACAATATTATCTGTCATAAATCTCTGAATAACACCCCACATGTACATATTTTTTTTAAAGTAGACAACCCAGGGTATTCAATATGGGGTATGTCCAGTCTTTTTAGTAGCCACTTAGTCGAAAACACTGGCCAAAGTTAGCATTCATATTTGTTTGTGTGTGAAAAAAGTAAAAAAAACTAAATTGAATGCTAATTTTGGCCAGTGTTTGTGACTAAGTGGCTACTAAAAAAGACTGGACATACCCCATTTGCAATACTTTGGGTTGTCGGCTTTTGCAAATGGTATGCCATCATGGGGGTAATTCTCATTCCTGGGCTACCATACGCTCTCAAAGGCATCGTAACCAACCTGGCCTTTTTCAATGTAAAAATATTTGACCCATATATTTGACCCTGTAAATTTCAAAAATGATATAAAACCTGTACATATGGGGGAACTGTTATACTCGGGAGACTTTGCTGAACAAAAATATTAGTGTTTCAAAACAGGAAAACGTATCACAACAGTTATATCATCAGTAAAAGTGCTGTTTGTGTGTGAAAAATGCAAAAAAAAAGTAACTTTCACTGACAATATCATCGCTGTGATATGTTTTACTGTTTTGAATCACTAATATTTGTGTTCAGCGAAGTCTCCCGAGTAAAACAGTACCCCCCATGTACAGGTTTTAGGGTGTCATATAAAGTTACAGGGTAAAATATAGTGCTAGCAAATTAAATTCTCTGGACTTTCGACCTGGTTTGGCAGACAGGTCCCTCAAATTGCAATCAATAAAATTACTTAATTATGTAAAAATATTACATAAATACGCACGTAGAATTTAAATATATATGCATATTTATATATTTGAAGTCTACGTGTATATTTATATAATTATTTATGTAATTTTGTATATGGACATATGTATATTTTGTATTATTTTTATTTATTTATATATACATAGATATATATACAATTTCATTCTAAGTGTATTTTGATATATATATATATATATTATATATATATTACTATCAAAATACAGTTAGAATAAAATTTCATATAGATATATATTTCTTTTAATTTTTATTATTTTTACATGTTTTCATTTAATTTAAATTACTTATTATTTGTATTTTATAATAATATTTATATACAATGATATATAGATATTATTTATATATATATACACGAGTGTAATTTAATTATAAGTGTATTTTTATATTAATATATGTACATATTAATATAAAAATACACTTAGTATGATATTATATATATGATTAATGTGACAGCAGTGAATTACGGTTGAACAGACATATAGCGCAAATTCCAGTTTTTGTTTACGTTTTGTTTTGATCAGAATGTGCACTATTGACTCCGTCCTGAAGGGGTTAAGGAGGTTGCGACATAAACAATGACTAGCACACCATAGATTAGGAATACACATTACTAGTGTTTCTTTCAAAACAAAAATACTTAAATACTTTTATATTTATGATTTTAAAAAGAGAGATAGACAAAACATAAATACTAACGTAGTACAAATAGATGAAATATATTTGATATATAGCAATACAGCAAGGAATAAACAAATGTTTGTTAGAAATGTGGGAGGATGGGGAGGGTGTGGGGTACAGACATGCAAAAAAAAAAAAAAAACACTTCTCATGCTTGGGGGGGAGGGGTAAACCTTAAAAGGGTCTATAAATTTAGGATGGGGTGGACGTTCAGTAGGGCACGTACCCTAGGTTGTTGAGGTGAACCATAAGAGATAGCCCAAAATGAAAGGTAAAGGGCGAACAGCTAAGGGGAGAAGTAACAGAGGAGCAAATGGGACACATTAATTCGTATTTGTGCAACCTCTCTGCTCCCCTTACCTCGCTTCAGTGCTTCTCCTGCACTAAACGTCGTAATATGACCCCGGGACGCCAGTAAGGGAAAACATTAATGGCCATAACGACCACTAAAGTAAAAACTGGTCGCTTTCTGCAGTTACAGCATCACTTCCTCTTCCTCACATCTCATATCACAGAACCGGAGGTGGCGTAGTCATTGTCTCAGGGATTGCGACGGGTTCGTTACGTTGTATGCGAGAGACGGTCTGGCAATGGCAAAGCAGATGTTGGAACACTGTATTATTTCTCCATTGGTTACCACAGCTGTTAGGATGCCTGAACGTTCTAGGGATTAAAGTTCGTAGCAGCTGGAACTGTCTGTTGCCAGAGTGTACCCTACCGGGCTAGTGTGGAACATACATATTTAAATTCGGTTATAATGCATTTAAGCTGCCAGCCTGTACTGTTGTAAACAGCGCGCCAATTTCAAATCTTCTGAAACACGATTGACAATAGATAAAATCGTACCATCAGCTGACCAGTAGATAGTCAGAGCCTGTACAAGGATTTTTGGCTACAAAGGCAAAGATTATTTTGTATCGTTACTAAAAGGCATTTTGTCAGTCTGTTAACCCCGATTTTGCCCCTCATACCCATGTTTTTTTCACATCTTACCACTGTGTATTTGTGTGTGTGTGTGTGTGTGTGTGTGTATAGTGTGTCCCCACTTATAAGTGTCTTGTGTCTCATCCCACATTAGTGTGTCTTATCTCACCATTTGCCTCTCTAGTGTATTTTACACCCCTTTAGTTTGATCTTACACTTTCCCCTTGTTTGTTACTCTTACAGTGTCTTTTACAACCCCCCAAACGCTTAGTGTGTCTTACAGTTTCCTCCTGCTTTTGTGGAGCCAATCACCTGTTGTAGCTGGTCTCGCGGATCCGGGTAAAAGAGCTTCTTTTTCTTTTCAGACCTGGTAGATAATGAAGAAGCTCTTTTACCTCACTGAGTGGCAAGGCCATGCTACAGAGAGTGACTGGTGACAAGAGAGAGCTCTGTGCACACCGTTCTCTCCAGTCATTCAGATATTGTGCCGCCGGTGTGCCTTACATTGGCCCTGCAGGTGGTACAGAGTTAGGAGTGCTGTAATATTTGGTTTTCTAATGATTTTATCAGTAGGTTGTACATGTTATAACACTGTAGATTAACTTTATGTATGTAATGCCAGTTTCATATTTCCCAAGTGGCCCATGTTTGGAGGAACAGGTATTTTGAAATCAAATTGTCCTTTGCTTGGAAAGCTGGTAACTTTTTTATAGGGCTATTCACTAAACACTGGATTTTGTCCATATAGATACAATTTTGGGGAAAATAACTGAATTCCGACCCTATTAGCAGTTCTCATAATGCCAAATGTGGTCAGGATTCAGTCAGTCCAACCGATTCTGTAACATTCGTTCAGATGATTTTAGAAAATTAGTGAATTCATGAGGTGAAGAACTATAAGTCCCAAAAGGTAAACAATAGTCCGCACAAACATGGGTAATCCTCAAACAAGTCACAGATAAAAGTGGAAATATGGAAAAAAGTGCACTTTTATTAGTAGAAAAGTATATGTAGACTATAAGTACATGGCATCAAACTGTCATGGTAGCCCTCCTAATTACTCTAGGTTGTACAGGTATGACATATCATACAAACAACATGGTGTGTTAAAGTGGCACAATGTTGAAAAAGCACCAAGGGAGTGCGAAACGCATATATATTTTTTTCAATTTTTTTTATTTAAATGTTTAATTTTTTTTTGCTGCTTGTACTTGAAAACCTATGCCACTTCAACACACCATATAGTTTGTATGATATGTCATACCTGTACAACCTGTAGTAATTATGAGGGCTGCCATGACAGTTTGATGCCATGTACTTTAAGTCCACATATATTTTTCTACTCATAAAACTTTTTTCATATTTCAGTTTTTCTCTGTGACTTATTTGAGGATTACCCATGTTTGTGCAGACTATTGTTTATCTTATGGGACTTATCGTTTAACACTGGAAAAAGTCTCATTGCATGGTTTTAAAAATCTGAAACATGACTGGAACATACCCCCCTTTTTTGAATTTTTTTTTTTTATTATTTTACTCAGAGATGCGGCAACCCTTGTGAATGGGATGACTTATCACATTCGCTAATCTTTTTTACATCAAGGTAAGGAACTATTTGCCTGCTGACACCATTAAACAACATAGTTCGCACACACAGAGGCTGGCAATGGCAAATGCAAATGGCTGCCCACAAATAACGTGACAGAAGTGAAGCCAAGTACACGATGGCCCAGAGCTAAATGGGCAGCAGGGATGGACGTAAATGAGGCCTGAACCCGCTGCCCGGTTACTGCTGAACACTGGGTGGAAGCAGGAAGGAGGCCCTGCTTCTCAAAAACTAGATTCCAGGAATTGCAGTGCCTCAATTTCTCACCCAGTGCCCATAATGGAAAACGGTAACTATGTGTGACTGTCTGTGATTGTGTGTATGGCTGTTTGTGACTCTGTGTGACTGTCTATAACTGTGTGTGTGATTGTCTGTAACTGGATGAGTGTGTGTGACTGTCTGTCTGTAACTTTGTGTGTGACTGTGACTGACTGCAACTATGTGTGAGACTGACTGCAACTGTGTGTGAGACTGACTGCAACTATGTGTGAGACTGTCTCTGTAACTTTGTGTGTGACTGTCTGTCTTTAACTGTGTATGATTGCCTGCCTGTGACTGGACATTGATGAATTCCATAATTTGTGTCTGTATTTTGGTGTCTAGCCCCGGATGCAGCAGGATGGCTTTGGCCCATTCGGTTTGGGGCCGTTCAGACTTTAGTAAAAAATCCTGTTATTCTTGGGTTGTAACTTAAAAACCAATGTCCCTTTTACCACATTCCACCCCTTACATAATTTTATTATAACATTTAATGCAGTGTAAACTAATGGTATACATTATTATTATAATACAAAAGCAAATAAAACAAATAAATTGTCAAGTGCAAAAAGTCAATCTTTATTGTTTAAAGAACCAGCAAAATTACAAACAAAAAAAACTTTACAGAAACCAAAAAGGCAATTCTACCATAACACCTCATGTAAAGCCTATCAGTTTTACATGTGTAAACCAAGCCTGAAGTAGTCATGGCGCTTTTACTAAGCCTTTAATGAGTTACTATTATACCAGCAATGACTTCCAACCTTTTACATCGGTTACTGATGCTGGTGATCGTTTAATGCATGCATGTCAAACTTGCATGCGGTCCACAAGGAACTTCCTTGCGGCCCAGCCAATCAGGAGTGGCGGTTGAGGGGGAACAAAAATCACTTGTCAAACCGACAAGTGATTTTTGCGCCCCCCTCAACCAGTGCCCCGCGGCAGCATGCGGCTCCATAAAGGAACTGCACACACAATACACTAGGAGGAGGAGCGCCTCCCGCTCTGCGTAGGAGCACCGGGTGTCACGTGACTACCAAGTGCTGCTGGAGAGTGAGAGGCTCCCATGTCAGGTAAAACGTAAGGGCAGAGCAGAGCAGGCGCCTGAGGTAAATAACTGCCTGAAAATATGTGTGAGGGTCCAGATGCCTGAAAATATGTAAGGAGGGATTATAAATGCAATGGATGGGGCGTGAGAGACACATGGATGGAATGTCTAGGGAGGGAGACATGGCAGGAGAGATATGAATGGAAGGGGGAGAGAGGGATATGAATGGAAGGGGGAGAGGGAGTTTTAAATGGAAGGGGGAGAGGAGATATGAATGGAAGAGGGAGATATGGATGGAAGTGGGTAGAAGCAGAGTGTGCTCCTTACTCTGCCTGCAGATTGCAGAAGGACGAGAAAGCGAGCAGAGCAGACTGAGACTGCAGTTTGCAGAGGGAGTGAGCGGAGTGGACACTCCAGACCATGCTTCCTCAAACTTCTGCCCTTCAGATGTTGCTGAACTACAACTCCCATGGTTCTATGAATGAAATAGGCTGAGAATCATGGGAGTTGTAGTTCAGCAACATCTGGAGGGCCGGAGTTTGGGGAAGCCTGCTCCAGACGGTTGCATTACTACTGAGACAGTAAGTATCTTGAGGTGACGCTTTCAAGTGAATTGTTTATATGTACCCAGGATTACATATTGTTTGCATGAGAATGCTAAAGGTAATTTTAGTTTCCTGGTTAATCCATGTCAGCTTCACCAATGGGTTAAGCTCCTCCCTCTCAGCTCATAGGACAGGAATAATAAACTTTGAGTTAGCATATATAAGGAACATCCTCCCCTATAGCGCCAGTCTTTTTTCCTGTCCTCCAGCTGTTAGGCAGCTAAAATAATTTTCTTTTAAAGCTCACATGCAATTAGTTTTTCATTATGGCCCCCTTGGGAGTTCAGCCTCTCTCCCTAAGGAAGAACCCAGATACTGTCCAAGCAGTTTGGGACTCCCTGGGTTATGATTACTATTTTAAGATATAGTAATTGAAAATATCTCACATGATTATATCTGCTTAGAGGTGGCACTGGCAATTAAGCCTCCCTCATTAGTTTCTATTCTATCTAATTCCCTTCTGCTGTTTAGTCTGCATTGATGGGTAAGGTCTCAGTTATTACCTACTATGCCCTGAGACTGAACCCATCCGATTGAATTTGACAAATAGGAGAGTGTTCGAAAGAACCATCCTTTTCCCCATGTCTGCTGAACTGTCCTTGATTATCAGGAGATTTTGGGGCAACTTTATTTGTGTTTTGCAGTTTCCTTTTTGCTTACCGAGCTCCTGGCTCAGCTCCTCGGTGTGTTTGTCAAATGGTTTCTCTCGGGAGCGATTGCACATGCATGGGCGTCTATTATAGCACCAGTAATGTATAAAAGGATGGTTAAGGTGGTATGGTGTTTAAAGTGCTCCCTTGCAAATAGCTTTCTTCTGGTGAGAAATCCTGCTTTCGGGGAACTTTTACAGTTTGGCATTGTCTGAATACTGCTGCAAGGTAAGAGAAGTTCTTGCTCAATAAAATTCTCATTTATCTATATTACATAGTTACATAGCTGAAAAGAGACTTGCGTCCATCAAGTTCAGCTTTCCTCACATATGTTTTTGCTGTTGATCCAAAAGAAGGCAATAAACCCAGTATGAAGCGCTTCCAATTTTGCAACAAAATAGGAAAAAATTCCTACATGACCCCAAAATGGCAGTCAGATATATCCTTGGATCAAGCAGCTATTACCCCACTAATTAGAAATTATATCCCTGTATGTTGTGTTTTTGGAAGTATTTATCCAATTGCTGTTTAACCCCTTGAGGACCGATGACGGTTCAGGACTGTCATCGGTAACATAACCTTGAGGACTGGTGACGGTCCTGAACCGTCATAACAGAAAACGGGCAGCAGGTGCGTTCAGAGATCGCTTCCGCAGAAATCCCGCTGTTACTATCTGCCCGGCATCCCAGGCAGATAGTAACAGCCAATTACGGCATGTGAGCGACCTGCGATTGCTCACGATTGGCTGCTGTCAAAGTGGTTGTTACAAACAAACACTCACTTTGACACTGATCTCTGCCCCTATCTCCTCTGTAGCGTTTTGTGAGGGAGAGAGACAGAGATCAGTTTGTGATAGTTTGTTGCCAGTGGAAAAGTGTTGCTAGAAGTTCCAAAACCTGTGAAAAAGTTTTTAGTTTTTTTTAAATCCCTTTTTAGGGATTGCCGCGAAAGGACGTTTTAGTCTGTTTTAGTCTATTTAAAAAAAAAAAAAAACTTTAAAAAGAGTGTTAGTAATTTGTTAGTTTTGTGTCAGGTAGTGTGTTGATGAAACATGCAGCTCATGTACAGCTTGGAGGAGGCATATGCCTTCTTGGCGTCAGACACTGCGTCTGATTTTGACCCAGGTCAGTTTTCTGACACGTCATCTGTGTGTGAACTGGCTGCAAAAAGAAGCTGTGATTTCCCTGCTACGCCGAATGTGGAGGAGGATTGGGTACCTACACAGTTAGCTGAACCCCTTTTAGTGCCAACGCAGGCATTAATGTCAATGTGGATGAATTTAACCCTATACAATACATGGAGCTATTTTTAGGAGATACCATCTGGGAGGAGATTGCTTCCCAGACTAATTTATATGCTACACAATTTTTTTATGCCAATCCAGGTTGCTATGTAGTCAGGGAGCATGCTTGGCATCCCAGAGATGTCCCTGAACTCAAAAGATTCTGGGCTCTTACAATACTCAAGGGGATAATAAAGAAGCCATCAATTCGCTCTTACTGGAGCACCAACTCAATCTGTTCTAGTCCAGTGTACTCCCAAACCATGTCTAGAACAAGATATGAGTTGATGCTGAGATACTTACATTTCAATAACAATACCCCTGTCACCCCAGAGATCACCCCCAATATGCTAGGCTTCATAAAATATGCCCACTGGTAGACCATCTTCACACAGATTTTCAGAAGTTTATACTCCCCAATAAAATGTATCCATTGATGAATCCTTAATGAAATACAAAGGGAGATTAGGATTCAAACAATACATTCCCTCAAAGCGCGCTAGGTATGGCGTAAAATTGTACAAACTGTGCGAGAGCGAAAGTGGCTATAAGTTTGCCTTTCACATATATGAGGGGAAAGATGGTCAACTGGACCCTCCCATGGCCGGACTGGACATTAAAAGCAGCCCTGGAAAAAAAATATTTACCAGCCCCATAATGCGTCGCGCCAGCATAGTGTGCAGATACAGAGTTAGAACAGATAACTTAAAATTAAAAAGTACTTCAACGTAAAAAGCGCACTCATAGGCTTCAAAATAAACAAAAGTGCAGATTTATTTTAAGCAGACGTGCCTTTGCATGTAATCAATGTTTCAGTCCAGCTACCTTGACATATTTAAGGAAAGCTTGTTAATGGGACTGAAATGGTGAATGTATGTAGGGCACAACTGTAAAAAATGTTTATTTTGAAGTCCTGTGGGTGTGCTCTTAACTTTAAATATGTTATTGTGCTGGAGTATGCACCTAGCAACAAGACTGGGCCAATATCTGCTCATTACATATGGTACATATTAATGAAATTTCTCTGTGTATTATGCATTTATAAATGTACATTAATATGTGTAAATATAATAGGTATATATATATATATATATATAACTAATACACACATTAATATACATGTCATATACCAGTGGCGGATCCAGAGCCTGAGCCCGGGAGGGGCACTTGTAGATTATTTAAAGAAATATTCCATGCACAATAACCACTACTCCTCTGTGTAGTGGTTATGGTGCCAGGAGTGTCGGCAATTGCCCCCCCATCCATCAGTGATATATACAGCCCCTATGTGTGTCTCTTTATCTCCAGCCCCTCTGTGTGCCTTTTTGTCTCGCCCAGTCACTCTGTATGTTTCTTTCTCCCCCTCACTGCTCCTCTGTGTCAATGTCTCCCCTCTCCTTCCCAGTCGATCTCTTCGCCCTCTGCCTCTTTCTCCCCCTCCCCTTGTGTCTCTCTCATTTCTACCTCTTTGTCTTTTCCTCCCCCCTTTCCCTGTGTCTCTCCCCTCCTCCTCATCTCTCTCCCTCCCCCCTTTCCCTGTGTCTCTCCCTTCCTCCCCATCTCTTTCCCTCCCTCCCTTTCCTGTGTCTCTCCCCTCCTCTCTCCCTCCCCCTTTCCTGTGTCTCTCCTCCTCTCTCCCCTCTCCCTTTCCCTTCCCCCTCCTCCCTGTGTCTCTCCCCATCTCTCCCATCTCTCTCTCCCCATCTCTCCCTCCCCTTTCCTGTGTTTCTCTCTCCTCCCATCTCTTTCCCTCCCCCTTTCCTGTGTCCCTCCCCTCCTCTCTCCCTCCCCTTTCCTGTGTCTTTCCTCTCCTCTCTCCTGCCCCTTTCCTGTGTCTCTCTCCTCCTCTCTCCCTCCCCATTTCCCTGTCTCTCTCCTTCCTCCCCATCTCTCTCCCTCCCCTTTCCTGTCTCTCCCCTTCCTGTGTCTCTCCCATCTTTCTCCTCCCCTTCCTGTGTCTCTCCCCATCTCTCTCCCTCCCCCCTTTCCTGTGTCTCCCCTTCCTGTGTCTCTCCCACATTTCTCTCCTCCCCTTCCTGTGTCTCTCCCCATCTTTCTCCTTTCCCGTGTCTCTCCCATCTCTCTCCCTCCCCTTCCCTGTGTCTCTCCCCATCTTTCTTCCTCCCCCCTTCCCTGTGTCTCTCCCCATCTCTCTCCCTCCCCCTTTCCCTGTGTCTCTCCCCTCCTCACCATCTCTCTCCCTCCCCCCTTGTGACGAAGTGCCCTTCGCCACTTGGTCCTGGAGAGGCCTACTTGCCAGCCTCCTCCCCTGTGACTATGACTCTTTCATATATCTGGCTGTAAAGCCCCTAGTCTACCTTCAGACAGACTATTTATGTAGGCTGCTTTATTTATCCTATGTTTTAGTCACCCTGTACCCATTATAGGTGCAGGGTGTGTGTAATGTAATTGTTTATAGTGTGTGTGTGTGTACTGTGTAATGTATTGCCTGCTCTCTTGTATTGCTGAGGTTTGCTACCAACTAGGTGGGTTTGGCTATGGAGCTGGTCTAGTGCCCTCTGTTGGTAGCAACAGCAATATGCACTACCTGAATTGCAAGACTGGTTCATTTGCATATTCGGGTAGATTTGCATATTGCTAATTCTGCAGGCAGGTGAGATATTTACTGTTAAATATTGTCTCCCCCCACCCCTTTAAAAATGTGCCATGGTGTTGTGATAAGTCACTGTGTGTTTCTTGATATGGTTTGACTGTTTGTGATTTTATTGAGGTTTCACAACAATGTTATTGTGGTGACTGTATTGGCTGGTCCCAAGGGAATAAAGGTTTTGACAGTTCTTCTTGATCCCTCTAAACGTAGCCTTGTCTCGTTATTGGAGGGAGCTGTTATAATCACACTGGAGATTGCTATGCTCTGCATGCTCCCCTGAGCTTGAGTCACTTAGCTCTTTTAAGAGCTTGTTCCTGACACGCTCTCCTTGGAGGAGGGGTCTTCACCACACAGTCCTGGATGCTGGAGGTTCATACAGAGTGGAAGGGAGAGGTCTTTCCCACACAGTCCTGGAGGACAGAAGCTGATCCAGGGTGGAAGGAAGACGGCGAGACTCCAGTCCAGATATGGCAGTTGCGGAGTCTGCGGTGGTTGCGGTGTCTGCTGCAGCGCTTGGAGTCCTTAGGAAGCGCTAGGAGCATCCGTCAACGGAGGGTACTCGGTCGGAGTACAGGGAGCTCCGTTACACCCCTTTCCCTGTGTCTCTCCCCTCCTCTCTCCCTCCCCCTTTCCCTGTGTCTCTCCCCTCCTCTCTCCCTCCCCCCTTTCCCTATGTCTCTCTCCATCTCTCTCCCTCCCCCTTTCCCTGTGTCTCTCCCCTCCTCTCTCCCTCCCCCTTTCCCTGTGTCTCTCCCCTCCTCTCTCCCTCCCCTTTCCCTATGTCTCTCTCCATCTCTCCCTCCCCTTTCCTGTGTCTCTCCCTCCTCCCCATCTCTCTCCCTCCCCTTTCCTGTGTCTCTCCCCTCCACCTCCCCCCCTTTCCTGTGTCTCTCCCCTCCTCCCCATCTTTCTCCCTCCCCTTTCCTGTGTCTCTCCTCTCCTCCCCTTTCCCTGTGTCTCTCCCCTCCTCTCCTCCCCCCTTTCCCTGTGTCTCTCCCCTCCTCCCTCTATTCCCCTCTCTGTTTCATTCCCCCCCCCTTTACCTAGAGAAGACAGGGGGGCCGGCCGCATTCCAGGCTGGAGCCGCCGGGCCGGGTGGCAGCTTCGCCGGTCCGGCGGCACTCCTGACACTGCTGTGGCTGATGGCTGAAGGAGGAGGAGCATGTCTCTGTACCATGCTCCCTCGCGGTTCCCACAATTCCCAGCACAGGAACCGCGAGGGAGCATGGTACTAGCAAAGCTGCCACCCGGCCTGGCGGCTCCAGCCTGGAACACGGCCGGCCCCCTCTGAATATGCCACCGGACCGGCCACCCGGTGGCACCTATGTGGCAGCGCAGCCCCCAGGTGCCGCGGCCCACCGGGAAATTTCACAGTATCCCAGTGGGCCAGTCCGGCCCTGGACCCTCCTGACTGTCCTGACTCTCTGGGGACAAGTGGGAAAATTGTTTGGGACCTACTGATCCCCTTGTTCAATAAAGGTTACAACCTTTATGCGGACAATTTTTATAGCAGTGTTCGTTTGTTTAAAACACTTTATGGTTTGCGGACACTGGCCTGAAGCATTGTGAGAAAAAAATCCAAAAAGGTGAATGTAAAGCTCTGGGCAAAGCTGAAGTGCTTGCAATAAAATTTAAGGACAGGAAGGATGTTAACATGCTAACCACCATCCATGACGAAAGCATGTTAGACGTCACTGTCCGAGGCAGAGTACATTCCAAACCTGTTTGCATCAGGGCTTATAACAGGCACATGGGAGGTGTAGATTTGGCTGATCAGCTAATGCAGCCATATCTTATTTTAAGAAAAACAAAAGCCTAATATAAAAAGGTGGCTATCTATTTGATGCAAGTAGCAACCCACAATTCGTTTTTACTTTTTTTTTTAAAATGAATCTTGGAAAAACCACCTTTCTCCACTTTCAACTTAAACTGATTTCCACAATTATTTATGGAGATGGTTCCATGGAAGTTCCAACAACGGTGCCAAAGGAATCCAGAATTGGTGCTACGCATTTTATTTTTAAGATACCGCCAACTGCAAATAAAACAAATCCCCAGAAACGTTGCCGGGTCTGTTATAAAAAAAGGAAAAAGGACAGGCACTCCTTTTCACTGTCCTGATTGCCCTTCAAAACCTGGACTGTATATTGGAACATGTTTTTTTAAGCTCTACTACACAGAACATACCTTTTTGTAATACTTATTCCTGAATTTACATTTTCCTTCCCCGAAATCTCCAGTTAGATTCTTTTTGCAGGAGTTAGTTTAGAGATTGCTGCTAAAGGTGCATTTGATACCTGGACATTTGGTTAAAAAGTTAAAGTTTTCTGATTTTTGGGGGGCAGAATGGTTGGGGAAAAGAAGTCAAAACCTTGAATGTGTACTTTATACAAATATATAATTTCAAACCATAAATTCAACTTGGGGATGGAAAAATGCACCACACTCAACATGTGCCTAGCAAAGCAAGCAAACTATATTCAGCCAAAATGGGCAAGTCCAAAATTTGTTATTGTAAAATCGTGGCAAACCAATGCATGGGGGGCATAGGTGTACTCAGGGGACTTTGCAGAACAAAAACTGGGGTGTTTTCTGGCAGTAACATATAACCTGCTGGCTAAAATAAAAATGCAAATTCAAAAATTATCACCATGCACAAAAAATTCTTTTAGCACAATGTTTGGGGGAAGGATGTTAAAACACCCCATATACAATACCCTGGAATGTCTACTTGATAAAAATATATAATTTCATGATGGTAACACTAACTGGGGGATGCAAAAATACACCAAACTGAAGATAGGCCAAGCATACCTATATATCAAGTTGAAAAACTGACATGCACAATTCTCTACTGTGGCTTTTTATCCCCCTAACAACCCAGCAAACCTATGCATGGCTCGTATCACTGTACTCAGGAGATGTTGTTGCTTGTCAGTGATATATAACAGGATCTGTTAATTCATGCCTAAAGTACAATGTGTATGAAAAAAACACAAAAACAAAAATTACTACCCAAAGGCTGGTGGTAAATTCTGTGCATGAAAGGAGTTAAAATATCACCATTTAAAATACCCTGGGTTTTCTTTTCAAAAATATATGGTTTGATGGGGGTAAAATACATTGTCTGGCTTAAAAATGTCCCAAATAGGACATGTGCGCAGGTTGACTACATGTCAAAATTCCAAGTTGGTAAACGGATATGCACACCTGCCAAATATGGCCTTTTAGCTCCCTAACAACTAGGCATGTGCATAGGGAAATTTTTCGGTTCGGTTCGGCATTCCGCAATTCGGGACTTTCGCAATTCGGCAACTTCGGCATTTCGGGACTTTGGTACTTCGTAACTTCTTTTGCAGCTGTTTAGTAGATAACACCCTAATTCCCACGGTATTAGGGAGTTATCTACCAAAAGGCTGAAAGTTCTAAATTGGTCTTTCAGCCAAATTTACTAATACTAAGTAAAGATTAAAAAAAAAAATAGGGTTGGGTGGGGACCCTACAGTAAAATAAGGGGGGGACCTAATGTCCTCGCCCCTGGCCGCCACCCCTGAGCGGCGGGTGGGGGCCCTAAATTATAATAGGGGGGGACCTAATGTCCTCCCCCTGGCCCCCACCCCTAAGCGGTGGGTGGGGGCCCTAAATTATAATAGGGGGGTACCTAATGTCCTTCCCCCTGGCCCCCACAACTGAGCAATGGGTGGGGGCCCTAAATTATAATAAGGGGGGACTTAATGTCCTCCCTCCTGGGCTCCACCCCTGAGTGGCGGGTGGGGGCCCTAAATACTAACTAGGGGGGGACCTAATGTCCTTCCCCCCGGCCCCCACCCCTGAGCGGCGGATGGGGGCCCTAAATACTAATAAGGGGGACCTAATGTCCTCCCCCTTGGCCCCCACCCCTGAGCGGTTGGTGGGGGCCCTACAGTAAAATAAGGGGGGGACCTAACATACTCCCCCCTGGCCCCCAAATAAAAATCCATAGTAACCGACGCAATTAAAAAATAAATAAATAAATAACCGAGCGCTAAACAAATAATCCATCTTCACCCATGGAGGGCTCCTGCGCAGACTGAGCTCTGCAGGGCGGGGGAATGCTTATAAAGCCTTGCCCCACCCTGCAATTAGTCTTAGATCACTCTGATTGGTGGGTTTAAGCCATCCAATCAGAATGCTCTGACAGGTAAATGAAGAGACTGACAGGTAAGTCTCTACATTTACCAGTCACAGCACTCTGATTGGTTGGTTTGAAATCCACCAATCAGAGTCCTCTGTGTCATTTTACACAGCGTGGGAAAGTTCTTTGAAATTTTCCCACGCTGTGTAATTTGACTCATAACTCTCTGATTGATGGATTAAGTAACCAATCATAGTTATGAGTGGGGGTGGAGGCCCGGGGGGAGGACAATTATTTTACATTAGGGCTCGGGAGAGAGGACCTTTTTAACACAAAAATAGACATGTTTAATAGACATGCCCCTACTCGCGGTATACCGAGTAGGGACATAATTTACTAATACTAAGTAATCTTTAAATTTAGGTCTTTCAGCCTTTTAGTAGATAACTCCCTGTAATTCCTGTCATTACATTCAGGGCTGGACTGGGAAAAAAATTAGGCCCGGGCATTTTTCAATTAGAGCGGCCCCCCAAGAAGGGGGCGGGGCCAGAGAGGGTGTGTTTTGTCATCACTAATGACAACACGCCCCCTCTCAAAGTGAGCATGTTGGTTCAATGCGCAGAGCCCCGCTGAAGAGCTCTGGCATTAGAAAAAGGCCCTGAATTTGTTCTGCGCAGCGCAAGCAAATTTAATAACATGCTTGCGCTGTGTTTGCTTTTAAATTGTCTCTGGTGTCTCCACAAGTGGGATACCAGAGGACAAAAGGGCCAGGAAAGTGTATGGTGCATGTGTTTGGCGCCTGCTTGTGGGATTGCCTGTGTGTAGAGTGTGGTGTGGTATTGTGTAAATAGGTGTAATATGTGTTGCTAGGGGCTGTAGAGAGTGCGTGTATAGGGGCATAGTGTTATAGGGGATGTAGCGAGTGTGTGCATACGGGCAGTAGTGTGTGTGTATAGGTGACGTAGTGTGTGTATGTGTTGTAGAGAGGGTGTGTTTAGAGAATGTTCTATGTCTTTCCTTACAAGGAATATAGTGTGTGTGTAGGTGGTGCAGTGTGTGTGTGTGTAAGAGATCTAGTGTGTAAAGGACCCAGAGTGTGTATAGAAGATTGTGTGTATGTATGTGTGTAGAGGATTAAGAGTGCATATAGGGTAAGGGATCTAGCGTGTATCTGGAGCGTAATGTGTGTAGTGGTGCAGTGTGAGGGGTGCTGTAGTGTGTGTGTGTATATATATTTGGACGTATTGTATGTGTGAGGTGCGCAGTGTGTTTGTGTAAGAGGGGTGCTGTGTGTGAGGGTGTTTTTATCTGCCGTCACATTCTAGGTTTTTAATTTTCTTTGTCTGTTAACTCACTGAGGGTTATTTTATATATATATATATATATATATATATATATATGTGTGTGTGTGTGTGTGTCTCTGGGTGTGCTGTGTGTGTTTGGGGGTGCTGTGTGTATCTGGGGGTGCTGTGTGTGTGTCTGGGGTGCTGTGTGTGTCTGGGGTGCTGTGTGTGTATCTGGGGTGCTGTGTTTGTATCTGTGTGTGTCTGGGTGCTGTGTGTGTGTCTGGGGGCTGTGTGTGAGGGTGCTGTGTGTGTCTGGGGGTGCTGTGTGTGGGGCTGTGTGTCTGGGTGCTGTGTGTGTGTCTGGGGTGCTGTGTGTGTGTGTGTGCTGTGTGTCTGGGTGCTGTGTGTGTGTGGGCTGTGTCTGGGGGTGCTGTGTGTGTCTGGGGTGCTGTGTGGGGGCTGTGTCTGGGTGCTGTGTGTGTATCTGGGGTGCTGTGTGTATCTGGGGTGCTGTGTGTGTCTGTGTGTGTCTGGGGTGTTGTGTGTGTCTGGGGGTGCTGTGTGTGTGTCTGGGGGTGCTGTGTGTGTATCTTGGGGTGCTGTGTGTGTTTGGGGGTGCTGTGTGTGCTTGGGGGTTCTGTGTGTGTATCTGGGGTGCTGTGTGTGTCTGGGGGTGCTGTGTGTGTGTGTCTGGGGTGCTGTATGTTTGTCTGGGGGTGCTGTGTGTGTATCTGGGGTGCTGTGTGTGTCTGGGGGTGCTGTGTGTGTCTGGGTGCTGTGTGTATCTGGGGTGCTGTGTGTGTGTCTGGGGGGGCTGTGTGTGTCTGGGGGTGCTGTTTGTGAGGGGGCTGTTAGGGAATTTATTTTAAATATATATATATTTTTTTATGAATAATTTTTTTAAAAGTTATGTTCCCTCCCCCCTCCCTTCTTACCTTTATACTGGGAGGGGGGAGGGAGGGAGCCATTCTGCTTGGGAGGGGGAGCCTTGAGGGGAGCCATGCTGCCTTCCCTGGTGGTCCAGTGGTGAGAGTGAACTCTAACCTGCAGGTTAGAGTTCACTCTCACGAGATCTGAGTGTTGCTCAGAATCTCGCGAGACAGCGGCAACGCTCAGAATCTCGCGAGAGGACCTGGCGGAGCTGCCGGTCCTCTCTCCTCCCTCCCTCCCTCACCCAGCTGGCGGCCGCATCTCCCTGTCTGTGGGCCGGTGAGGGAGATCGATAGCGCTGGCCCTGCACGGGCAGGCAGGGGAGATCCTGGGATCTCCCCTGCCGGCCTCGGCCCCACGGCCATCGCGGCCCACCGGGCATTTGCCCGGTGTGCCCGATGGCCAGTCTGGGCCTGATTACATTGACAGGCTAAGTAACTTACATTTTATAAGAATGTGTGTTACTTGATTGTTGTAAGTGTTGCAAATGCTTACAGCTGAATCCTGACTGTTTGTATACTTTTTATTTAAAATTGTATACAATGTAACATTCTTCTTTCGCTGGGTAAGTATATTAGTACTTAGGCAATACTGTGCTTCGGAACTTCGGCACTTCGACACTTCAGAAATTCGGTAATTTCAGAACTTCGGGACCTTGGCAATTCGGACATTCGGAAGTACCCGAATGTCCGAATTGCCAGAAATTCGTCCGAAATCATATTCAAACCAAAACGAATTACACATGTCTACTAACAACCTGCCAAGCCTATGGATGGGTGGAATCACCATACTTGGGAGATTTTGCTGAACACATATTGAGG
This sequence comes from Pelobates cultripes, assembly GCA_933207985.1. NCBI lineage: Eukaryota > Metazoa > Chordata > Amphibia > Anura > Pelobatidae > Pelobates > Pelobates cultripes. The sequence continues at coordinate 65,583,466 of OW240921.1, read as the reverse complement.
TGTTGTTTGGCCTTGACAAATAACAGGATCTGTTAATTCATGCCTAAAGTACAGTGTGTATGAAAAAAAAACACAAAAAAAATTACTACACAAAAGTTTGACAAAGGCTGGTGGTAAATTATGTGCATGAAAAGTGTTAAAATACCACTATTTAAAATACCCGAGGTTGTCTACTTTTCAAAATATATGGTTTGATGGTGGTAAAATACATTGGCCCAAATAGGATATGGGTGCAAGTTGACTACATGTCAAAATTCCAAGTTGGAAAACAGATATGCACACCTGCCAAATATGGCCTTTTAGCCCCCTAACAACCTGACAAGCCTATGCATGGGTGGTATCACTGTACTCAGGAGATGTTGCTCAACACATATTAGTGTGTTTTTTTTGGCAGCAACACATTACATGATCTTTGAATTTATACCTCAATTGCAATGTATATGAAGAAAATAAACTACCTATGTGAAGTTTGGCAAAGATTGGTGGTAAAATGGCTGTATAGTAAGTGTCAAAATATCCTTAGATGAATACCCTGGGTTGTCTGCTTTAAAAAAAAATTATGTACATATGGGGTGTTATTCAGAGATTTATGACAGATAACAGTGTCACAATGTCACTATTGATACATTTTAAAAATGTATATTTTTGAAACAGAAATATCCTACTTGTACTTATAGCCCTATAACTTGCAAAAAAAGCATGTAAACACAGTTTTTTTTAAAAAAATTCAGGACAACATTTTCAATGTATTTAGCAGTTTTTCTTTTCATTAGCTTTTGTAGATGATTAGAAGATTTTTTTAAAAAAGCAAAAAAATATATTTTTTTCGATTTTTCACCATATTTTCTTATTTTAAATTTAATTATATGACAATATAAATAGTGGTATGTCAAGGAAGCCCATTTTGTCCTGTAAAAAAACAATATATAATTTGTATGGGAACAGTAATATTAATTTAATATTATTTTTATTTATATATAGGTATATATATATATATATATATATATATATATATATATATATATATATATATATATATTTGTGTGTGTGTGTATATATATATATATATATATATATATATATATATAATATATGTATTAATATACAGTTAGAACAAAATGACATATTTTTAATTATTTTTAATTTTTTTTCTGTATTTACATATTTTATATTCTATATGAATATATATTTAATCAATATCATTCTCCGTGTATTTTGATATTAATATATATATATATATAATTATATATATATATATATATATATATATATATATATATATTAAAATACACTTATACAGTGTATGTGTATGTGTATACTTAAATCATAAAGAAGTGCCCCTGCTGGCACTACTATGGACGGCTATGCCGTAGATGTGATCGTGAGGTCCTTGCAAGGATCTCACAGTCACATGGCACAGGGATGCCAGGTGAGTCCCCCCACCGCGATCACTGGCGTGGGATTGCCGGCGTGGGAATGCTGGCGACCGGGTAAATGAATAGGACGGCGGAGACGTGCTATGCCGCCCGCCGGCATTTAGAGCCAGGTCCCCAAGGACGGCATAGCATGCCCGCCGTCCTTAAGGGGTTAAACATCTGTATGGACTCTGATAAAACCATTTCTTCAGGCAGAGAATTCCATATCCTTATAGTTCTTACTGTAAAAAAAACCTTTCCTTTGCCTTCGATTAAATCTCCTTTTTCCAGACTAAATGTGTGACCTTGTGTCTTATGTATAGCTCTGTTTATGAATAGATTTCCAGATAATGGTTTGTACTTGTCTCGAATATATTTGTTTAATGTTATCATATCCCCTCTTAGGTGCCATTTTTTCCAAACTAAAGAGATTTACATTTTTTAACCTTTCTTTGTAACTAAAGTGCTCCATTCCTTTTATCAATTTTGTAGCTCGTATCTGCATTTTTCTAGTGCCATGATATCCTTTTTTTAGAACAGCTGCCTAAAATTGTACTGCATATTTAAGGTGTGGTCTTACCAGCGATTTATAAAGAAGCAAAATTTGATTTTCATCCCTAGAACATATGCCCCTATATATACATGACAAAACCTTACTGGCCTTAGCAACTGCAGATTGACATTGCATATTGATGCCTAATTTGTTGTCTATAACAATTCCCAAATCCTTCTCGTGTGTGCTTATCTCTAATTCTCTACCATTTAGGGTGTAAGTTGCTTGTGCATTTTTTGACCCCTAAGTGCATAACTTTGCATTTCTCTACATTAAAGTTCATCTGCCATTTTAGTGCCCGTCTCCTAATCTAAATCCCTCTGCAGCAAAGCAATATCCTGCTCACATTTTATTACTTTACAAAGTTTTGTGTCATCTGCAAGCACTAAAACATGGCTTTCAATGCCTATTGCAAGATCATTTATAAATATGTTAAATAGAAGCGGTCCCAAAACAGAACCCTGTGTCATAACGTACCCGGACTCCGCTCCCCCGAGGTTACTTCAGTGTTCAGAAGTAAGCTCCTCCCATTCAGATGACGCTCTACTCACCTGCCTTATAGGGAAACCACGCCAAACTTAAAATTGCTGAGTGATTTTGTCCCGACCTCGGACTTCACGCTGAGCTACCTCTTACTTCAATAGGCTTCCAAGACCTTGTTCTCCTCGCTAAGTTTTCTATCGTTTGTTAGTATACAAATTCCACGCTGTCATCATCTTTTAATATACCGGAACGGACTACTGAATACATGAACCCTCAAACAAACTGGATTGTACTACTAAAATTCCTGGATATCCTAATCTCTTCAAATTCTACTTCATCTTCAGGAAATTCAAGAGAAACTATATGTATCATTAAATATCTTCTATCAATTTACTTATTGTTGCAACTCTGCATATAAGACTTAAAGGACAACTATAGTGCCAGAAAAACATACTTGTTTTCCTGGCACTATAGTGCCCTGAGGGTGCCCCCACCCTCAGGGTCCCACTCCCGCCGGGCTCTAGGGGGAGGAAGGGGTTAAACTTACCTTTTTCTCCAGCGCCGGGCAGGGGACTCTCCTCCTCTCCTCCTCCATAGCGACGTCATCGACTGAATGCGCATGCGTGGCAGGAGCCGTGCACGCATTCAGCCAGTCCATAGGAAAGCATTCTCAATGCTTTCCTCGGGACGCTGGCATCTTCTCACTGTGAAAATCACAGTGAGAAGCGTGGAAGCGCCTCTAGTGGCTGTCAATGAGACAGCCACTAGAGGCTGGATTAACCCTAAAGTAAACATAACAGTTTCTCTGAAACTGCTATGTTTATAGAAAAAAGGGTTAATCCTAGCTGGACCTGGCACCCAGACCACATCATTAAGCTGAAGTGGTCTGGGTGCCTATAGTAGTCCTTTAATCAATTCTATGTGCCACTTATCAATTCTAATTATTGCTAAAACTGCATATAAGGATAATCAATTTCTATGTGCCACTTATCAAATCTAATATTGCTGCAACTTTGCATATAAGGATAAATCAAATTCAATGTGCCAATTATCATCTACTAATCAAGTTATTAAGAATTTATGCTACTACTTACAGAATTGTTACATTTATACAATCTATTCAACATATACTCCTATGCTGCATTCTAATTTCTAATTCGCATAATTGAGGACATTATTTTTTTTTTCTTTTTTATTGCAACCAGAATTTTGGGCAAAAGTCTTTTTTTTTACTTCATGCCAAAACTGCAATTAAGTGATCATTTGTCTTCAACCTAATTTCACTAAAGATAAAAATAAAATATCTCAAGAAATCCTAAGTAATTTCTTTTTGCTTTTTTTAAAGGTATATTACTACCTATTAATTCAGCATTTGTGTTACTCCATTTTTGTCTAACATTCCTGAAACATAACACCCTGATGGACACTACTTACCACTTTTGTCCAGCTTGAAAATTTACCATTAATGACAAGTTGTTGTACTCTATCCTTAACCCAATGTTCTACACAAGAATATTCATCTAGACCAATTTATTTTACTTTGAAGACTAACCTATTGTGAGGAACCATATCAAATGCCTTGGCAAAATCCAAGTAGATCCTATCCACTGCAGCACCCTGATCTATGCTTCTACTTACTTCTTTGTAGAATGCAATCAGGTTAGTTTGGCATGGCCTGTTTTATAAAACCATGCTGATTATTGCTAATAACAAAGTTCGTCCCAATGAATACCTTAATATTATTATTCCCAGTCACATAAGTTAAACTTTTTTAAAATTAGGAACAACATCTGCCTTCCTCCAATCCTCCGGTACAGTACAATACAAGTTATCTACAAGTTTGTTGCAGCAATCATTTGCATATCTCTTGCCATGGGATCCTCATTAATATATAATGAAGAAAAAGTTATTTAAAATGTCTGCCTTTTCCTGGTCTTCATTAACTAACAGATCCAACTCTGTTTCCAGTGTATGTACAGTTTCATTTTCTTTTTTTTTTTTTAGAATTGATGTACTTGAAAATAATTTTGGGGTTGGTTTTGCATTCTTTGGCTATCCATTTCTCATTTTCTAGTTTAGACACTTTAATTGCCTTTTGCAAGCATCATTGGCTTTCTTATATCTTATATAGGATGCCTCTGATTTAAATGCCCTTATTTTTAATTCCTTGTTTTACTTCTCTACTAAGCCACATTGGTTTCAGTTTGTTTCTTTGATATTTATTACCCCAAAAAATAAATATTAAAAAGAGCTTACAGAGTTTTTGGCCTATCTTACTGCAGGATCCGGTCTTGGGAACATCCTTACCAGACCGTCCGACAATCATATATAAAAAAATAGGAATTTTAAAAATATGTTGGCCCCAAGCTATGCCATTGAACCCACCAGAAATAATATTCAGACACACTCTGGTCATTTCAGAGGTTGTGGTTCCTGTAAGGTCTGTACCACAGCATCCACTGGGAAAACGAACACCTTCTCCAGTTCTGCCACTGGGGAGATGTTTAAGATCAAGTCTGAGATAAATTGCCGCACGGACTTTGTAGTATACTTACAGCAGTGTCCGTGTGGCAAACAATATAATCCTGAAAGTTCGACTACTGGAACATTTAAACAATATTAGAAAGGGACTCTCAACTCATTCTGTCCCGGCTCATTGTATTATGTGCCCTTCATTCACTCCCAGTGGGTCTAAATGTCTTGGGATCGAAAGAGTCTTACCTTTCTGGCGAGGGGGAAATAGGGTCCAAAGACTGGCACAGAGGAAGACCTTCTGGATCTCCAGACTCTAATACCTAGAGGTCTAAATGTAGACATAGATTTGGTTTGTTTCCTGGATTAATTGGTCCTATTGCCTTTATCTTTGACAAGGTGCCCCAGAAAAGTGTTTTTAAAGGCGTGTAAACGAGGATCTTTTTGCCCCTTAACACCTATATTTATATGGGTGCCTATCTTTTCAATGTAAGACAATCATGTTCTCGGTGCCATGTTCTTCTTTGAGAGAGAGGGACTTTCTAGTGTTAAATAAATACCACTGTTTTCTATCCCATACTCCAACCTTATAGGTTGATATTATCAATACTCTTAGACATTGTTTTTTCTTCTTCAAACATAGGCATGTGTGCTAACTCCAACAATACGGAGTATTTTTTATTTAGGAACAACAGCTGATTGTAATATACATTTATTATTTTAAGTTTTGGCAAGTTTTTTGACACTGTCACTTTAATATCACTGTCACTTTAAGATGAACGTTATTGATTTTGTTTTTATTTTTGTTTAATTATATTCAACAAGATATTCCAAAATAATGCCAAATATGGTATATTATGATTATACACTTTCTTGATTATTAGTATAATATATGTAATCGTTTAGGATTTGGTAATTAATATATATCTCTCCAGTAGTGCTATGACCAGTTATTTTCTGCTGAAATGGTTTCAAAAGAAGCTGTGAGATTCTGTTGCCTTTACTACGAGGTGACACGCATGTGGAACGCATCTGACACGCATTTGGAACGCGGAAGTTTTTATTTTTGTTTCATCACTACCAGTCCCGGGTTATGAACTTCCGGTTTCGGTCACTCGTGAAAGTGCCAGGAAGATTATGAGAAGGAAGCAAAGGAACTAAGAAACAGATTTAAAAGTCTAGGCTATCCCAACAGAATTCTAAAGAAAGCCTATCAAAGAACCAAAGCTGTGGACAGATCAGAGAGCTTACACAGACCCCCTAAAAATACATCAACTACTTCAGGTGTCACGAGATTTATAGGTACATACGACAAACATTGGAACCAGGCACTACAGGTGTTGAGCAGAAACTGGCCGTTATTACAGTATGATACATGCCTCAAGAATACAATCACTAATCAGCCTTCAATGATCTATCGAAGAGCAAGAAATTTGGCAGATCATTTGACACATAGTCATTTAAAACCAGCACAAACTACATCCACATGGCTCCAAACTAAAGGTCTTTTCAAATGTGGCCACTGTAAGGCCTGTAACTTTATTTTACCTTCCAAAACTGTGCACAACAAAAGAACATCAAAAGACATAGTGGTCAATTCCTTTATCAACTGCAGTTCTATTAATGTTATTTATCTTATAACATGTGAATGCGGTTTACAGTACATTGGCAAAACGTACCAACAATTACGTCGACGGATTCTACAACAAATTAATTCCATTACGAATCCACATATGGATACGCCTATTGCTAAACATGTACGACTAAATCATGCCTCTAAATCTAGTGCACTAAAGTTTCAGGTGATTCAAAAAATATTTCAGAATCATCGAAAGGGAGATATCAATATTTCCCTATTAAAATCTGAGTCCCGCTGGATCTACTTTTTCCAAACACTGTACCCCAAAGGATTAAATGAGGAGTTCAATTTCATTCCGTTCATTCATTCCTAAAGGTATGGAATGGGCTTCTCTCTCCCTGATAATTCAGATATACATCTATATGACCAAGTATTTCAATACGCTTTTGCAATAGCTGTAATACTATAAGTTTTTGTGAAGTTGTACCCAAGAAACTAAGGGTTTAAGCCATGACTTTAACTGTAATTATTTAGATATGACCTATGACAATTACCACTCATTATGTGCATGGATCGACATTTTATTTGATTTTTTTTTACTTCGGTTAATTTTTACTTAGACTACAAAGAACTACTATGAGAGAAGATTTGGTGTCTGACAGGAGAAAATATGTTTTGCACAGTCAATTAGAAACATAGAGTAATAGAGCAACATATTGGACAAACAATGTTGCCAAATAATTAGTAACTATCTTTCACAACAGATTGCCCCTTACCAAGTGTCATATGTAGATCTGGTTATTCTAACACTAGGGGCTTTCATGTTAATTGTATCTCTCTTTTCTTCTTATTCTCCTTTTTTTTTTTTTTCTTTTCTGCACTAATTACTGTATCACTTAAGATTGTGCTGTCTGTCTAGTTTATTCTCATTATACTATATTAACTGAATACATTATATAAAAATGTTTTTCATATCAGCTTATGTATTTAACCTATCTTTTTTTGCAGCATACCGAGCTACTTAGGGTTAACTGGGAAATAAGTTAGGCTCCACCCCCTCTCACTTTGGCAAGATTAGCAGCCAATTACAAGAGAGGGTGGGATATTTAAATGACGGTTGAATCCACATTCGGTTCCCTTGGAAGAGCCGACTTTCGGCGAAACGCGCGTCGGGACTAGTTTAGTGGAGGGTGGAGGAGTTAGACAGGGACGATGCTGCAGCTGTGACCTCTCTACATCAATATATCCACCCTCTATTTGATTTTATCTGTACTGTATTTTCGACGTTTAGTTAGCAATCTAATCCAAAGTCAGACTTATTAGTTTAGTATTGAGGAGCAGGGGATATTTTGTCATTACGGTGATACTGGATGATAGGAGTGGGGTGGGAACGCTGGGCTACTCTGCACAGACCATGCTTTAACCCCTCAATCCCTGAATCACCTGTGCCACTATTCGACAAATGTGACACGTTCTGACCAATATCTCTATTACGTTTTCTTTCTCCTCTTACTATTTATTATTTCTTCTACATAGCGATTGTGCCTTTGTTTTTATTTTTTATTTTTAACATTTGATTATTAAAAGTTACATTTTATCTGGTTATGGGTTGTTGTAATTGTACTAGAAACCTGTAGGTGTACTATCTAGAGTTATTGTATCCTCCAGGTTTACTTGTACCTTTTCTCTTTAGGTTACCCCCCATTTTCTTTCAGCAACCTGGCACACTCTCTCTATCTTTTTCTTTCAAATAAACATGCCGATTGTGATTACTACACCAACCTGAAGACGGAGATCAGCTGGAGAGAGCTTACAACTACACCAATGAAATTCTGAGAGGATGACAAAACCCACGGATCCACCAATGGACTTGGGGACTAGCCCTATTTAAAGGGACTTCTTAGGAGGTTTTGTTAGGATTTGTTTGTTTACATGTTATTTACATTGTAATTTATTTTTCATACTACTGCGGTCCCTGAGGAAGTTCTTTTGAACAAAATGCGTAGGACCTATTGCTGTTTCTTTTATCCTATGCTTATGGTCACTGCTCATATTTTACCAATAAAGTCGCAGTTTTTTTATCCTTATCTATTGAAGTCCTTTATCAGACCCACCATTTGGAAGTGTAAAGTAGGACCCTTGGCCCCCCATAACATCGGGGGAGGCACCTTATGAGCGATCCATTCACCGCTATCTAGTGAGTGCATTCATGTTTGGCGCATAATTTATGTTGCTAACTGTATTACACTATATTCTATTTTATGTTCTTTTTTTGGTTTTTCTACATATTGTTAAGATCGACTTTTGGGTAACGATCTTGGGAGGCTGTACTGTAATTTCAAGTTAAGTATTGTTATATATACTTATTCCACTACATTTATTTTCACTGTGGTGTTATATTGTTTTTGTTTGACATACAAACATACCCCACCACCCTTCTTGTTTTTCCTATCCTTACTAAATGATGTATAACCATTTAAGTTAACTGCCCAGTCATGTGTCTCATCCCACCATGTTTTTGTTATGCCTATTATATCATGTTTAGTGTATGCTATTGCCACTGGTTCCCCCATTTTGTTATATAGGCTCCTTGCATTAGTAAGCATACATTTAGTAGTCCCATGAGTCATTTGTAATTTTTGTAAATTTTTATCAATATTAAATACCTCCTCTGTTCTGAGCTTGCCCCTTCCCTATCTCCACCCCACTTATACTGAGCTAAAGCCCATCTCCTTCCTATCCTATCTCCATTTTCTAGATTGCTTTGATCCTCTCCTCCTACAACTAGTTTAATATCTCCTCCAACCTTCTCCCCACAGCACAGCAGACCCTCTTCAATTTAAGTGCAATCCATCACGGCTATACAGGTTGTACCCAATGTTGCAGTAAGTGTTTAGCCACTGGTTTGTCAGATGTTCCGACCCTGTAGGCTAGTCTAATACTGTACACAGCTAATGTTATTGTTATCCTATCATGGTAACAGACGCGATGACGGCATGCCGCGACGTCACGTGGGGGTGGAGTTCCACTGCACATGCGCACTGGTCACATTAGGATGCCAATCTGGCATGCACTTCACCTGGGGGTAAGCTAATTCTACTAATGTATTTGCCTATATATGTTTGTTTTTGTTGATTGTGTAATTGTGTTGATCCTGAGGAAAGTCCTATACAGAGGACTGAAACGTTGATCTTGATTTTTAATATGACCAAATAAAGATTAAGACTTTTAAACTCCGTGAGTGCTGCTACCTCTTTGGATATTTGGATAACCAAGCCCTGGCTTAGCACCCGGCAAACAAGGGACATTTACAGCATGAGTGCAAGAGATTTTTTCTAATATATATATATATATATATATATATATATATATATATATTATCCGAAATGATGGCTGCACTCCTCGGTCTTCGTTTAAAATCCAAATAGTTTATTAGGTATACATTAAAATCAAGATCAACGTTTCAGCCCCTCTCTGGTGTATGTATTTTCTGTTCCTGAGGAAAGCCCAGAGAGGGGCTGAAACAATGATCTTGATTTTAATGTATACCTAATAAACTATTAAGATTTTGAACGAAGACCGAGGAGTGCAGCCATCATTTCGGATATTCTATGGTAAAACCTGCCTGTTACACCCGGCATTATTTAAGAAAGCGTGAGTGCAAGGACTCTTCTGTCATATATATATATATATATATATATATATATATATATATATACTCACCTCTGCCGGTCAAGTTGATTGTCCCCACCCACCTTCACCCTTATAGCATTACAACTCTCCTTGGTGGGCCCTCTTTTATTTACAGGCCCACTCGTACGTTGGTTTTCGGCATACCACAACCAACTTTCATCTCAGTCACTATCCATTATGTATTAAATTCCGAGCACAAATATATATATATATATATTTTTTTTTTTATTTATTTTTTTTGTATGTATGTGTGTATATATATATATATATATATATATATATATGGGTATGGGTGGTTGCATATACATTGGTGTATAAGTACCTTTCCTCAGGGCCGGATTAACATAGGGGCTGATGGAGCTGCAGCTCCAGGCCCAGGCCCATGGAATAGGCCCATTGATTTAAAAAAAAAAAAAATAGTTTTTTTTTTTTTTTTACATTTTTTTTTCCACACACTACGCTTAGGGATTCCACCTGGCTTTTATTTTATTGGCACAGCCAGTATTTGAGGCTGCCTGGCTGGTGCCAATATTGCAGTGATACTGGCAATACAAATGCTGGTATTTTTCTCAGTATAAACAAGAGATTACTCTGCAATACCAGTACTGGCCAGTAGGGGTCGCTGTGTGTGTGTGGAGACAGGCAGGGATAGGAAGTTCCAGCATATCCCTCCCTGCCTCTACTCACTGATCTGCAGGGGTGCAGCTACAGAGAGTCCAGACAGCAACTCCCACCCTGCAGAGACAGCCTACAGCTCAGGGAAGTAAGGGATGGGGAAAGGCTGCAAGGAGACATACACTGAGACACTAAGGGGACATTGGGAGACATTATGGCAGACACTGAGACACTAAGGGACATTGGGAGACATTATGGCAGACACTGAGACACTAAGGGACATTGGGAGATATTATGGCAGACACTGAGACACTAAGGGACATTGGGAGATATTATGACACAGACACATGGGGACACAGTGTCCCCATGTCTCCCAGCCAGTGTTCCTGGTGTCTCAGTGCCCCCTAGTCTCCCATGTCTCCTAGTGCCTCCATGTCTCTCATTGCCTCAAGTGTCACAATGTCCCCATGTCTCCAAGCTAGTGTCCCTAGTGTCTGTGGTCCTGGTGTCTCAGTGTCCCCATGTCTCCCAGTGCCCCCATGTCTCAATGTCCCTATGTCCCCCAGCCAGTGTCTCTTGTGTCTTTGTCCCTGGTGTCTGTGTCCCCATGTCTTCAAGTGTCCCCTATTTTCCCATTGTCCCCATGTGTCCCAGCCAGAGTCCCCTAGTCTCCCAGTGTCACTTGTGTCTCCGTGTCCCTAGGTCTCACCGTGTCCCGAGGTCTCCCCATCTTCCTAATGTCCTAGTGACATGGGGACCCTGGGATACATAGGGACACAGGGAGACATGGGGCATTGAGACACTGTGATACATAGGATCACTGGGAGACCTGGGGACATGACACTGGGAGACATGGGGCACTGAGACACTGATACATAGGAACACTGAGACCTGGAGTAATCGACACATGGGGGCACTGAGTCATGAGGACACTGGGAGACATAGGAGCACTGGGAGGAATCCATCTATACAGCAGAATCAAACTAAGTAGTTTTTTGGTGATTTTACAGCATATTCTCTTATGTCACTCCTTTTTTTCCAAGAAAGGTGGCAAACCTAACTACTTTTCACATACTCTTACTTAAGTATGGAAACTTAAGTGGGATGTATGGGAACAAACGTGTGTGGACTGGCTGACAATGAATATAGTTAAAGGGACACTATAGTCACCAGAACAACTACAGCTTATTGAATTTGTTCTGGTGAGTAGAATCATTACTGTCAGGCTTTTTGCTGTAAACACAGAGAACATGCAGTCTTTACATTACATCCTAGTGATAACTTCACTGGCCACTCCTTAGATGACTGTTAGAGATCCTTCCTGGGTCATGGCTGCCTAAAATGCATCCAAACATTCAGTGTCTCCTCCCTCTGCATGCAGACACTGAACTTTCCTCATAGAGATTCATTAATTAAATTCATCTATATAAGGAGATGCTGATTGGCCAGGGCTGCGTTTGAATCATGCTGGCTCTGACCCTGATCTGCCTCTTTGTCAGTCTCAGCCAATCCTATGGGGAAGCACTGTGCTTGGATCAGGCCACCACTTCTAATGATGTCAGCAGACTGCTTGTTTTATGAGTCTAACAGCATGCAGAGTTACAGCTTTGGGCTTGAATATAGTACGATTTTGCTATATTTATGGAGACATGAGGGGCCCAGGGGGCTAGATGGTGGTGTTAACACTATAGGGTCATGAATTCATGTTTGTGTTCCTGACCCTATAGTGATCCTTTAAGGTAATGCTGACTTTGGTCTCTCTAACACTGTGACATGTTCCCTTTCTTCTACACTCACTACATACAGCTTTTCTCTGTCCCAGACCATATACCAGGAGCTTCTGCCTGCTAGTAAGAAGGTAAGTGGACCAGCGAGTGCTAGGGGACAGTCCTTAGAAAGCGTTGAGTGAGCGCATCATTAGTTGCATTTATGCCAAGCTCAGGGTGCTGTGTGCATAGTATGCCCTTAGTTGGCCAGCTGCATGATTGGCAGGCAGCCTGACATGCATTCATGCCAGGCTGGCCTTCTAATTCTTTGAGCAGACATGTCCTCTTTTTGGGCATGTTCGCCCCTTTTGGCAGGCTACGTGATTTGTGTCAGTGGCACACCCTTTTACCATGCCCATTGACTTCCTGCCTGACTGGACACTGCTGTTAGGGGTTATGGATTTACTTGAAAGATGAAAACATAAATTAGAGAGAGATTAGCCTTTTCTTACAGCTGCTGTTTTCTTTCTCTCCAGCACCATCTCCATCAGATACATGATGCTTGGGAGTGTTTTACTGTTTTTGGTCGATATGATTCTGTAATTAGGCCCGTCATAATTGTCAGCACCAGGCCCACTGGGCTCTTAATCTGGCCCTGCCTTTCCTTTATAGCCCAATCTGATTCTATGGCTTCCTTTCCTCCACCTCACGAAGTCGATTTAGAAGTATAAGGTGAGCTTTTTTTACTACTACAAAATAGTACCAATGGCTATACCTAATGGAGGTGGCCTATATATATATATATATATACTTATACTGATGAAAGTCCTGTGATGGACTGAAACGTCGATTTACTGTAACCCATGTGTTATGAATAAAGATGAATAATTTTCTTCAAAAAGCCCAGCATGTGCCTTTCTTTGTGAAGATTTATACTTGTTGTAGGGGCATAAAAAGCTGAGGCAAGATTGTAAGGAGAGTATGAAGGTGTAGCAAGGTCTAAGAAGAGGAAAAGTCGGTTGAGGTGTGCTGGAACCGACGTAGCAGTAGGCCTGTAAATAAAGAGGTCAAAAATAGTTACAGACTAGAATTTATTACAATCAACAAAAGGAAGAGCATGAATTACATGGACATAGTATGAAAAACGTGTCTGAGTTCTTGTACTGGTTGTGGTATGAACAGAGTATGCAGAGGACTTTCAACGACCTAGTGATATAATTATATGTACAGGTATGTTCTTGCTAGAGGCCGTGGAAGCCACCCCTATTCTAAAAGAGTGGCCAGAAAAGTCAGAAGGGTTGAGTCTTAGCCTTGTGATCAATGATCTGACGTAAGTCATAAATTTAGTTGTGGTAAGGACTGACTTATGTAAAGTTAACAGTGGTTGGGAAACATGGATATTACAAGTCAGTAGAAAGTAATCTAGGATCTTAACCATGTTATGTGTCGGGTGATAAGGTATGTCAACGTCTTGACCATCCTGTGTAGTTTTAGTGTGAGGAAGTGTAAGTACATAATAGTCTCCCAATTTAACTAGGTGAGACCTCCTGAGGCAATATTGTAGGTTGGTTATGGTAGTTGTGGTAAATTCACGGGGTCTAAGAAAACCGTAGAAAGCCAGGTAAATGACAGTTTTAATTGCATGGTCGATGCGAAAATCAGAAGGACCAGCATCTAAAATGTATGAAAGGCAGCGAAATAATTTGATGCTAATGGGTAACCTCCTATGTGTTGGGGTTTGTCTTGTTTGCTGAATGCCTCTAAATATGGATTTGATCTGGTATGAGGACATGAAGCTGTGTTTGTTGGGAAATAAAAATATGTGGTGGTGTATCCCTGAGAGGTACAATTGTATGGTACTATATGATAGTGCGAGTTTAAGGTGGCAAAAATAAGCAAAACCTACCACAGTCGACATAAAAGAATCAGTAACACCATAGCTACATAGCTTAAAAAAGAGAACTGCGTCCATCAAGTTTAGCAGACCCCATATATGTCCCCGCTGTTGATCCAAAAGAAGGCAAAAAACCTAGTCCGTAGCGCTGCCAATTTGCAACAAACCAGGAAAAAATTCCTTCTTAACCCCAAAATGGCAGTTAGATGTCTCCTTGGATCAAGCAGCTATTACCCCACTAATTAGAAAATATATCCCTGTATGTTATGGTCTGCAAAAACAAAAACATTCCAATAAAACTTCTTAAACAAAACCCTGTCATAAGCCCTGCGCGTGTTAACGGAAGGAAAAAGTCGGGCAAGGTGACAGCCGTGGGACAACAAGGCAAATAGTCCACGATCAGCTCCCGAAAAAAAAAAAAGGAGGGGCGGCAGTGGCAGAGGGGGAGGCTGTAGGCAGAGCTGCGAGTAAGGCCTGAAATTGAAACAGAGACAGCCTGTCAGCATCAACATATCGTGACACCTTGTACATGAAAACAGGACAGAAAGAATGATGACTAGCCGCCAGTCATGTCAATATCCTGAGGAACCTCATACTAATGAGGGAGGAAGAACGCCCTTTATTAATCATGTGGCCTGGTTATCAGAGAAACAGCGAACCGGACAACCCGACCCCAAACCACAGCGGCCGCTACAATCGGGTAAAGTTAGAAAAGAGTAGAGGTAGAGGAAAAATCCCTCAATGCCCAGGACCCCCGCTGGACAAGCACACCAGTGCCACTATGAATAGTAAATGGCAGAGAAGCCGGTAGTGGTTGTCGCATCCAACCATATTGTGGTGATGACTCAGAAATTGCGGGGAGGAGGATACTCTCCCCATTCCAGGAGAGCAGATCTGCTGTGGAACGGTCATCGAGCGTGATCCGGCTAGCATCTTGAGGGAGAGCGGGAAACAGGGAAAGCAACTGAGATATAAATGCCCGACCCTGTGGGATAATCCTCATAGCAAATTTCAATAACCCTAACAAAGATTGTAACTTCCTCCGGCAGCAAGACCTGGTGCGAATATACATCAATGCACGAGAGTATGACAACCAT
This sequence comes from Pelobates cultripes, assembly GCA_933207985.1. Lineage (NCBI taxonomy): Eukaryota > Metazoa > Chordata > Amphibia > Anura > Pelobatidae > Pelobates > Pelobates cultripes. The sequence goes on along the minus strand of OW240921.1, from coordinate 65,567,959 downwards.
TTTCTCCTGGGCAGACTGGCCAGCATGGAAACAGTATCAAGACGACTACCCAGGAAAGTAATGAAGGTGTCCAGAACTACAGTTTTATCCGTGGTACACCAAACAACTCGAAAAAAGGGGAGTGGCCCCCTTATGTGGGGGGGACGTGTTCACCTCAATCATCATAAGGAAGTCGTGCAGGTAGTGGATGACTGCGGGACACCCATCAACATTAAGGAGCACCCAGCAGAGGGTCTCAGCAAAGATGACAAACGGTTTCAGGCTACTTTTTGGGACCGAAAGTAAGCCGGGAGAAAAATAATACAGGCCCTTCCATGTAACACCGTGCAGGTGTCAGAGCGTAGGGCGTATTTGTAAAACCTAAAATCAATGACAATGCCAGTGTTACTAAGGCAAGTGCCCACCCCAGCTTTAAGGATGGCAGAAATGGCATTATCTATTGTGGAATAGGTAGGGAAAAAATTCCTCGGACGGAATCAGGGAGTACAAACTAGAAGCTTCCTGTTAAGCCCGTGGTCCTGGGCCTTGATCACGACTGACAAAAACCCCATAGGCATAAGTCTCGTTCACAACGATATCTTGAGAGACAAAGAGGTGCGAAACCAGGTTCACGTCCTTGCCGTCCAAGACACCCCGCCACAACGTTTCGGTGGCCTCATATTTCCCTTCGGGCCAACGCATAGGTAGAGCCTCTCACGCCGCTTGGCAATTAGCAAGGACTCACCTGTCACATTTTCAAATAGCATAATTGTTTCACCACTTGGTATCTAGCTAGCCTCGCCAGTACCTGACCACTTCATCCTAGGATAATGATTAAGTTGCCTTATATATTTTCAGTTATGTCTCAAGTTCCTGATATCCCTGAGGAGCAATCACTTCCCAGCACGCCTGCTAGGCCCGGTACTCCAGGCCAAGGGTTTCGGCATTTATAGGGATGTGTATTGCTCGGTATATCCTGAGAAAAGAGAAGTATTAGACATATATATGCACAAGCTGGTGGATCTGGGGCACAAATACGGTGGTACTGCTTTTTATGATTACCACCGTTCCTTCTCTGCAAAAGTGGCTGCAGCTCTGACTCAGTTCAATTACAGCATAAATTGGAGTAAGCTGGACACTGAGTTATTCTGCAGAAATTTTGCAGGCCTCAGAACAAATCATATGGGCACAATGTGCAGTGTGTACATCTACGGCACATAGTACTAACTTCTGCCCTAACACAGCAGAAACTGAACAGGGCCACTCTGTCCCTAATTTCCTAAGATCTACCAGAAGCCTAAAGGATAAACTGGGTAGGGACATCATGTTCCTGGGCAAATCTCAGATTTGCAATAATTTTAATGCGGGTACTTGTGGTTTTAGCTCTTGTAGGTTATTGCACGTGTTTTCCCATTGTTTCAGGGCACATTCAAAGTCCATGTGCCCGAATAAAGTTTTCCCTAAACCTTATCAAACTTGCATCAATGTCACGTTATTGGCTGCACTGTTGCAACAACACCCATCACACCATTTGGTTAAATTTATTATCATTGGACAACAGGTACACTAGAATGTAACAATTTACAAATCACTTTAAATGATCCAGAGTTAGTGTTATGCTACATGGGTTATTTGGGTTGGAACTCAACTGCAGCTTGTAGAACTCCCTAATTACAATAGTAATGAAACGGAGAATCTTTAAAGTATCAATACTGTAGCTTTAAGAAAAGAGAGGATTGCTGGCAACTTGAGATTCAAATGAAGTTTTAATGATTGTTAAACTTAAATGAATTGCATTTAGGCAATAATCCAATAAGAAGAAGTTCAGGTTCAAATAATACAAAGTTCATTAATAAGTATTTCCTCAGAGAAGAATTAAGTAAGATTCTTTAAGTTCATTAAATAAATCAATAATCTTCAATAGAAACATTAAGCAAGTGGCTGAGAGTATTTGCAAAGCAAGAACAGTTCATAGTTAATAAGCATGATGGGAGTTGTCCTCCATATAATTAGTAACTTGAAGCAGCGAAGAATTGAGCAAGCAGGAATTAGTTCATTGATTAGAGAGATTGCAGATAATAGTTGAAAGCTATACTTAAGGTTAATGTGAGTTGTCCTCGAAGAGTTCAGAGATATAGTCCACTTGTAAAGGAGAAGTCTATCCGTTCTCCAGTAATCCTCTATGGCATTAAGCATATTCCTTCCCCCAGCTCAGAAGGCTAGGACGGCTTATCAGAGCTTGTGGAGCCGGCGTGCATACCCGGAAGTAGGTCCCAGCATCACCAAGCGCCTTCTCCCTGGCGCGGTCTCTCTAAATACCGTCAGAGCCGCATCAGAGGGGGGCGGGGCCAGCTCCGCATAGCGGAGAGCCGAACCCGGAAGAGATACCGCATGACAGTTAGTATGTACACTTATTAGGATGGAAGTAGAGCAAGGGTTTTTGTCTGGACCTTTCATTTCCCCACCTTTCACATCTTGGAGAACCAACCGAAAACCTCACTCAAACCCAGACTGATAATTGACTTATCAGCACCACATTCCTCCACTATTCCCAGCCTTAACTCCCTCATTCATAGAATTTTCCTTACAGTATGCCACTATCGACAAAGCCATTGGGGCCATTTTAATGGCTGGCACAGATACATGGCTCAGTAAAACTGACGTAGTAAATGCTTTCAAATTACTTCCCATTCACCCTTCACTATGGCATCTACACGGCATTAAGTGGCAGGGGTTGTATTATTTTTTCACACGACTCACTTTTGGCTCCAAAAGCAGCCCCAAATTTTTGACACATTTGCAGAAACTTTGTGTTGGTTATTGCTTAATGTCTGCAGATGTCCATCTGTTATTCACTATCTAGACGATTTCCTCACGATTGAAAATAACACACTCCCTCCAAATAGACTTACACACATGTTGGCTCTTTTTGAATCCCTGACTATTCCAGTCTCCTCTCACAAGGCCTTAGGTCCAGACACTAGCATGCAATTTCTGGGGATCCAATTGGACTCTATCCACATGCAAGCTAGCCTCCCACAGAATAAGATTGAGCGCACCCTATCAAGCACTGAACACTACTTACAACCAGTTTCTTGCAAACGCAAAGAACTTCAATCGCTGCTGGGGTCACTCAATTTTGCCATGAGAATCATCCAACAGGCTAGATCCTTAATTTCTTGTTTACTATCTTTATTTCCACAATTCACCTCAGACACTTCACGTATCACCTTAAACAATCACGCAACCTCTGATTAACTTATGTGGCGGGTTTTTCTTACATCTTGGAATGGGCGAGCCATGTTTATTCCCCCCCCCTCTGACATTTCACCCACTCTTTGGACAGATGCCGCTGCAAACTCTGGTTTTTCTGACATCTGGGGAGACCAATGGCTTTGGGTATCATGGCCTACAGATGTTAAGTCCCTGCCCAGCTTCTCCGCTACTTCGGCTTTGTTTGAGTTATATCCGATCGTGGCAGCTGCCATTGCCTGAGGACCAAAATGGTCCGGTCACTCGGTCAGATGTTATTCAGATAACTTAGCCACTTGCCACATTGGGAATAAAGGCCGGTCTTCATCTTTGGTCATCATGAGATTATTGAGAAAACTCACATGGGTAGCGGCCACTTGCCAGTTTGTTATCACATGTATTCACATTCCAGGGTGCACAAACATCTCAGCTGACCATTTGTCTCAGTTTTGTTTTCAGGCTTCATCCTGACACTACCCATCGCTTCCAGACTGGCTACTCCTGCCCCACCATTTCAAGACATGCTCATGGATTGAATGTTTTATTAAATCATGCATGTCACGTTCTCACCTTGCACTTTCTGTCAACACTAGAAAATCTTACGATAGGGCTTTTCACATTTTCACTATATTTATAGCGGAGTTTCAAGTTCTTGACATGTTTGTGTTGGAATCTATATGAGGGTTCACTTCCTTTTGCCACCTTAACCTAAAATGATCATTTAACACAATTAAACTGTATCTCACGGGCATCCAACACCACATGCTAATACGACAACCCAACAGTACAGGATTCCATTCATCATATCAGATAAAGACAATACTGAAAGGAATAAAAAAAAAAAATAGATACACACATTCCATCTCAAAGACTACCCATACACAACAACAACATTTTTCATTCACTATCAGACTTACTAGATTCTGCTCCTTTCTAACACATGACCAATATGTTGATCAAAACAGCCATACCTAGCATCTCATAGGTTCTTACGTCCCAATGACTTTACAGCTAGAAATATAACTACCACGGACAACCTAAGAATTATTGATTTACAGAAAACCTTAGATCATTATGTTCTATCTTTAAATCAATCAAAAATCAGCCCTATGGGACATGCTGTAAAAATTGCCTTGTACCCTACTCAAAACAAACGATGCCCTGTAAAAGTCCTGGACACTTCTCTCATTACTGTCCAGAAACAACCACACCAGCCCTTATTAGAACTTCACGGCTACATACTTACAATAGCAAAATTAATTTATGTTCATCTGCTAACTAGGCTTGATCTAAATGCAAACCTTTTCTCAGGACACTCTTTCTGCATAGGAGCAACATCTTCAGTTTCCGCCAATCACATTCCTGCTCATATCATCAAGGCTATGTGGCGCTGCAAATCCTCCGCCTCTTTATATTCCAAACCCAGTTAAAGAGTCAAGGCAAGCTTTTTGTAACTTATCCAAATAAACATGAATAATGTTGCATGGTATTTTTCTTTTTGCCCACTTTTATTACAGGCCTACTGCTTTGTCGGTTCCGGCACACCACAACTGACTGGTGTAAAAGTCATATATGTCTACGATTATAATGTGCTAGATTACTTTCATTATGGCTATATTGCCCCGACTACAAATATATATATATATATATATATATGAAACCAAGGGGCTGCACTCACCTAAACATACATAAATGGGTTGCAGCTGGGGGCCAATTTATACAATACACAAGATCAAGCGCACTCACCTATCCACTAAACAGCAACTTCAATGTTGACAGATTTTATTAGTTTTTTTGAAAACACCTAATTTATGCAAAAATAATGGGGGTTTAGTTACATTATATGATCATACATTGCATAAGCCTGCCACAATATCAATGTACCCCATCTTTAAAAAACAAACAAAAAAAAAACACCTAATCTAGGCAAATATATATATATATATAGGTATTATACCTATTATGACAAGACCGTGAGTGCAGCCATACTTTTTGATTACTATTGTATCACTAAAGCCTTATAGGCTGGCACCCACCATATTCAAAAAATTGAGCACCTGAGTGCAAGGAACTTTTGCAGGTTTTTTATATATAGAGGTTTTTACAAATGCAAAGCATGTTCAGCTTGTAAACAGACAGATACATCCTTTTATAATAAGACCAAATTCATTTAAAATACAACAAAAACAGAATACCAAAATAATCAATTTATCACCTGTAATAGAAAAATTTAATTTATGTTATTGAATGTCCTTGTGGTCTGCAATATGTAGGCAAGACAACCAGATGCCTATACGAACATTGTAGAAACATACTGTGTCTAAACATTTTTAAGAACATAATAGAAACCCTATTTTTAAAACAAATTTATGCTTTCAACATCTGCCCCCCATCTTGGCGTGAGGGTAACATTTACTAAAACTTTAGGACAAAGAGAAATGAAATGTTTTTTTTTTTTTATCTGAACACTTTGTTACCTACAGGTCTTAACGCTGATTTTGATTTGTATAATTTTTTATAACAACATATGTTCTTTTAATTCATGTGTTCCGTTTTCCCCTATCCTATCTGACCCTTTACTAATTTCATGCACTTACTTAATTATATTTGGTATTTTACTGGAGTCTATCTTGCTTTATACATTCAGATTTTTGTTTCTAAGTTACTGCAATTTTCTTTTTGATCCACTAGATGGCGCTGTCCTCCATTCTGCTAGTATATCAGCAGGAGCTTATTTATAGAATTCCTTTTAACCACAAGATGACGATATCTGCCAGCTTTCAAACTACACTCATATTTGTGTAGCCTGGATTGCTGCACACGGACGCCATCTTGGTGGAACCCAATCTTACTCTGGGCTCTCACCATTTTAACATCGATTGTGTTTACCTTTAATAGCACTATCACTCTGCATACCCATTATGGGATTAGTTTATCATAGTCTCAACACTAGGATTACTATTGGTCGGGCCGGTCGCCATTTTGTTTTATTTTTACTCATCACACATACTTTCTTTTGTAATAAAGTAATTTTTAGCGTTAAAAACACTATTTTTTTTACTTATTCCAATTCCATCCACTCCTCACTACCCTTCTCTTTTACCTTGTTTTTAGTTATTTTAATATTTTTGTACTATTGATTATGTTAATTATTTCCGGTCATGTGACCTGTGATGTCGCAGAACCAGTATTTTTAAATCCCCCCCCCCCCTTATTTAAGCAGCTTAGGTTCCCCATCTCTGTAAAACACTTGAAAAAGCCTCTTGCCAGGTGAAACACTTTAAGTGTATTTATTATTATCTACCTCATTTTGAATGTATTTTTTCTTGTTTTATATTTTTATATTAATTACCTTTAAATAAAAGTACTATTTTATTGGACCAACCTATGCTACTATTCTGCATGAACTACCGTATCTGTGGTGGGGATTGTACCCCCCAATCCCAAGGGATAGAGGAGTGCACACCCTCTCCATAAAATGTGAGTAAAATTTCTTATAACTTTAATTATATTCTGTGTCTTACAGTACACACTATTTTGTTTTTTGTTTTTCCCTTTTCTCCTATATTTCTGGAGTGAAAAGACCACCATCTATACTTACAAGTGGGCACAACATTATAATATTCTAAGCCCATATCTGCAGAGCTGCTTAAGTTTCCACCATTTGAGTGACTTTAACCACCAAGAACCACACTATATCCATAGGTGGTGATTGTTCCGCCCAGACGTTCAAGTTGGAGCTACAATTTTAGCTCCAGGAAATTGTGACACTATATATTTTCTTTTTCTCCTTGCTTTTATTTATACAGTTGCAAGAAAAAGTATGTGAACCCTTTGGAATGATATGGATTTCTGCACAAATTGGTCATAAAATGTGATCTGATCATCATCTAAGTCACAACAATAGACAATCACAGTCTGCTTAAACTAATAACACACAAAGAATGAAATGTTGCCATGTTTTTATTGAACACACCATGTAAACATTCACAGTGCAGGTGGAAAAAGTATGTGAACCCTTGGATTTAATAACTGGTTGAACCTCCTTTGGCAGCAATAACTTCAACCAAACGTTTCCTGTAGTTGCAGATCAGACGTGCACAACGGTCAGGAGTAATTCTTGACCATTCCTCTTTACAGAACTGTTTCAGTTCAGCAATATTCTTGGGATGTCTGGTGTGAATCGCTTTCTTGAGGTCATGCCACAGCATCTCAATCGGGTTGAGGTCAGGACTCTGACTGGGCCACTTCAGAAGGTGTATTTTCTTCTGTATAAGCCATGCTGTTGTTGATTTACTTCTATGCTTTGGGTCATTGTCCTGTTGCAACACCCATCTTCTGTTGAGCTTCAGCTGGTAGACAGTTGACCTTAAGTTCTCCTGCAGAATGTCTTGATAAACTTGGGAATTCATTTTTCCTTCGATGATAGCAATCCGTCCAGGCCCTGAAGCAGCAAAGCAGCCCCAAACCATGATGCCCCCACCACCATACTAAACAGTTGGGATGAGGTTTTGATGTTGGTGTGCTGTGCCTTTTTTTCACCACACATAGTGTTGTGTGTTTCTTCCAAACAACTCAACTTTGGTTTCATCTGTCCACAGAATATTTTGCCAGTACTGCTGTGGAACATCTAGCTGCTCTTGTGCAAACTGTAAACGTGCAGCAATGTTTTGTTTGGACAGCAGTGGCTTCCTCTGTGGTATCCTCACATGAAATCCATTCTTGTTTAGTGTTTTACGTATTGTAGATTTGCTAACAGGGATGTTAGCATTTGCCAGTGACTTTTTTGTAAGTCTTTAGCTGTCACTCTAGGATTTTTCTTCACCTCATTGAGCAGTCTGCGTAGTCATCTTTACAGGACGGCCACTCCTAGGGAGAGTAGCAGCAGTGCTGAACTTTCTCCATTTATAGACAATTTGTGTTACCGTGGACTGATGAACAGCAAGGCTTTTGGAGATTTGTTTATAACCCTTTCCAGCTTTATGCAAGTCATCAATTCTTAATCGTAGGTCTTCTGAGAGCTCTTTTGTGCGAGGCATCATTCACATCAGGCAATGCTTCTTGTGAAAAGCAAACCCAGAACTGGTGTGCGTTTTTTTTTTTTTTTATAGGGCAGGGCAGCTGTAACCAACACCTCCAATCTCATCTCATTGATTGGACTCCAGTTGGCTGACATCTCACTCCAAGTAGCTCTTGGAGATGTCATTAGTCTAGGGGTTCACATACTTTTTCCACCTGCACTTTGAATGTTTACATGGTGTGTTCAATAAAAACATGGCAACATTTCATTCTTTGTGTGTTATTGGTTTAAGCAGACTGTGATTGTCTATTGTTGTGATTTAGATGATGATCAGATCACATTTAATGACCAATTTGTGCAGAAATCTATATCATTCCAAAGGGTTCACATACTTTTTCTTGCAACTGTATCTTGTAAGGAATTTTGCAAAAAAAAGAACAAAAAAACAAAAGGAATGCATATGTACCTGCATAGTGGATACTAATGGGAATAGAAAATGTAACTTTTATTGGGTAATTTAAAACTAAAAATAGATAGTGAAAAAAATATGTAAAAGCAATATAGGAGAAAAATCTTAACAAGCTTTACCAATAGTGGCTAATTCCTGCCACTAAATCTCTCAAAGGGCATAAGGTAGCCGATACAATGATAAGGAAAAGGAAGGAGGAAGGCGGACAGCAGATACATGCAAAAGGAGATAAAGTGTGAAACAGTATTGTATTTAAGCAGTAAATTAATAATTTAAATTTATCTACTCATGGTATCTGCAGAGAGATAGTAATAGCTGTACGAAATTACTGCAGACAACTGCTACAATGTTTATGCTGTAAGTTAATACTACATTGTAATTAAATCTACTCGGAGGTATCACTAGATGATAGAAAAAATGTATTCACATGGAACAGAGGCAGATCGTTCTGTAGTCCTGCATACTGTAACATCTAGGTATGTTAGTAAAAGATGCAGATTTTGTGCAAGAAGATTAGAAATAATAAGTACTAAACAGTAAATTGTACGTGCAAAAAACGGCAATGGCTATGCAGGGTTAACCCCTTCAGGATGGAGTCAATAGTACACGTTCTGATCAAAACAAAACGAAAACAAAAACTAGAATTTGCGCTATATGTCTGTTCAACCGTAATTCACCTCTTTCATAGTAAATGCACCCACACTTATTATATATCATTTTGTTCAGGGGAAACAGGGCTTTCGTTTCATATCAAATATTTATATATGAAACATAATTTATTATGAATAAAATTAAAAAAATCTGTGAAAAATTCTAATTTTTTTTAAAGAATTTCTAGTTCCGCCTCACATTTTAGCTGTAAATGTCATCATACTGTTCCGAGTCCCCAACCATGCCACGTGAGTTTGGGGCTATTAAACTAAAGGGTGGACCTAGTGTCCTCCCCCGGGCCCCACCCATGAGTGGTGGTTGGGGGCAGTAAATGAAAGTGGGGGTGGACTGGATCTATTGTGCTCCAGCCCCGGCCCCCACCCATAGGCGTCGGGTGGGGGCTAAATGTAACTAGGTGACTAGGGGTGCCCAAGCTCCTAGTCACCCCCACCCCAAAAAAAATATATATCCCTAAAAATAGTGAGGGGGAACAATAAAACTAAATACCTGTAAATAAAACAAACTTACCATTTGATGTCTTTTTTTTTAACATATATTTCAATCCCAAAAAAGGCCAAATAAAAATCCATAATACCTGTTGAACTTTGAAAATAAAATAAAAAACCTGAGCACAAATAAAAAATGACGAAAAAATCCAGACGGTAAAAAGATAATCACTCATGGAGGGTACGGCACAGACTGAGCTCCGCAGGGCTGGAAAAGGCTTATTAAGACTCATAACACTCTGATTGGTTGCTTTTTTAAAATTGAAAAGTAGCTGTATTAGAGGAAGCTGTTACTTCTAACAGCCCCTCTAGCACGGGTGGGGATGAAAATGTAAGGAAGGCTAGACAGGTTGTGGTGGTAGGGGACTCTATCATTAGGAGAGTAGATAGGGCAATCTACTGCTCTGATCGGTTCAACTGGACAGTTTGCTGTCTCCCGGGTGCTCAGGTCTGGCATGTTGCTGACAGAGTGGATGGATTATTGGGAGGGGCTGGGGATGACCCAGCGGTCATGGTCCATGTTGGTACTTATGACAAAGTAAGAGGAAGATGGAAGGTCCTAAAGAATGATTTCAGGGAATTAGGTAGCAAACTTAAGAAAAGGACCTCCAGGGTGGTATTCTCTGAGATATTACCTGTGCCACACGCTACAGTGGTAAGGCAGCGGGAGATTAAAGAGGTCAATGCATGGCTGAAGTCTTGGTGCAGGAGGGAGGGTTTGGGGTTTTTAGAGTACTGGGCTGACTTTGCGCTTGGGTACAACCTTTATAGTAGTGATGGGTTGCACCTAAACAGGAGAGGGTTTGCAGTGCTGGGGGATAGGATGGCTAAAAGGTTGGAGGAGAATTAAAACTAGTAGTAGGGGGGAGGGTCATAGCAATCTACAAAATGGAAATAGGACAGAAAGGAGATGGACTTTAGCTCATTAGAAAGGGGCTGGGGACAGGGGAAGGGGCAAGCTCAGAACAGAGAAGGTATGTAATGTTGATAATTCACAAAAAGCACAAGTGACTCATGATATTAAATGTATGCTTACTAATGCAAGGAGCCTAAATAACAAAATAGGAGAACTAGAGGCAATAGCATATACTAAACAATATGAAATAACAGGCATAACTGAAACATGGTGGGATGAGACACATGACTGGGAAGTTAACTTAAATAGGTACATGTTATTTAGGAAGGATAGGAAAAACAAGAAGAGTGGTGGGGTATGTTTGTATGTCAACCGTGAGTTAAAGTCAAATCTTAAGCAAGTGGAATGTGATGAGGAAAATATGGAAGCTTTATGGGTAAATATCTGCTTGGGGGAAAAGAAGGGAAATCAACTATTGGTTCGGATATGTTATAAACCACGTAATGTTAATATTGACGAGGAACAACAGCTGTTTGATCAAATTGAGAAAGCGGCAAATCTGGGTAACCCTTTAATTATTGAAGATTTTAATTCCCGGACATAAATTGGGACAGAGGGACTAGTAGCTAAGCAAAGGGAATTACGTTTTTAAACTTGTTAAATGACACCTTCATGTCACAGCTTGTACAAGCACCAACTAGAAAGGACACTTGTCTGGACCTGGTTTTAACAAACAACGTTGATCTTTTGACCAACATTCAAGTAGGTGAGCACTTGGGAAATAGTGATCACAATATAGTGTCCTTTGAAATCAACTCAAAAAAACAAAAGCACATGGGGTATACTAAAACATATACATTTAAAAAGGCCAATTTCAATAAGTTAAGGGAAGCTTTACAATATATTGACTGGCATAAACTCTTTAGTGAAAAGAACACTGAGGATAAATGGAACATCTTCCAACAAATATTAAAAAGGTGTATTTTTCAGTATGTACCATTGGGTAATAAATATAAAAGAAACAAATTAAAACCAATGTGGCTTAGTAGAGAAGTAAAACAAGAGATTAAAAATAAGAAAAGGCATTTAAAGCATTTAAATCAGACAAGTCAGATGCATCCTATAAAAGATATAGGGAAGCCAATAATGCGTGCAAAAAGGCGATTAGATTGAAAGAATGATAGCCAAAGATAGCAAAACCAACCCAAAGCATTCTCTAAGTACATAAATTCTAAAAAAAACAAAAAATGAAAAGTGTAGGTACACTAAAAACTGGGGGTGTTAGTTAATGAAGACCAGGAAAAGGCAGGAATTTTAAATAACTATTTCTCCTCCGTATATATTAAGGAAAAACCCATAGCAATAAATGTGCAAATGATTGCTACTAAAAACTTACAGAATAATTGTAATTGGTTAACTCAAGACAAGGTGCTGCAGCAACTAAAGAAAGTTAATATAAATAAAGCTCCAGGGCCTGACGGTATCCATCCACGAGTACTTAAGGAACTAAGTGTAGAAATAAGTGAACCTCTGTTTTCAAGATCCTTTTCTTTCAGGAAGTGTTCCAGAGGATTGGAGGAAGGCAGATGTGGTTCCTATATTCAAAAAGGGTTCAAAATCCTTGCCTGGAAATTATAGACCTGTGAGCTTAACTTCTGTGGCTGGGAAAATATTTGAAAGGTTATTAATTGATAATATTCAAGAATTCCTTGAGAAGAACATGGTTATCAGCAAAAATCAGCATGGTTTTTTGAAGCACAGATCATGTCAAACTAACTTGATTGCGTTCTACAAAGAAGTAAGTAGAAGTATAAATCAGGGTGTTGCAGTGGATGTGAGCTATTTGGATTTTGCCAAGGCATTTGATACAGTTCCACACAATAGATTAGTATTCAAACTCAAGGAAATCGGTCAAGATGAAAATGCTTGTTCTTGAGTAGAACATTGGCTTAAAAATAGAGTACAAAGAGTTGTTATTAATGGTAAAGTTTGAAGCTGGACATAGGTGGCAAGTGGTGGGTTTTGTTCTGGGACTCCTTCTATTTAACATGTTTATAAATGATCTTGAAAAAAGCATTGAAAGTCATGTTTCAGTGTTTGCAGATGACACAAAACTCTGCAAAATAATACAATGTGAGCAAGATATTACTTTGCTGCAGAGGGATTTAGATAGACTGGGGCACTGGGCACTCAAATGGCAGCTGAAATTTAATGTTGAAAAATGCAAAGTTATGCACTTCGGCATAAAGAATACCCAAGCAACATATACCCTTAATGGAAGCGAATTAGGGATAACAACACACGAAAAGGACTTGGGAATTGATATAGACAACAAACTATGCAACAATGTGCAATGTCAATCAGCAGTGACTAAGGCCAGTAAGGTATTGTCATGCATGAAAAACGGCATTCATTCTCGGAATGAGAATATAATTTTGCCTCTTTATAAATCACTGGTAAGACCACATATTGCATATGCTGTGCAATTTTTGGCACCTGTCCTAAAGAAGGATATAATGGCACTGGAAAGGGTGCAGAGGCGGGCTACAAAATTAGTAAAAGGAATGGAACATATCAGCTATGAAGAAAGGTTAACAAATTTAAACCTATTTAGTTTAGAAAAATGTCGCCTAAGAGGGGATATGATAACATTATACAAATAGATTCTGGACCAATGTAAACCATTTAAACAAACAGAGAGATGAGGGTGCACCTAAAGTATATAAAAGACAATATATATAATGTATAGATATAAAATAATGAAAGGATATAAAATAGAATAATAAAATATTTGGTAAAACAAAAGGTGAACTTATCACAGTGAAAAATTAAAAATATATTAGATAAAATGGATAATAAGCATTAGTCAAATATTAAAAATATATTGAATAAAATGGATAATAAGCAGTAGTCCAAAAGGGTGAACTTATCACAGTCCGTAAAGGTAGGTCCCACAGGTAGAAGGCTATTCTTAAGATGTAGATGGGATCATGTCTTCACAATCAGAAGTTGGAAGTTCAGCATATGTGGAAAGAAGAATAAAACTCCAATGGCACAGTAAATCGATGAATAAAATAAATATAAATAAAATCGGTCTTACTCACACTTTTCAGAGCTAGGATCAGCTCTGATGTCGCGCACGTAAAGTGGAATGATCCCCACTTCAAGTATATGTGGAGTAGAGTTTGATAGCTGAGTGTCTGGCGTAGACTCGACGTCCAAATTGATGTTGTGCGACCCAGAAGAAGAGAATAAAATATATAGTGCTCACTGAGTATAATCTAAAATTAAAAGGGTGTAAGGTATACTACTCACGTAATATAGAGCAGGCTCAAACTGCTCGGTGTAAGTGCTTGGGTGGTATCATCCCCACCTATGGATTCTTTGCACTTCTTATAAAATATGCAATATATGTAAAATCAGGTAGTGTACACACTATGCATCTATTGCATTTTAAAAAAACGTTAGGTTTAGTTAAAAAGGTGGGGGACTAGGAGATAAAGGGATATGGTTATATTTGGTATAATTGCTTGTAAGGATAGACTTAAAATGCAATAGATGCATAGTGTGTAAATGCACTAGTGATACTATCAAATCCAAAACTACATCGTTTTTATCCACAAGGACACAAAAAATATACCAAATAAAAAATTTCATTCATTGCAATACAAAAAATTTAATTTATCTCTTAGAATGTCCCTGTGGGCTTCAATATGTTGGGATGACTACCAGAGATCTAAAAAACAGATTGGCCGAACATTGTAGAAATATTTTTAAAGGCTATGAAAATCATTCAGTTTCAAAACACTTTTTACAACACGGAAAAAATCCCAAATTTCTTAAATGTATTGGCATAGACACTTGCAATGTTCCATGGAGAGGCGGAGACATTAAAAAAGTTTTAGGCAAAAAAGAAATGGAATGGGCATATAATTTAAAAACTCTCGCTCCCACTGGTCTCAATATTGACTTTGATCTTTTTAATTTTTTGTAAAAATAAAAAGTTTTTTATAATAATTATTTATAATAAAAAACATTTATAATTAGATTTTACTATTTTTAGAACACTTAATTTTTTTTCCACTTTTATCTTATCCACTGTAAGTGCTTGCATATATATACTATTTCATTATTACTACTTTTATGTTTACTGTAATCTCTTTGCATTTCATACTTTTATAATATCCATATTTATATAATATCCATTTCAAGTATCTATTTTTCTTTGACCTTACTATAAGTTTGTAAAACTAGCTGTTTTAATATTCTAAATGTTTGTTTTATGCTTCATATTACTTATATAAGTATACATGTTTTTATAATTACGATTTTCCCACTGGGTTCGAACCCGTGAGGGGTTGGCTGTCTGCCTGCTTGTGCAGGCAGACGGCAGGTTCATGTGCTGGAGCTGCGGCCATCTGCTTGCTCTCACAGGCGGACGGCCTCACCTTTTGTCCCTCCCGTCTCTCAGTATGAGCGGGCAGCCCCCCCTCTGCATACTATACTACAATGACGCATGCGTTCCATTAAACGGAACGCATGCGTTCCACTAAGCATCACGTGACGCGGAAGTATTCCCTTTTTTATCCAATTTTATACAATAAAAACCCTTCGTTTGATTAATAAAGTTATGTATAGATTATGTCTACTATATCATCTCCATTATTATTGATCTAACTACTGTTTTAAAAAAAGTTTGCTTTTTAATTATATGTTAATTTTAATGACGCCATTATGGCGGGAATTTTAAAGCTATAGTATTACTATTCACTATATAAGCTTATGTATGTCAGGTATTTTAGATTATACTCAGTGAGCACTATATATTTTATTCTCTTCTTCTGGGTTGCACAACATCAATTTGGACGTTGAGTCTACGCCAGACACTCAGCTATCAAACTCTACTCCACATATCCTTGAAGTGGGGATCATTCCACTTTACGTGCATGACATCAGAGCTGATCCTAGCTCTGAAAAGTGTGAGTAAGACCGATTTTATTTATATTTATTTTATTCATCGATTTACTGTGCCATTGGAGTTTTATTCTTCTTTCCACATATGCTGAACTTCCAACTTCTGATTGTGAAGACATGATCCCATCTACATCTTAAGAATATCCTTCTACCTGTGGGACCTACCTTTACGGACTGTGATAAGTTCACACTTTCGGACTACTGCTTATTATCCATTTTATTCAATATATTTTTAATATTTGACTAATGCTTATTATCCATTTTATCTAATATATTTTTAATTTTTCACTGTGATAAGTTCACCTTTTGTTTTACCGAATATTTTATTATTCTATTTTATATCCTTTCATTATTTTATATCTATACATTATATATATTGTCTTTTATATACTTTAGGCGCACCCTCATCTCTCTGTTTGTTTTTATGTTGTTTGCTACCATTAGGGGATTATTGGGGACTCCCCTTTGAGGAGTGCTGCCTTCTTTCTTTATTTATTATACTCCTTCGTGGCAATTTCAGCACTGATTTTTCCCTCTCTTTTCCAATGTAAACCATTGTCTAGAAATCTATTCACAAACCGGACTTTACATAGGATACGAGGTCATGCGTTTAGACTGGAATAAAGAAGATTTTGTCTAAGGCAAAGGAAACGTTTTTTTACCGTAAGAACAATAAGGATGTGGAATTCACTGCCTGAAGAAGTGGTCTTATCAGAGTCCATACAGATGTTCAAACAGCTACTAGATGCAAAAACAGAATATTCAAGGATATAATCTTTCAATGTAGGGTAATGACTGCTTGATCCAAGGATAAATCTGACTGCCATTCTGGGGTCAAGAAGGAATTTATTTCCTAGCTTGTTGCAAAATTGGAAGTGCTTCAAACTGTTTTTTTTTTGCCTTCTTTTTGGATCAACTTCAAAAAACAAATGTGAGGAAGGCTGAACTTGATGGACGCAAGTCTCTTTTCAGCTATGTAACTATGTAACTATGTAAAGCAACCAATCAGAGGGTTATGAGTCAAATTACACAGCATGGGAAAATTCCAAAGAACTTTCCCATGCTTTGTAAAATGACACAGAGCACTCTAATTGGTTGGATTTCAAATGTAGAGGTAAGGTAAGTCTCTAAATGTAGAGACTTACCTGTTAGTCTCTTCATTTACCTGTCAGAGCACTCTTACCTGTCAGATTTGTTGTGTTAAACCAACCAATCAGAGCGTTCTGAGTCTAATTGCAGGGTGTGGTATAAGCCATTCCCCGCCCTGCGGAGCTCAGTCTACGCCGTGCCCTCCATGGGTGAAGTCAAATAATTTTTTTTATCGTCTGGATTTTTTTTCTCATAGTATTTTTGGGGGGCACTCTGTTTTTTTTAATTTTATTTTCAAAGTTTGACTGTTATTATGGATTTTTATTTGGCCTGTTTTGGGGCTGAAAAAAGGTTTTTAGAAAAAAGATGACATCAAATGGTAAGTTTGTTTTATTTACAGGGTTTATTTTTAGGGTGAGGAGGGTAGGTAGGAATTTTTTTTTTTTTTTAGGTGTGCGGGGGTGACTAGGGCCTTGGGGACCCCTAGTCTCCTTGTTATATTTAGCCTCCACCCACCCCCCATGGGTTGGGGCGGAGGGGGGGAGGTGAATAGGTCCACCCCATTGTCATTTAACACCCCCACACATCACCCATATCTGCTCACTGTTTAGTAGACATGCCCCTACTCGCGACATAGCGAGTAGGAGCATTCGGGAGATTTTAATCTCCCTTATGCTATTATGGGGGTCATATTGACCCCTATAGAGTGAGGGAGGACATGGGGGGCTTAGGAAGTGGTGTGAAGCACTGCTGCCTGCTGCTTCTATTTTCACATGCGCCAGTAGCTCCCTCCTTGTAATAAACCAAACTAACGATCGAAGAGGTTTTCGTTCATTAGTTTGACATTTCTATTCATTTATTTGTCTTTCTGATGAATGAATGAATAGATGAATAGACTGGGCATGCGCGGGAATTTCACTGCGCTATTTAGTGTGGGCAGATGACATGTCCCACTGGGACTTCATCTACCCACACAACGATGGCGGCACCCAGGACCTAGGTCCGGGCAAGGAATAAAGATGCAAAAATAGGTAAGATGGGGAGGCATTTGGGGGTAACTAGGGAGACAATTAGATGTAGTGGAGTCGTTCATTGCCAATACAGTTATTATGCCACAAAATTTGCGCAATGTGCAAGCTGTGTCAATGTAAGCTTTCAAACTTCAGATATCCTGGATGCAGCGAGGTATGTATTACATAATTACTTTGTTTGTTTGTGCCCTGACATCCGTGACGAGTGTGTAATACCATCCAGGGTACTATCCCTCAGGCAAGTGGTTGTATTACTCATAACAGCTTTTTATGTATTAGCATTCAACATCTTTTACAAAACTAGAGACAAAAAGGAAAAAAAAGGTAATGAATAACAGAAAGGTAGAGAAAACAGTCTGTGTAGGTCTAGCAATCTGCATATGTCTCGTTTTACTCCCCCAGACCCTGCATGTGTCCTGTCCCCCCTCTAGCTCCTGCATGTGTCCAGTTTCCACCTCTCCACAGCATTTCCATGCATCCCATTCCCTCTCCCCAGCCCAGGGCAATCTTAACAGCATTAGAGGCCAACAGGCAAAGCAGGGCTCTGGGGCCCTGCCTACACAACCACTAACAGGAATAAAAAATGTAAATTATTGATAAATATAAGCTTATTGGTACCTCCAACGAATGCAATACACACACACAGACTGCTGAATAAACACACTGCACCCCTCACACACATGAGCACTGCACCACTCTCTGCAGTCTGGACAGCCCTACCCAAGCCCCTCCTGTACCTCCTGGCCGAGCCCCCACTTAGTACACCGCTGAAGGTTTCTGTAGATAATTCAGTCATGCCAAGTTAACATCAGGAACAAAATAACCTTTATATTATACAAAAAGAAGAATGAGGGGCAAGAATCCCTGAAACACCGGGAAAAAATCCCCTCAAGACTAGTACCCCCTTTTAGAGCAATAGAAATATATTTGCCCACTAACCGTGTATGGAAAAAATAATAAAGATTTATTGAAAAACGTTAAAAATCCCATATATAATATTCTATACTACACCAAACTGCTATAGATTAGGAATAAAGGGAACCAGCCTAGAGTGCACATAACTAAATGATACACTTCGATATTAAGTTGCTAAAAATCCAGTAAAGAAGTAGTAAACAAATAAGCTACTTCAAATTAGCAACAGTATCCATGGAGTGACACATGTAGATGTAATAGAAGCCAGCTAAAAGCTGCATTCCAGTTCCTACACAAAACGAATATGACTCTTTACTATTAGATATCTAGAAAAAATATATAAATACTAATGATTAACTACAAACATAGATAGATATATCTTAGCCATAATGGCTTTAAATGTCTTGTCAAAGTAGGTAAATCAAAAGGACAGAAAGATATCAGTGAAGAGAATGAAGAATAAAGTGGGGAGGCAATAGAAGACGTTCAATAGGTCAAATGACCCTGAACTATAATTCAACCGATGAAAAAAGGTAGTGCACACTACCATACCCTTGAGAAAGGCGGTGTTGGGCTCCTGCTATATGTGGTGGTGGGGGAGGTGCACTTGGGCAATTAGCCTTTTTTCATCGGTTGAATTATAGTTCAGGGTCATTTGACCTATTTAACGTCTTCTATTGCCTCCCCACTTTATTCTTCATTCTCTTCACTGATATCTTTCTGTCCTTTTGATTTACCTACTTTGACAAGACATTTAAAGCCATTATGGCTAAGATATATCTATCTATGTTTGTAGTTAATCATTAGTATTTATATATTTTTTCTAGATATCTAATAGTGAAGAGTCATATTCGTTTTGTGTAGGAACTGGAATGCAGCTTTTAGCTGGCTTCTATTACATCTACATGTGTCACTCCATGGATACTGTTGCTAATTTGAAGTAGCTTATTTGTTTACTACTTCTTTACTGGATTTTTAGCAACTTAATATCGAAGTGTATCATTTAGTTATGTGCACTCTAGGCTGATTCCCTTTATTCCTAATCTATAGCAGTTTGGTGTAGTATAGAATATTATATATGTGATTTTTAACGTTTTTCAATAAATCTTTATTATTTTTTCCATACACGGTTAGTGGGCAAATATATTTCTATTGCTCTAAAAGGGGGTACTAGTCTTGAGGGGATTTTTTCCAGGTGTTTCAGGGATTCTTGCCCCTCATTCTTCTTTTTGTATATTTGTTAATATAAGGGTTAGGCCCTTTTTAGTACCCCAGTAATCCATTTCTCTGTATTCTTTTTGCTGGAATTTTTCCAGCCAAAAGTGCAGTGTGTTTGATATAACCTTTATATTATTCTATAGAAATCACAACAACCAGCCAAACAGTTTGCATAAGGATCTCAGAGTCATCTACAAGGGAGATCATTGAACATGCATACATTTTTGTAGAAAAAAAATAGTTAACAACATATCATAAAAATATGGGCTTACCTCAGTCCAAGGTTTAAAAAACCAAAAAGCAATGATACAAAAATACAAAAAAAGGAAATACATGCACCCTCCAGAAGGATGGGGGGAAACAAAAATATTAAAATAACTGTCCTGACACTTTATCAACATAAAACTTTCAAAACCATAAAGATGTATATAAAGGAATTGCGGGACTTGATATACCCGCCTCACCCCACCCAGGATTAAAAACTTCCAATTTCTGCAGTAAATCCCTGCAATCATCCTCCCCCTCTGCCTCTCCCCCCCCCCCGTTTTTGTAGATATAGTTTTTTACTTTTTTTTTTTTTGCGTTATTGCATTTTATTGAACCTTGGACTCCTCGGAAGGAGAAAGCATCTACATTAATTGACATATGCATGAAGATTTTGGATTGCCTTTTGAGGTCTGCACATATTTTTATGATGTGTTAACCATTTTTTCTACAATAAAGTATGCACTTTCTATAATCTACCTTGTGGATTATTCTGAGATTCTGTGTGGACTGTTTGACTGATTTTGTTGATTTCTACATATGGGATTCTGTAGCTGTGGCAAAAAATTAACTGAAGAAAGGTTTTTAATGTAATGCAGCTGGTTTTATTATTCATATTATTTTGCCCTGATTATCTACTGTTGCGGAAATATGTAGGTGATATGTCAACCCTCCCCTTTCTACATTTAAATAGGTTAAACAATTGCTCTTTTGTCCTGGTTCCCTCCTTTCTACTCTAGTTAACTTATGATGCATTCCTTTGAACAAAACATAATTTACTGGCATTCGATAGATTCATTACGCATTGAAGATATCTTGTGACCTGTTTCTTGGAGCGTCAGAACTTATACAGGTAAAACCCATGAATACAGGTTGTTGTTTTTTAAAATAATTCTGATCCTATCCAGCCATCATAGTAAAAAGAGACAACGTTGCTGGAAAAGTGCTTGATGTTTTTGAATTATTATTATTTCCAAGCATTAAGGTTTGGTAATTGTTTATGATTTTACTGTTAATATCATTATTATGTGGATACATACTCACCTGTTGGCTCCTTCTCTCTGACTCCTACCTCTTTTAAACATAGGGAAAGAGTGTCACTATTGAGTTCTTACAGACAGGAACGTGTTGCAGCTGTTTTAATCTGAATTGAAAAGTTCTCCAACACGGCTACAATTACAAAGTGGCAGTTTTGATTTACTTCACTATATTATATGTATATAAATATATATGTAACATATGTTAAAGTTAACATTATATTTACTTACATGTACTAAATGTCAGAAACTATATGTGAGGTGAACTATTTTGAAGTATAAATACTTCACTATAAAGATGTTTGAGAATATAAATTAAATTTTGGATGTGTGATTTATTAATATCTTAATTGTGAGACTTTTTTGAAAATGCAATACTGTAAATATAAACAGCTCAGTTTACCAGAGTCCAATTAGAGTGCTTTTTTATTTTATTTATTATTTGAGGTGCAGCAAAATTATACCAGAATTGTTGTGTGGAGGGGGAGAGGGAAGCCGCACCGTGAGGGTGTCCTCATATCTAAATCAGAATGGGTTAATATGTAAAACAAGAGGACAGAACATGGCATTGTATTTTGATGCTATTGGTGACATAAAGGAAATGCACTTACAATTTTTTATATTTAGCTCCAAATATATGCATCTGGGCGGTACACTCCCTTCGTGTGGATTTGCTCGATGTATTGTTCCTGTGTGAGAGCTTCAGGTGGTGTGGAAGCAGAAAATAGCAGTGATATAGTGTAGTATAGCAGTGATATAGTGTAGTATATTAACCCCTTAATAGCAGTGATATAGTGTAGTATATTAACCCCTTGCGGATCTGGCTCTAAACACCGACGGACGGCATACAACGCCCAATTTGTCCTACGTACTTATCTGGTCGCCGTCAATCCCACGCCATCGATAGCGGTGTGGGGACTTATCTGAGAGTCCCCCTCCTTCCTCTTCTGTCCCCCTTGGCCATGTGATCGTAAGGTCCATGCGAGGACCTCGCGATCACACTTACGGCATAGCCATCCATGTCAGTGCCAGCAGGGGGAGTGTAGCGTTACTTACCTTAACCGGGGGCCGGTCGCGGTCCTCTCTTCAAGCCGCGCGCGGCCCTGCGGCTGCACGAGCCGCACGAGCCGCACGCGGCTCATCCGACTGCTTCAGATGGAAGGCGGGCAGTGACCGCGTGAAGCGGTCACGTGTCCCGCCTGAAACTAAGAGCGCGCCGCGAGTCTCGGGCGCGCTCTTAAAGAGACAGTGGGAGCCTAATTGCCAAAAGGCTCCCATTGGCTCCTGTCATACCACACTCCCTGTACAATTACCTATAGGGGGTGTGGAAGTGACAGGAGCCAATCACTTTGGTTTAAAAGCTATTTAACTTACCTTTTTCCCTTAGCTCGTTGCCCTATCGTGGTTTCTGTTTCAGTTCCCTTTAGCGCTTGTGGTGTTCAGTTGTGTTTTCTCGTATTGACTTTGGCTTCGTATTCTGACTTCGTTTTCGCTTTATCCTTATCTGTACTGTTTGCCGGCTTGCTGTTTTCCGTGTACCAGACCCCGGCTTGTCCTAGTTTACGCTGTCTCTCTGTGCCCTTGACCTCGGTTTGTTCCTGGCTCTGTCTCCTCTCATATACGTCGAGTCCGGCCATTCTAAGGTCCGGTAGACGTATCTCTCCTCTGTATTTGCCTCTGTTTAGCTGGATCCTGCGTGTAGGGGTATATTCTCGTTACATTACGATAGGGCCATGGACCCCGCAGATTTAGCTCAACAGATGGCATCCCATGAGGCAAGATTTGTAGAGCAGGATCACCGTATGGATCAGATAGCTCAGGCTCTCCAGACGCTCCTAGCTAGAACCGTTCCAGCAACCACACCTAACCCTCCTACGCCCCTTCTCCCTGAAGTATCTACTTTGCCTAATACTTCGGCCCATTTAACACCTCCTCCTAGGTATGGAGGGGACTCTAAGACTTGCAGAGGGTTTATTAATCAAATTGAATTCCACTTCGAAATGTATCCACGTTCATTTCCCACAGAGAGGTCTAAGGTTGGGTTCTTTATGCACCAACTCACCGATAAGGCACTTGAGTGGGCAAATCCTATTTGGGAAGCTAATGGACCTATGGTGCATGATTTCAACAGTTTTCTTACGGCTTTTCGTAGAACTTTTGACACAATGAAAAGGTCAAAGAATGCCGCGAGAGCATTAATGAGAATTAAACAGGGTTCTAGGTCTGTGGCTGATTATGCTATTCAGTTTCGCACTCTTGCTTCGCAGGTAGATTGGACCAACAATGGGTTAACTACTGCCTTTATGGAAGGTTTGTCAGATACGATATTGGATGAGGTAGCAGCTAAGGAGCTTCCTATTGCCTTAGAGGACCTTATCGATTACCTCATTGATATAGATAATAGAATTCGTGACAGGCTCTATACCAAGAACAGGAATAGACGTTTTGTTACACCCATTAACCCCAGAGTTAATATACCAGAGAGTGTTAAAGTGTCTGAGGAGGAACCTATGCAATTAGGGGTTGCCAAACTCTCTGATACTGAGAAATTACATAGGAGAAGGGAAACTCTCGCACCTAAGACCTTATAGGGGACTGGCCTTGGGTGTGATATCTAAGTCTCCTAAATTGCCTCCTAACCGCTTGCTTCTCCCGGTTTCTTTATATATGGGAGAGATTTGTATAGTTGACAACATATATGCTCTGGTTGACTCTGGGGCAGCTGAAAATTTTACAGACTCTGGCTTTATAAAGAGAAACAACATTCCCATCAGAGAGAAGGAGATACCCTTGGCCGTTGAGGCCATAGATGGTAGACCATTAAGTTCTCCAGTTGTTACTCATGAGACTGTACCATTACACATGTACACTGGGGTTTTACACTATGAAACCATTCGATTCCAGGTCATCACCTCTCCCTCTTCACAGTTAGTATTAGGGTATCCATGGTTACGTGCTCACAATCCCATTTTTGACTGGGAGACAGGGCAAATAAAATCATGGAGTGAGGCCTACCACGAGTCTTGTACGTTGGAAGTCACACCTTTGAATTCTATTGATACCTACCAGTCCTCCTTTGTCTACGGTTATACCCCCTCAGTATTTATCTCTAAAGACTGTTTTCGATAAAAGGGAGGCTGAGAAATTACCGCCTCACAGACCCTATGATTGTGCTATTGACTTGTTGCCTGGCACTATACCTCCAAAGGGCAGGGTGTACCCCTTATCGGTTCAAGAAAACCGTGTCATGGAGGAGTATATTAAGGAATCACTAGAAAAGGAGTTTATTAGGAGATCCTCTTCTCCAGCTGGAGCAGGGTTCTTCTTTGTATCGAAGAAAGAAGGTGATTTAAGACTGTGTATAGATTATAGAGGTCTAAACAAAATCACTATCAAAAATGCATACCCTATACCTTTAATTACAGAATTATTTGACAGGCTGAAACATGCCACTGTGTTCACTAAATTAGACCTTAGGAGTGCATACAATTTGATAAGTATAAAGGAAAATCACGAATGGAAGACTGCATTCAACACTAGATCCGGTCATTACGAATATACTGTTATGCCATTTGGGCTTTGCAATGCCCCAGCAGTATTCCAAGAATTTATTAATGATGTCTTAAGAGATTTTATTCACACATTTGTTATCGTATACTTGGACGACATTTTAATATATTCTACAGATATACACACTCATCACAGACATGTTTTGAAGACCCTTCTTGCTAATGGTCTTTATTGCAAGCTAGAAAAATGTCTGTTTGACCAAACCGAAGTCCAGTTTTTGGGGTATTTGATTTCCGCTAAAGGTTTTCGTATGGATCCCCAGAAGCTTGCTGCTGTAATAGAATGGCCTCTACCGCAAGGTCTGAAAGCTATTCAGCGTTTTCTTGGGTTCTCCAATTATTATAGGCGTTTTATCAAAGGTTTCTCGTCCATTGTAGCACCTATCACTCGTATGACTAAAAAGGATGGCAATACTCGTGTTTGGTCTACCGAGGCACTTCAGGCTTTTGAATTTCTTAAAACTACGTTCGCCTCTGCACCTATTTTACAGCATCCTGTCCCCTCACTGCCCTATATTCTTGAAGTTGATGCTTCGGATATTGGGGTAGGTGCTGTCTTATCCAAAGAGAGTCGCCTGAAAAGCCATTGCATCCATGCGGCTTCTTTTCTAAACAAATGTCCAAAGCAGAGAAAAATTATGATGTGGGTAATCGCGAACTCTTTGCTATTATTTTAGCACTTAAAGAGTGGAGACATTTGTTAGAAGGAACTAAGGATCCTATCCTCATTTTTACGGATCACAAGAACCTATCCTACCTTAGCGAAGCCAAAAGATTGTCTTCCAGGCAGGCTAGGTGGTCACTATTTTTGTCCCGTTTCAATTTTATTATCACCTATAGGCCAGGTGATCGCAACGCTAAAGCAGACGCTCTGTCCAGACAGTTCGAAACTACTGACAAACAGGAGATTGATGTTACTCCTGTCATTCCCCCAGACAGGATAATAGCTACTACTATTTTGTCTATTTCCTCGTCCCTCTTGCAGACCATACAAGCGAAACAAAGCATGGCACCTAGCGAGAGGCCTAATGATAAACTGTTCGTTGATGTTCCTGAGAGACGGGATATTATGTCATTATATCATGATACTAAGACTGCTGGACATCCTGGTATTTCCAAAACGGTGTCAGCTGTTTCTCGGTATTTTTGGTGGGATTCCTTTCGAAAGGATGTCACTGACTATATAAGTGCTTGTACTACTTGTGCCTGTATGAAATCCTCCCGTAGAGTTCCTTGTGGGCTGTTGCATCCGTTACCCGTTCCCGAGAGACCTTGGTCTAACCTGTCCATGGATTTTATTGTTGAATTACCCCTTCAAATGGTAACACAGTAATCCTGATGATAGTGGATCGGTTCTCCAAAATGGCGTGTCTCTTCACAAGTTGCCCACATCCAAGGAACTGGCTCATATCTTCGCTAGAGAAGTATTTCGATTACATGGGATTCCCGTATCTATTGTATCCGATAGGGGTGGCCAATTTATTTCCAGGTTCTGGAGGGCCTTTTGTTCAGAAATGGGTATTTCTCTCTCATTTTCTTCCGCTTATCATCCCCAGTCTAATGGGGCTGCTGAGCGTGCCAACCAGTCTCTGGAGCAATACCTCCGTTGTTTTGTGTCTCACCATCAGGACAATTGGTCTGACCTGCTTCCTTGGGCTGAATTTGCTCGGAATAACGCCACTCATGATTCTTCCGGCAAGAGCCCTTTTTACGTTGTCTATGGCCAGCATCCCGTTGTTCTTCCGGCTGCATTCTCCTCACAGGGCATGCCAGTTCTGGATGAGCATTTGGCTGGTTTGCGTAATACTTGGGAGCAGGTTCAGCGTTCTTTGGTGGACTCTGCTACTCGCCAGAAGGCTCAGGCTGACAAGCATCGCAGAGCAGCTCCGTCCTATGTTGTGGGGGACAGGGTTTTGCTTTCCACGCGGAATATTCGTCTCCGGGTGCCTTCTATGAAATTGGCTCCCAGCTTCATTGGACCTTATCGTATTATACATAAGGTTAATCCTGTTTCTTATGCCTTAGGCCTGCCTAAGAATCTACGTATTCCTAATGTTTTTCACACCTCATTGTTGAAACCTTTCGTACGCAACCGCTATACCCGGCATACTCCTCCTCCCCCTCCTATCTCGGTGGAGGGTCATGAGGAGTTTGAAGTGTCTGCTGTTCTTGACTCTCGTTTCCTTAGGGGTCGACTTCAGTACTTGGTACATTGGAAGGGTTATGGGCCTGAGGAGCACAGTTGGATTTCGGCTGATGCTGTCCATGCTCCCCGTCTTGTGCGCTCTTTCCATTCTCGTTTTCCTGCCAGGCCTGGTCCTACCCGCCCGGGGGCGTGTCCTCAGGGGGGGGTACTGTAGCGTTACTTACCTTAACCGGGGGCCGGTCGCGGTCCTCTCTTCAAGCCGCGCGCGGTCCTGCGGCTGCACGAGCCGCGCGCGGCTCATCCGACTGCTTCAGATGGAAGGCGGGCAGTGACCGCGTGAAGCGGTCACGTGTCCCGCCTGAAACTAAGAGCGCGCCGCGAGTCTCGGGCGCGCTCTTAAAGAGACAGTGGGAGCCTAATTGCCAAAAGGCTCCCATTGGCTCCTGTCATACCACACTCCCTATACAATTACCTATAGGGGGTGTGGAAGTGACAGGAGCCAATCACTTTGGTTTAAAAGCTATTTAACTTACCTTTTTCCCTTAGCTCGTTGCCCTATCGTGGTTTCTGTTTCAGTTCCCTTTAGCGCTTTTGGTGTTCAGTTGTGTTTTCTCGTATTGACTTTGGCTTCGTATTCTGACTTCGTTTTCGCTTTATCCTTATCTGTACTGTTTGCCGGCTTGCTGTTTTCCGTGTACCAGACCCCGGCTTGTCCTAGTTTACGCTGTCTCTCTGTGCCCTTGACCTCGGTTTGTTCCTGGCTCTGTCTCCTCTCATATACGTCGAGTCCGGCCATTCTAAGGTCTGGTAGACGTATCTCTCCTCTGTATTTGCCTCTGTTTAGCTGGATCCTGCGTGTAGGGGTATATTCTCGTTACAGGGAGTGAATGTAATTACAAGTATTCCCCCTGCTGCCTGAAAATAGTAAAAAAAAAAGATAAAGATACAGTTTAAAATAAAATATATACTTAGATCATATATATTTATTATATATATGATCTATGTATGTATACACATTATATATACACATACACTGTCTAAGTATTTTAATATGAATATATGTATAATTATATATATTTTGAAAATACGCGTACAATGATATTGATTAAATATATATATATATAATTTTCATTATATATATTTATATATAATATAACATAAATATGTAAATACGTTAAAAATAAAAACTACATGTGTAAATTCATTCTAACTGTATTTTAAAATTAATATATATATCTATATTGATATCAAAATGCATGTAGAACGAAATAATATATATATCTATATACCTATGTACATACGTATATATCACTAAATATACCTATATATAAATCAAAATAATTGATTTATATATAATAATAATAATTCTACGTATATATTTCATTTTTTTCACATTGAAATTCTCCAGATTGGTTACGTTACCTTTGAGACCGTACGGTAGCCCAGGAATGAAAATTACCCCCATGATGGCATACCAACTGCCCCAGCCACTCTCTGCCCTCCTACCACCCTCTGCCCTCCTACCACCCCCTACCATGTCACAGCCACCCTACCACCCTCTGCCCCAGCCACCCTCTGCCCTCCTACCATCCTCTGCCCTGTCACTGCCCTCCTACCACCCCCTGCCCTGTCACTGCCCTCCTACCCCTACCCTGTCACTGCCTCCTCCTACCACCCCTAACCTGTCACAGCCACCCTACCACCCTCTGCTCCAGCCCTCCTCTACCTCCCACCACCCTCTGCCTCCTACACCCCCCTACCCTGTCACAGCGCCACCTCTGCCCTCCACGCTCTCCCTCCTACCACCACGACCCTGTCACTGCCCTCCTACCACCCCCTACCCTGTCACTGCCCTCCTACCACCCCTTGCCCTGTCACTGCCCTCCAACCACCCCTACCCTGTCTCTGCCCTCCAACCACCCCATGCCCTGCCACTGCCACCCTACCACCCTCTGCCCCAGCCACCCTCTGCCATCCTACCACCCCCTACCCTGTCACAGCCACCCTACCACCCTCTGCCCCAGCCACTCTCTGCCCTCCTACCACCCTCTGCCCTGTCACTGCCCTCCTATCATCCCCTACTGCCATCTGCCCTCCTACCGCCCCCTACCCTGTCACTGTCCTCCTACCCTTTCACTGCCCTTCTACCACCCTCTACCCTGTCACTGCCCTCCTACCCTCCTAGCACCCCCTGCCCTGTCTCAGCTCCCCTACCACCCTCTGCCCCAGCCACCCTACCGCCATCTGCCCCCCTACCACACCCTACCCTGTCACTGCCCTCCTACCACCCCTACCCTGTCACTGCCCTCCTACCACCCTCACCCTGTCACTGCCCTCCTACCAACCTCTGCCTCCTACCCCCCCACCCTGTCACTGCCCTCCTACCAACCTCTGCCCCAGCCACTGTCACTGCCCTCCTACCAACCTCTGCCCCAGCCACTCTCTGCCCTCCTACCACCCCCTGGTAACCCTCTGCCTTCCTACCACCCCTGCCCTGTCACAGCCACCCTACCATCCTCTGCCCAAGGCACTCTCTGCCCTCCTACCACCCCCTACCCTGTCACTGCCCTCCTACAACCCTCTGCCCCTCTACCACCCCCTGCCCTGTCACAGCCCCCCTTTTACCCTCTGCCCCAGCCACACTCTGCCCCAGCCACCCTCAGCCCTGTCACAGACCCCTACCACCCACTGCCCCAGCCACAGATTCCAAGTTTTGTTCTGAGATCACTTCCTCTAAGAGCTGCAATGCTTAAATTGAGTATTGTCCCTCACCACTTGAGTCTACTGATAGGCTAGAGCCTGTTTGGCTTGATATTCAGGAGTTGCTACTTTTTGATACACAGAGTTGTAGCAGCAGAGTTTTGCCAGAGTAGTATATGTATAAAATAGAAATAAAACATATATTTATGTAAATATAGTGATCTCTGCATAAAATAAGAGAAACTAGTAAAACTAGATGCACTCACTAGTGGAGAGCAAAAGAGGTTGTGCTCAATCTATATACTCTGGATAAAATCAGAAAGGTCCAATGTGCTTAAAAAACACAAAGTTTATTGAAAATAAAATATAAAACCATGGAAAGGTAGCACACTGACATGTTTCACGTAAAATACAGGCTTTTTTGAAAGGTTGCCTACCTACACTGCAAATGCAAACAAACGCTAGAGACCTCATATATTGTACCATGCCAGAATTAATATTTATTTACTATCTGGTGTAACCTTATTGCAATGCCAGTAAGTAAATGATGAACACAAAATGGATGGTATTGTAATCCAACAAGCCAGTACCCTCTGAAAAGCCTTTTCCAATAAACTAGTCCGAGGCCTGAATAGTGGAATTATAGGATCACGTCTTTATTACAAGAGAGAAGAAGCTGTCACGATTTTAATATGTACATGATATCAGTGAAAGAGAATTTAAAAAAAAAAAAAAACAGAAATGTTATCTTGGCAGGCTAGCATACACCATTCTTTGTTTAATCTCCTAACAGGAAAGTAGACTCTTCTAATTGGGAGGAGGGTAATGCTTTACATTGGGAGTAGGACAGCTGCTCACACACCTGCTGGCTTTGAAAACCTTTGCAACGAGTAAAAGTTCTGTTACCAAATAATTTTACTTCTAAGCAATTATACTGCTGAGAATGCACTTTTGCCTATTAACCCTTCTAGTACCAAACAGCGAGTTTATCCAATCTATCAGTTGCATTATACTGGTTTGCATTTTAACATTACATAACTATATATGTATATCTGTAATTGTGGGAGGAGTTACCCTGCCTATAAATTCACACCTCTCTTTCCTCTGGGCTGAGACTGCATGGTTCGGTACAGAACCATCTACTTCCGGTACAAAGGTCATCAACACAAACTTCTTAAACTCCAAACAAGTTGGTCATGGTCTTGTACGGCCCACGCAAGTATTCATTTTACCTCACTCTACAAATAGCCGCCTCCTTCGAAGCTCATGGGGCACAGCCACGTCAGGCCCAGCCGTGGGTTTTCCTGTTGCTGTTTGCTCATTTATTACAACAAAACTGTAAGTTTGTTCATGCAGCCTGCGTTTGGCCACTCTGTCCCTGACATTTAACATTTACTTGACCCATGTACAGCCTTTCACTAATTAGGGAGGCATTCACAGTTCAGTTCGTATTCTGAATGATTAAATAGTTATCTTTCAAGGATCTGTAGTTTAAATCTAAACGCAGAAGTGCTATAATAAGTGATCGAATCAGATTTATTCTAAATAGGTCAGAAATGAATTTAAAAATCTTATTCCAAGCATCGTAAATCTTTCTACAGAACCACCAAATATGTAGGTAGTTTCCAATTTGTTCACATCTCCAACATATTGGAGAATTTGCTTCATCGAATTTTGTTAACCTTGAAGGTACCAAATACCATCTATAAATTACTTTAAATTGAGTTTCTTGATAGTTTAAACAGTGCAAAACTTTCTTTAAGTACATAATACTGTTTATCCAGGAATCTATTTTTAGGTCTGTTTGTAGTTCTTTTTGCCATGATAATATTCCTGTAGGAGTTGGGACTTGTTTCAGATGAATTATTAATTTATGGATTAATCTAATAATTCCAACTTGATGTTTATTATTGAAAGTATTATTTAATAAAGTAATGATAGTTTTATCATTATCTGTTATAAAATGTAATCTAATGTAATTAGTAATTCTCATCATTGAGTAATACTCAGTATTTGAAAAAAATAATTCTTTAATCAAAGTTTTGATTGGTTTTATTTGTTCTCCCTTCAACAAATCTGCAATTTTGATTTTGTTTTTATCAAGTGAAGTTTTTAAATTTATATTTTGGATTTATCTTTTATTAGACTGTTTTTCTTGACGTAATAATGTTATTTAAGACAGTCGATGAAACTTTCATCTTAATTTTCTTTATTTTATAATGGTGGAGCCATAATACATTCTCCAGATTCTCAATACCCATTATCTCTTTGATTCTATCAGTCTTCTTGTTTACATAGATCAATTTGAAATTTATGAGATAGGGTTATCAATGCTGCATTAGCATAATCTACTCTTCTTGGAATTCCCAGTCCACCTTGTTGAGTGCTACAATATAAAGTGTTTCTGAAATTTCTTGATTATTTTTCTGCCCATATAAACTTGTCACTGAGAGGCCAATATTCCCACCACATCGTTCGGTGGCCTTAGTCCCTCGACCAATTCATAGCTGGAGCCTCTCAGAGCCACTTGGCAATTAGTAGGGTCTCACCTTTTCCTCATTTAGAATATTTTCCACCATTCGGTCCCATGCAAGCCGCCAGTTGTTATACTATCACCTACATGACTTTAACATTTTCTCTGCATGCAGATGTTGCACACCTCAGAACTAGTAAGATATTTCAATCCAGGCTCCCTAGCCAATCCCTTCACCCCACCTAGACCATGCACTCCAGCCGTAACCCAGGATACCCCAGCCCCAGTTCGTGGTGATCTTGTACCATTCCATTTTTACAGCCAAGCTCCAACATAAAGGCATGTCATTCCCTTCTTTGGCTTGGAAAACTGTGCTGTATAGACTCCGGTTTCTAGCTCTGTTCTCCTCTACCTTGTGTCGGCACCCAAGCTGGAAACACAGACAGCATGACAGGGATGTAGGCCATGATGGCTCCCATCCTTTCATCCTTATGAACAACTGTTGACACTAATGATATTTAGAATCTCCTGACTTTGCATGTTTTACCCTCCCATGTAGTACCCTACATCATGCTCCTTACTTCCATCCCCTCATTGTTACACCGCCAGTTCCAATCCAGCACATGTTTCCTCGTTTAGTGTTATTATCTGTGTCTGGATCATAGGTGGGCCACTGCTGGGTGACCCTGCAAGAAACCTCTTGCCCTCTGATGCACCTATTCCTTGCAGTGGCGGATCCAGGGGGGGGGGCAACGGGGCAATTGCCCCCCCGAAAAATCCGCCGGTCTCCCTCTCCCCTGCCAGGACATGCAGATACTAGCCCTGCTATGTGCCTGCGGACCGGGGAGGGAGATCAGAGATCAGAGATCTCCCTCCCCGGTCTGCAGGCACCGTGCTGGCAGCCGGCAGGGGTGGGAGAGGGAGGAGAGAGGACCCGGGAGCTCAGCCTGCAGCTCCTCCGGGTCCTCCTCTCTCGAGATTTGGAGCATTGCCGCGGTTACCACAGCAACACTCCAAATCTCGTGAGAGTGAACTCTAGCCCTGGAGCGCGGGCTAGAGTTCACTCTCCCCACTGAGACCACCAATGAATCCCCCACCGGACCACCAGGGATTAGAAATGTCCCCTCTCCTCCCCAGTAAAGGTAAGAAGGGAGGGGGGACATAGAATATTTATTTAAATAAAATAAAAAAATATATATATTAAAAAAAGCCCCCCTACCCTTATCACACACACACACTGCCCCCATACACACATACTGCCCCCCACTGCCCCCCATACACTCACACTGCCCCCCATACACACATACACTGCCCCCATACACACACACTGCCCCCACCACACACACACACACCTGCCCCCATACACCACACTGCCCCCATACACACACACACTGCCCCCATACACACACACTGCCCCCCATACACACACTGCACACACACACCCCACACACTACACTCCCCCATACACTCACACACTGCCCCCATACACACACACACACACTGCCCCCATACACACACACTGCCCCCACACACACTGCCCCCACACACTGCCCCCCACACACACACACTGCCCCATACACACACATTGCCCCATACACACACACACTGCCCCCACACTCACACTGCCCCCATACACTCACACTGCCCCATACACTCACACTGCCCCCATACACCACACTGCCCCCACACATACTGCCCCATACACACTGCCCCCACACACACACTGTCCCCATACACACACACTGCCCCCCTGCCCCCTACACTAACACTGCCCCCATACAAATACATACCTGCCCCCATACACACACTGCCCCCCATAATGCCCCCCACACACACTGCCCCCCATACACACTGCCCCCACACACACTGCCCCCATACACACACACTGCCCCCATACACACACACCCCCCCCACACACACACACTATTTGGCCCTATTAGCTTATTACACATGAGAGGCTAAGGTGCAGAATGGTGGGAACTGCAGACACATTACTGGCTACCTTACCATAGTTTTTGAAAGCCCAGCTCCCACAAGGCTTCCAATCATTGCCTGGAGGTCATTGCCTCATAAGGATAATAAACTCTGCAGCCCGTGAGGCCTCAGATGGAGAGTACCGTGGGGGACTTTGCATGCCTCCATACCTATTTTTGACTATTTTAGTTTATATTTCCTTCTGATTGCAACAATTCTCAGATATGTTGTTTCCTAATTGGACTTGTAAATTTCAAATGCCTTCCTCACATTTATTAGAAGCCTTGGATTGGGTCTGTGAGACCAAATGCTCTCTACTACAAAAGGGACCTGCGAGGCTCATAATACCATGCTGATCTTTTCTCCTTTTTGTTCTATCAAAAATGAAATAAAAAAATGTGATATAAAAAAAAAAAAATTAGGGAAATTATATTTCTGGCAGAATTTTCTACCAAGTATGGAATTTATTGTACATTCATTGCTAGTATATGTGCTCTCAGTACTGCACCTTTAAGTATCTTCCACTTTATGCTTTTGGAATAGAATTAACCCAAGTCCAGCATTAAATTCTACCTTATCCTAACAATAACCTTACAGCTAACACTACCCAACTCCAGCAAAGACCAGCACCGATCACAGTTTGGAGAAATGCAGGTAGACCTTGTCAAGGGCTGCCCAGACCCTTAGGCTTTCCTTTCAGCAACCTGTAGCTCTAGAATCATTGTGGCTGAGTGTGATTGATACCTGGGTGTCGTGGTGTGAACAGGAATTTAAGCCTCTTCACACTGAATTGCCATCTGTAGGGTGTAAATTCCCATTTGAAGAGCTAAATATAGCCACAGCTGACACAAGGCAGCCCCCATGGTGTGAACAGGGCTAAAGCCTGCTAGGATGTGTAGCTAAAACGTACTGACAGAGTCTTATATTGTTAAAGTGTTAATAAATCCCTGAGTTTTATTTCTAGTTATGCTGCCGTGAACACTGCACTGAAATATATTTTATTGCCTTTGAACGCTGTGCTAATAGAAATTAATTTTGTGAGTTTTATTGGTATGCAACTCTGTGACGGAGGTACCCAACCTTTTTCCGGCGGGTACTTTGTACCTTAATACACTACTTATATCTCCTGAAGGTTCGCACGTGAAGAACCATCCAAGGCTTAATTAGTTCTCCCACAACTACACAAATATACAGATATAGGTACACTCAGACACCTTTACGGTCACTCATTGAAAGACTGTTAATAATTATTTCAGACATACTAACACACTACTAACTGACAGATAATAGGCACGCTCAAAAATATTCTCACAGACACACAGAGTTAATCTAACACTTTCACAAAAACTATATACTGACCTGTTATAATAACACTTTAATGCACGACATTTGGTGTTAAAAGGACATTACAAGCACCATAATCACAGAACTGTGTCATAGTAATTATGGTGCCAGGATACTGGCAACTCCACAATGTAAGTTGACAATCCATTTGCAAACTCTGCTTTGAGCTGAGCCCACCTGTCCCTCTAGCCTGGAATAATAGCCAGTAGAGATGGAGGATGCCCTGTCTCTCTGATACTACTACTAAACAAAAAACACAACAATGCTATCTCTGCTCTAATACATATTGGGATGATATACCCTAATATATATCTATCTTCATTCTTCAATCTTCTTTCATCGGCCATTAAAAAAAAATAATACCAATGGGGCGGAGCCAAGCAGTTAAACCGAATGGACACATGTTGGAACAGCACTGCACCAAAAAGCCAATTAAACCCCAATTCTTAGGTTAACTTTACCCGCAGGAGCCAAAAACAGATCCCAAGACACACACCACCATTGGTCAAAAAATCAAAAAAGCTAAACCAGACAAGCCGAGGATGAGCAATACAGGGGACCTCTGGAAGCCACCTTGACAGAAAAATGTCTCGGATACATCAGACAACTTCTATGATGGGGCGGCGGAAGAACACTTACCTGCACCACTGACACCCAAGCCGTCTCCAAGACCCACAGACTCGTCCCAGTACTCGTCCTACCTTAAAGCAGGGAACAGGATCTCCCCAGAAAGGTGGGTTAGGGCCGAAGTGACCCGCTAGTGTCCGGAGCATGATAGACTACACGCCCTCCGGTCAAATCTAAGCCAGGCTACGTGAATCCCCCCCTTGCCGAGGGGAAAGCTATAGAGACCCCCAATGCCCACACATGATAGACGGTTACCTTTGAGTTCCCTTTTCTTTTAATTTAGATCGCCAAAACCTCTTGGTACTGGCTACCCCCCACCAATATCGATTGCCCAGCCCACAAAGGCAGAACTGGACACTACGATACTCCAGCATCTATCCTTAATAAGCTGCAATATGTCACAAACAATCACTTCCAGTCCAGAGATCTTTTTCAGGCATCCTATATATCTATCTCATCCTTGCAAAAGCTTGTCATTAGTCGAAAAGTACTAAGTACTCAAGGTAGCCTACTTTTTTTAATTCTATTTACCCCTACAACTATAACCTACCTAATCTTGCCGTACCAATGACACATCTTACTCCTAAAACTGTGCATACAGTTGCAAGAAAAAATATGTGATCCCTTTGGAATGATATGGATTTCTGCTCAAAATTGGTCATAAAATGTGATCTGATCATCATCTAAGTCACAACAATAGACAATCACAGTCTGCTTAAACTAATTACACACAAAGAATGAAATGTTGTAAACATTCACAGTGCAGGTGGAAAAAGTATGTGAACCCTTGGATTTAATAACTGGTTGAACCTCCTTTGGCAGCAATAACTTCAACCAAACGTTTCCTGTAGCTGCAGATCAGACTTGCACAATGGCCAGGAATAAT
Source organism: Pelobates cultripes (assembly GCA_933207985.1). Classification (NCBI taxonomy): domain Eukaryota; kingdom Metazoa; phylum Chordata; class Amphibia; order Anura; family Pelobatidae; genus Pelobates; species Pelobates cultripes. Next base: position 65,530,979 of record OW240921.1, on the reverse strand, counting down.
TCTTGACCATTCCTCTTTACAGAACTGTTTCAGTTCAGCAATATTCTTGGGATGTCTGGTGTGAATCGCTTTCTTGAGGTCATGCCACAGCATCTCAATCGGGTTGAGGTCAGGACTCTGACTGGGCCACTTCAGACGGCGTATTTTCTTCTGTTTAAGCCATTCTGTTGTTGATTTACTTCTATGCTTTGGGTCATTGTCCTGTTGCAACACCCATCTTCTGTTGAGCTTCAGCTGGTAGACAGATGACCTTAAGTCTCCTGCAAAATGTCTTGATAAAGTTGGAAATTAATTTTTCCTTTGATGATAGCAATCCGTCCAGGCCCTGATGCAGCAAAGCAGCCCCAAACCATGATGCCCCCACCACAATACTTCACAGTTGGGATGAGGTTTTGATCTTGGTGTGCTGTGCCTTTTTTTTGCCACACATAGTGTTGTATGTTTCTTCCAAACAACTCAACTTTGGTTTCATCTGTCCACAGAATATTTTGCCAGTAGTGCTGTGGAACATCCAGGTGCTCTTGTGCAAACTGTAAACATGCAGCAATGTTTTGTTAGGACAGCAGTGGCTTCCTCTGTGGTATCCTCCCATGAAATCCATTATTGTTTAGTGTTTTACGTATTGTAGATTCGCTAACAGGGATGTTAGCATTTGCCAGTGACTTTTGTAAGTCTTTAGCTGACATTCTAGGATTCTTCTTCACCTTATTGAGCAGTCTGCGCTGTGCTTTTGCAGTCATCTTTACAGGACGGCCACTCCTAGGGAGAGTAGCAGCAGTGCTGAACTTTATCCATTTATAGACAATTTGTCTTACCGTGGACTGATGAACAGCAAGGGTTTTGGAGATACTTTTATAACCCTTTCCAGCTTTATGCAAGTCAACAATTCTTAATCGTAGGTCTTCTGAGAGCTCTTTTGTGCAAGGCATCATTCACATCAGGCAATGCTTCTTGTGAAAACCAAACCCAGAACTGGTGTGTGTCTTTTATAGGGCAGGGCAGCTGTAAACAACACCTCCAATCTCATCTCATTGATTGGACTCCAGTTGGCTGACATCTCTCTCCAATTAGCTCTTGGAGATGTCATTAGTCTAGGGGTTCACATACTTTTTCCACCTGCACTGTGAATGTTTACATGGTGTGTTCAATAAAAACATGGCAACATTTCATTCTTTGTGTCTTATTAGTTTAAGCAGACTGTGATTGTCCATTGTTGTGACTTAGATGATGATCAGATCACATTTTATGACCAATTTATGCAGAAATCCATATCATTCCAAAGGGATCACATACTTTTTCTTGCAACTGTATTATAACCTGAACTATCTCTATCTTGCTAAACACCTTTCTTTAAAAAAATAGTGCTTATGTCTATGTACATGTATTGTATCTGGTTACCTTTTCTTTTGCTACTTCGTGTATATTGTGCAACTTGCCTCATCAGCATGCACAACAAAAATAAAGAATTCTAAAAATAAAAAAAAATACCAAATGTAAAAATTCTGTAAAAATAAAAATCTGTGGTGCAATTATAAATATGAAAATCTGTATAAATCCTGGATGGCTAGCAAGTGAAGTATTTAAGCTGCGGAAAGGTTTTATAATTTTATGTACACCCCTACAATTTTGAAATCCTTCACATACCATTTAATTAGTTGTCTTGCAAATTCTCACTAATGTGAGATGTGCCTTGTAATCTAAGTTACCCAGTGCTTATCCAAGTTCTTATCATACTACCCCACAAATTTGGGTTACTGTCCAATGTTTGTCCTTTTCTTGAGAGGATACTAGTGGCAAATATCAAATAAGTGCAGTGCATGTGCATCATAATATTTGCTTAGACTGCACCAACTAAACTAAATGTACCTCCACCTCATTCATACTAGTTAGGAGATTTTGGCATTTTTACTTCCTACTAGTGTCGGAACTACCGCAGTCCCAGGGGTCGCAACTGCGACCAGGCTCGTCACTCCAGTGGGCCCGGCCCCCTGTGGACCCCATGTATTGCGGCCCTAGCCCATGCGGTAGAACCGTCGGGGCCGCACATTAAGGGGCCCATTGGGTGGCCCTTGTTGTTAGGGCCACCCAACGGAAATTAATTTCCAATGGGCCAGGTCAGCTCTGTGGCACTTTAACAGCGCGACCGGGCCCCCTGTGATGACATCAGAGGCTGGTAGGAAATGACTGCCCCGGTCACTTCCTCCCAACATTCAGAGAGAGCCACGCGGGAGGAAGAGAGGAGGAAGTCAGAGTGAAAACTCTGACTCCCATAACCCTGAACCACTGGACCTCAGGGAAAGTCACCCTAAATGGTAGGAAACAGGAAGGTGACATTTTGCACGTGTCTGTATGTATGTATCTAGGTGTGTGTATGTATGTGTGACTATATGTATGGGTCTCTGTGTGTATGTATATGTGTCTGTATGTTTGGTCTCTGTGTGTACGTGTGTGTGTCTGTATGTATGTATGTGTGTGTCTGTGACTGTGTGTATGTGAGTGTCTACATGTGTATCTGTTTGTCTGTATATGTGGGAGGGTGGGGGTAGACGTATAGGGGTCAGGGATGTATGGGGTGGTGGGTAGATGTATGGGGGAGGCCCCAGGGCAATTTTCACACCAGGGCCGCGTAGTTTCTGCTTCCTGCGTATGGAGTTGTCACTTTGCACCAACAAATCACCAGGCATCTTGGAGCAGAATGCTGGGAAGAGAAATTATTGCTGGAGAATAAGATTTTATTCATTTTATTTCCAGCTTTAGCTTCCCACAAGCTATTGTGACATCTATTGTCTAATGTTTCTGTTAGACCATTTTTCTTATATAAATTATCATAAGCAAACAATATCCATTAACCACCTCTTCAGAAGGCGGGGGGGGGGGTGGGGTCAGGGGAGACACAAGTATATCAGAAGCTAGATCTCTCTTTCAGAACTTTTCAAAGACTTCAAATGATTCAATAAAGGATTTTTTTTTGGGTTGGAATAACAAAGAATTAAAGCCTTAATACTACAGATAGCCGGAGACTATGAAAAGCAGGGGGTCCTAAACATAAAACTATGTTGTAACAAAGCGAATTGTACCAAAGGATTAGGGAAAAGCAAATATGGTTCCTATATTCAAAAAGGTTCAACATTTTTGTATGGATATTGTAGAGAGCTTAACTTCTGTGGCTGGGACAATTATTTGAGGATTATTAAGTGATACCTTTCAGGTATTCATTGAGAAGATGTTACGGTTATGTAAGGGAACCCAAAACTCACAAACCTAATCTCTGAGAGAGGTATATCATGTATTACCGGGCCTTAGAATGGCCGGATTTAATGTAAAGAAAAGTAAAGAGTAGGAGAAAACAGGACAATCGATAAACATGCCAAAATGTCAGGAACACAGAGAGCAGTGAAACAGTTAAACAAGCTAAGGTCAGTCACAGAGAATCAAATAAAGTATAAAAGCAGTCTTGGGTATATGAGAACCACAACAGGGCAACTTGCTCCATCAAGCTCTGGCTTTAAATAACCAGAGCACTTACACAATTGGTTTTCGTCATTTTAGAGCACCTAAAGACCCAAATTCAGGCCTTTACTGTGTTCATTCACGCCGACCAAATTGGTGCTCAGAATCGTGGCGTTCTGACATTGCTGTCAGATCAGGAAGAAGGAGTGCTGGACATGTAATCATTACAGAAGAACATTGTTTTTAGTAAAAATCTGCATGGTTTTAAGAAACATAGGTCACGTCAAACTAATTTAATTGCATTCTATGAAGACATAGAAGTGTATGTATAGTTTAGGGTTACAGTTGATGCAATCTCCTTGGATTATTTTAAGACATTTGAAACAGTTACAAATGATACGTTAGTGTTCCAGGTAAAAAAACAAAAGGATCTGGATAAAAATTCTTGTTCTTAGGTAGAGATTAGGCTAAAAGACAGAGTACAGAGAGTTTTCATTAATGTTCAAGCTGGAAAAAGTTGTGTCCCTCAGGGTTCTGTTCTTGGACCACTTCTATTCAACATATTTATAAATGATCTTAAATTGTGCATTGAAATACATGTTTCAGTGTGGAAATGACACAAAACTCTGTAATACAATGTGAGCAGGATATTACTTTGCTAAAGATGGATTTAGATAAATTGAGGGGAAAATAAATAGCTGATGTAGATAAGTGCAAAGTTATGCACTTTGGGGTACTTACACTTACATCCTAAACTGTAGTAAATTAGGGATAACACAAAAAAAGGATTTAGGAATTGTTATGGAAAAAAACTAGGCAACAATGTGCAATGTCAGTCAGCAGTTGCTATGGTATTGTTATGTAAAACAAGGGGCATTAATTCTCTGGATTAAAATATAATTTTGAATCTTTATTAATCAATGGTAAGGCTATACCTTGAATATGCTGTGCAATTTCGGGAACCTGTTCTAAAGAAGGATATTTTGGCACTAGAAAAAGCAGATGCGTGCTACAAAATTAATAAAATGAATGGGACATTGTAGTTATGAACAAATTTGAATCTGTTTAGTTTAGAAAAATGGTGCATCATAGGGGATATGAGAGAATTTTACAAATGTATTCAGGGTCAATACAAACCAATGTCAAACTAAATTGTCTTTCTATTTATAAATAGAGCTAGAAAGGCAAAAAAAAATTTTTTATAGTAAGAAAAATAGGTATGTGAAATTCTCTGGTTGAAGTTGAATGGAAGTAATATAGAGATTCTAAAAAAACAGCTATACAAAAGCAGCTATACAAGAAACTTCCTTTAAAATTTCACAACAAACAATATATAAGAAACATGTCAGCACTATACTGGAAAACCCTGTTTCACATTCTGGGTAATCCACATATAATTTATAAAGTAGAAACAACTGTATAGCACTTTTAAAGTTGGTAAAAAAAAAAAAACCTACCTTAAAACCAGTCAGCAACATATATATTACAGAATGTACTATTTCAAAAAAGATATAAATACTGAAATGTCCAAGAGTCCTTGGGTAGTTACACAGAGGGTTAATCTTGCCACACAGATAGGATCCACAGTCTTGAAATACACTGCATACAACAGTACCTTAAAAAAGTTCCACGTAGCGTAACACTGTATTCACTGGCAAATTAAAAAACCCTCTCCTCAAAAGGAACCCTTACATTTACTTATGGTGGTACTTGTTTCCAAGGAACCACAAATAAAGTGTTAGTGTACAAAAGTTAGTGATGCACTAGTGACGAAAGAATGCCGAAGTTGGAAGCCGGTGCCGGAAATCACTACTTGTTCACCACTCTGAACAAACTGCTGCTCGCCCTTCAACACGTTTCGCCCGTGTCACCGGGCTTTTTCAAGATAGTGCGGCGGCCACTTAGAGCGTTCTTATGTACGCTCACAAATGTCTGTTTTTAAAGTGCCATATTACCTGGAATTATATTTTTTCTGTCATCTTTCCATGAAAAGGGCTCTCATTTTCAATGTATATTAAATGGGGGTTAAAAGGCACATAATGAAAAAACTTATAAAAGCATGCAAGTAATACAGTAAGTTACCATGCTAATATATGAATGTAATGAAGCAAATTAATAAACTTTATGAAACATAAAATAATAAAATTTATTACATCAATGCTAAAAAGATTTGGCAAAGAATCAATGACAACAAACAGACTCAGCAGATGCATACATAAGATCTGTTTGGAGATGAATTGATTTTAATTTATAGCTGAAAATAGTGATAAAATAACAACCTTAATAGGTCAAAAAGCAACTCGTTGAAATATATTCAAAATTATATGTTAGAGTCGGTCGTATATCTGAGGTGGTATTAAAAAGGGAAACATATGTACAATGTTTTAGACAACAGAGTGCATAAATATGTAAACATTTATAAAAAATATATAGAGAAGGAAATACATGTGTCAGAGATAATATAAAAGGGAATAATATGAAAAAAAGGGAATGATATAAAAAAGGGAATAATATAAAAAAAAAGAACTCTGGGAGACAATAAATGAAGAATAAGAAATAAAGACAGAGTTTTAATCACTTATAAAAACATATATACTACAAACTATGCTGTCTGACAAAAACTCATATAAGAAAATAATTGGTATAGTCAGAAATATATATAGCATATATATATTCTATAAAAGCTCAGTATAATAAAATTTAAAAAGGAGTAAACAAATAATATATATATATATATTTAAATATATATATATATATATATATATAAATATATAAACATATATATATATATATATTATTTTTTTATTTTTATATATATATATATATATTCACTGCAAGTTAAAAAAACCTATACACATGACATATAAAACCAAAATCCATAAATATTAACAGCACACTATTCCAAATCTTAAAATACCAGACAATTTAAATTCCGCATTCAGACTAAAAGGTGTCAGCGTTTTTAACTTGTAGATCCACAACATTTCCTGATATGTTAACCTCTTCACCAATTCTCCCCCTCTCCACGGAATGTTAACCCTTTCAATACTGCAATACCTTAAACACCCTTGGTTACTTGCATGGTGATCTAAAAAGTGTTTAGATAAAGAGTGTTTCTCAAATTTTCTTTTGATATTTTACACATGTTCATTGAGTCTAACGTTTAACATTCTTGTGGTTTGTCCTACGTACTGAATTCCAGAGAAACAACTTAACAAATAAATTATTTGTTTAGAGTGGCAAGTAATACACTCCTTTATATCAAAAGTTTTCTTCATGTCAAAGGATTGAAAGCTGGAGATATTCCCATAGGGGGGACCCATTGCCTTACAAATACTACAGTTACCACATTTAAAAAAATCACTTCTGTGAGTTGAAAAAAAATGTGTATCTGGTTTTGGTGGTCTATAGATGTGTACTAGTTTGTCCTTAATTGTTGATGCACCCCTAAATATTATTCTCGGTTTATTTGGTAAAAAAAGGAGCTAAACAGGGGTCCTGTTTCAGAAGGTGCCAATGTTTTTGTACACTTTTCTTTAAAAATTGAGATTGACTACTATAGTTAAAAATAATAGGGCAATTGAATTGGATTGCATTCGTTGTTTTATTCTCTTTCATAGATGAATTAAGAAGTTCTTTCCTGTCTAAAGTGTTTACCCTTGTAATTGAGTTCTCCAGAAGGTCTAATTCATACTCTTTTTCTACAAATTGCTTCTTCACTTTTTATAGTTGTTGCTCACATACTCATGGGTCCGTACAATTCTTTTTAATTCATTGAAATTGTGCATACGGTACATTAGTCAACCACAGAGAATAGTGGCAGCTTGATCTTAAACTAAAACTATTTACATTAACCCTTTTTAAAAAAAGTTTTGGATTTCACGGTCTGATCCTCCGCATATAAAACCAACTCTAGGAACTCAATATTCGTTTTACTATACTGAGATGTAAAAGATAAATTAAAACAATTATCATTCATATAGTTTTAAAACATGGATAATTCTTTCTCTTCCCCATCCCAAATGGAAAAGCAATCATCAATGTAACGCTTATAGAGGACTAGGGTTGCCACCCGTGGATGTCCTTTCCATATACATACATTTTCCCAATAGGATATAAAAATGTTCACATAGCTGAGTGCGAACCTAGTTCCCATAGCCTTGCCTGTTACCTGCAAGTAAACTTACATCTTGTGCCTGAAAAAATTGTGAGTATGAATAAAATGTATACATTCGGTTAAAAACTCAATTTGTTCCATATAAAAATCTGGGTCTGCATATAAAGCGTGTTTTATTGCTTTTAATCCCAATTTATGTTGAATTCTCATGTATAATGACGTAACTGTGACGGAACGCTGGCACTCCGACTGAGTACCTCCGCCAATCGATGCTCCTAGTGCTCGCTGAGGACTCCAAGCACTCCAACCGACACCATCAGCACTGCAGACCCCACTTCCAGCGATGCAACTGCGCCGGGGTCTCTGCTGTCTCCACCCACCCTGGACCCAAGGCCAGGATCCAGCTTCCAGTGGGTGAACCTCTCTTTCCCCAGAGAGCAGGAACAGGAACAAATCAAGCTATTGCAAGAGCTTCCTCTGGGGAGTAAGTGATTATAGCAATCCCCAGAGTGTAGGTATCCCTTCCCCAAAACATGAGCCAAGGCTTAATGCTGGAACAAGACTGATTTACTGGCACACAGAACTCACAATTTATGCAACACAAAACTCCTCCTCTGGGCCAGGCTAGATAATTGAGTTTCTACAATACGCAAAGCTCAATTATCTGCTGGCCAGAAACATTACAATTTTTACAGCATTCATAACTTCTAAAATATACATCACAGGGACCCCAAAACATGCAATAACCCCATAAAAAGTATATCCTTTGAACCGGGGGATCTGGGTGAACCACATATCCAAAATTCCCCCAAATCCGTTCAGTACTTTGGAAAATACAGTTTAATGCAGATTCTGCAGAACATATACAGGCTAAATGAAAAACAATTACTGTATAATGTGTCCCCTGCTGTATAGTCCAAAACCACTGCACGATGTCTCTGTGCACCAAATACTGGCGAGATGGCACCATGTTGAAAAGTCCACACAGTGTCTGTGAGTTAAAATGGCCACCATCCATTGTTCTCACCATGTGCTTCTGATACAGAAATGGTGGCCACCAAGTAACTCCACAGTATGTCCCCAGATGGTTCTTAAAGGGCCAGCAGCAGCACAACACAAAACCATTATGCCCAAATTATGTCTTTAAAGGGCAATACATCCCAGGGGCCATAGTCACAGGGCAAGAGGCGGGCAAGCAGTCCTCTCCAGGCACAAGTGGGGAAGGGCACTCGTCACAGTAACGTCACACGTTACCAATCAGTATTTATCTTTACAAGTTATCCCTTCTATTAATTTGAGTAATTTGCTACTATCTCTCAAAAATGATTTTGTACATTTGACAAATGGTTGCAATAATGTATCTATATACTGGGACAAATTATAGGTTAAAGATCTAATCCTGAAAATAATTGGCCTTCCTGGGGATTCTGTAAAATTCTTTTGGATCTTGGGGAGGAAATAAAATCCATGTTTCCTAGGGTACATGGCTAAAACAAAGTCATACTCTTTTTTAGTTAAAATACCCAATAATCTTCCTTTATCTAAAAGGATAATCAAACTTTTTTTTAAATCTGAAGTGGGGTCTTTACTGAGTAAAACATATGTTTTTCTATCTTGTAAAATTCTGAGACATTCTTTTTTATAGTATTCTATACTCATTATCACATGATGTAGGGGTCAGGTCATTGTTATTCTCGCCCGTATTTATATGCTATTTGCAAATAGGTCTCACTTGGAATCTTCTGATTTTTTTTCTGTCCTTTTTCTATACCATTTGATGTTAATATAATTATAAATACTGGTAAAACAATTTCACGTGTGCCTATAGTACTGATCCAAAGGCTGTTTTTCATAAACCTAAATACTCCATATACCAAAAATGGAAACCTTCTCAAGCTTTTATTCCTCTAAACATCAAATGTCATCTAACTATGAAATTAAACTCTCTCTAACTTTAAACCTTCCATGACCATAACTATGTCTAACATTATCTTTAACACTGCATTGACACAGCTGCGTACACTCACAGATTCATAATACATAACAATGAGAAATATGCACATACATACATTCATACATATAGATATATGAGATAGATATATAGATGTCTGAGTTGTCAAAATTATATTATTATATCGGTTTATAAAAAAAAAAATTGAGACAACTTTGATAATGATTGATTGTTTTTCCTTTTGCAATCTTATATTATGGAAAAATGGAGAGCAGCAGCAAGAGTGATTTTACATTTAAAGCAGGGGACTTAAAAAAAAAAAAAGGAAAAAGTGAGTGAGCAATTGACGACCCACTCATCCCTTCTACCCTGGGAACAAAAAAGGAGAGAGGGTTGAGGCCCTAATATTAAAAACAATCAGGGACCTATCCCTTGCCCCTACCTATGGGTAGCAGGTGAACATGCTTGTAAACAAACCAGAGAACTCTTGGTCATATTTGCAAAGCTTTGCGATAGATGTCATAGCATACAAAAAGGCTTTCCCTGCCAAGGGCTCTCATTCTGTGGTGATCCCTCCATGAGTGAAGAAGGTTTTTGTTTTTTTTATTGCAGCATGCTTCCATTTTTTCTGAAATTTCTTTGTTGTTGTTGCACCAAATATATATTTATTTATATTTATTTTTCTATTTCTCCATTTTATTCCGCATTTCTTCCATGTACATTTGTTTGTTATTCTTTACTCTTTTTCATCTTTCATTTTTATATTTTTCCAATTCCCATTTATATGTATTTTTCACTCAATATTTACTAAATATGTTTTGTTATTTATAACACTGGTTTTATTTTCTATTCTTTTAATTTGTATATTTTCATTTTTTATTTATTATCATTATCATTTTATATCCACTAGTAAAACTTCCCTCACTTTGATTCCCATCTCATGTTTATTCTCCATTCATTATATCTATCACATACACAAGTATTTCCCATTCATCTAACATATACTAAATGAATCTTATGTCTCTTAGATATTCTCCTTCTACTTGTAATTTTCACTATGTAACCTCGTATTGGCAACTCACTTCTCCATTAGTTTAGCCATTATGTAATGTGCCTTGCCATCACTAAATTGGTGGCCACGAACTTCTGCTGAACACAATGGTGGGGCTTGCAAAATAACGCTTGTTTTTACAATAAAACATCAATTCCAGAGGCTCTGCACCTACAACTATCTGGTGGTTATATTGATTAATACGTTTAAACATATTTTATGAAGACGAAAATGCAGATCCAGTACTGGTTATGGGACATTACACTAAGTTATTAAATATGTCTTTGACTTCACCCTCTGTCCTCTATTTTCCTATGCTCATAGGCTTACCACCTGCCCAGATAGGCAAGTAGGTATCTCTCTGTTCACAAAAAAGTAAAAAAATAAAAAAGAATTGATAGACAGCTACTCCATATACCCAAAGGCTTAAGTTGCTTATACTGTTCACTTAACTAGAATTTAATTATCATACATATACCACTAATATTTCCTCTGCTTTATGGAACCTTGTACAATTGATTATTTCGTAAGCTATGACGATATTGCTTTCACTGTTAGGACCTGCGTGTCCACTCTAAATATTGCACTTTTCTGCATCTCACATAATGTTATTTACCTTGCTCAATAAACAGCTTTGAAACCCAAGTTACTAAATCTATTATAGTCTCTGTGTATTTCTTCTATTATTATGTTATTAATCAGTCTATTAACCCCTTAAGGACAGAGGCAATTGTGCAAGTTCGGATCAAACAAAACATGCATTTGACTATATGTCTGTTCAACCATAATTTACCTCTTTCATATTAAGTGCACTCACATTTATTATATATCAGTTTGTTCAGGAGACACATGGCTTTCATTTCACATCAAATATTCATACATGAAACATAATTTGATATGAATAAAATCTAAAAAAGTGTGAGAAATTAATACATTTTTAGTTCTGAATGGCATTTCAACTGTGAAGATTAGCGTTTACTGCAATAAAATACACATATTTGTATTCAGCGATTTCTCATTAGTAACTGTGTTATAAACCAAATCAATGTTTCAACCCATTCGGGTCTATGTCAAGATCAGCGTGTCAATACAATAATGTACATATAAAAGAAAATACATAAATGACTTACCAATCAAGTGATTGGACAGCATGAAGACAGATTCAACCTGAAAGTGTTGGGATACCACGTGTATTGTGAGCGTGTGACGTGTTTAAACATAGTTGCTAAGTGACTGTCTCATTTGAACAAACACCGTGGTTGCTAGGTAACAAAAATACAACCTATTCGTAAACTGGGAATCTAGCATGAAAACAGCAGAGACTCTATCCATATCCGAGGAATAAGCTCTAGCCATATTATGGCCATGTAGCTCTCAAGACCTACCACATACCAGTACAGCAAAGGATTTATACAACGATTTACTGAAATTAAAAAAGTGTGAGGTGGATTTAGACCTCAATTGAGTGGGTTTTTTTCTCTGATTATTATAGAGCCCAAAAAATTCCAAGAGGCTTCAGGGTAAGAAATGCCCCCACCAATGGAAGGCAGAATCCAGACTTTTGCAAACGATGGATGAACATAGCTAATACATGTTCCTTCGACTGGATTGTTAAAGTCGTGGAGGAAGTTGGGAAGGAATTGATATATGTAAAAAAAATCTATTCAAGAATTTGAAATAACTCACATTACCACATTACAAACGCCATCAGCTACAGAACTCATGCTCAAACTACAGGATGATATAAACAAATACCAGAATGATCTGAAACGTTTTAAGAAACTAAAACCGACAAAGTGAACCCCGATTACAAATATCATCAAGTATATAGTTGGCTTAGTGGTACAGACTCTGGGACCTGTAATGCCACACCGAGATTTAGGACATGGGTACGGAAACCTTCCTTCCATACAGTGGACGTAAGGGGAATTAGCCTCTGACATGGAATCTAAGGAAGAAACTCATATGACTAAAAGTGTCTCTTTTTTAGAGAGAGGAAAACATTCACATGATCCTCCAGGAACCACCAGGACAACTTCAAAAGGCTCAAAAGGAAAAGAAACATCTGCAGGGGACAGAAGGGTTACAAGAAATATAGGTGCCACCTCAAAACCCCCAATGCAGTGGAAATAACAGCGGTATTCAACTTTTTAGAAAAGATTTGAAACAGTGATCATTACTCAGGCCTGAAACAAAGGCCTCACATTTGTTCCAGTGATAAAACCTGACACATTTCAGACAGATATTGAGTTATACAAAATACGGAGAACTTTATATAGTAATGAACTCCAATTAAAGCTAATCCATTACAAATATCATCAAGTATATAGTTGGCTTAGTGGTACAGACTCTGGGACCTGTAATGCCACACCGAGATTTAGGACATGGGTACGGAAACCTTCCTTCCATACAGTGGACGTAAGGGGAATTAGCCTCTGACATGGAATCTAAGGAAGAAACTCATATGACTAAAAGTGTCTCTTTTTTAGAGAGAGGAAAACATTCACATGATCCTCCAGGAACCACCAGGACAACTTCAAAAGGCTCAAAAGGAAAAGAAACATCTGCAGGGGACAGAAGGGTTACAAGAAATATAGGTGCCACCTCAAAACCCCCAATGCAGTGGAAATAACAGCGGTATTCAACTTTTTAGAAAAGATTTGAAACAGTGATCATTACTCAGGCCTGAAACAAAGGCCTCACATTTGTTCCAGTGATAAAACCTGACACATTTCAGACAGATATTGAGTTATACAAAATACGGAGAACTTTATATAGTAATGAACTCCAATTAAAGCTAATCCATTTCCCAGTCGAGAGAAGAAAGATATCCATACAAACAAGTCATTCATCAAATCCTTCATGCAGATGGTTCAAAAAGAAGCAGACGCAATCGTCAGAAACCCTCCTCTACATAACCTCACTAAAGATGAAAGAACAGCTTTACTTGATATAATGCAGGATCCTACAATTGTAATTCATCCCGCGGACAAGGATGGAGCCATGGTGATTCAATCCTATAAGAACTAATAACAATAAACAAAAGATCTTACGACAACCGGAAGATGGGGTCACGTATCGTAAGCTCACCTTTGATCCTGCAAGCAAATTTCAAAAGAGAATTGAGAATTTGATAGGTATGGGCTTGAACCTGGGATATCTTGATGAAAAAACAGCAACATTTGTATACGTGAAACACCTCAAACATCCTGTAATATATACGTTACCAAAGAGCCCCAAAAACGCTAACAGTTTTATGTACTGGTTTGAATGTAAACATATCCATTCAAACTTATCCATTCAATGCATCATCAAATACATGAGATTTGTGGACAACATTTTCCTGATATGGAAGGGCACAGCTTCTACATTGAATGAAATATTGGGTGAAATTAATACTTTACCTTTATCGAAAGGAGACTGACCAAAGCACCCTCTTGTCAGCTTCCAGTTTTCAACCACAGCATATTAAAGACTCCTCACCAACTCTCAGTTTATGAGAGCGCTGAGATACAACAGTGAACCAGAAAAAAATGGAACAACAGATAAAAGTAATATGGAACCCACAAGTCCTGGCCAAAGCTAAAGTAAAGGCGATTGAACGTTACACTCGTGGGTGTAGAGAAGACAGAGTACATCACAACAAACTATTTTTTACCATTGACTTTCCATACGGGTACCTTGAAAATCAGAAACTCAATACAAAAAAACTGGAACATCCTCAGATCTGACAAAAGTTTACCAAATAGGTTCCAAGAACAACCAATAATAAGTTACAAAAGAAATAAAAATATTATAGACCTCTTGGTACGCAATGACCCACGTCAATGTTATGCCAAACCACCTACACATTAAAAGAAAGAATGCTACAGACATGATAGGAGGTACCACGTTTGCCCACCCACATAGTGGGAGAAGAATTCCGATTAAACACTATATAACATATACCACAGATCATGTAGGTTACATGATCACATGCCCATGTGGACTTTCATACGTTGACACTCAGAGATCGGATCAGAGGACATCAATCGGGTATAACCACAGCATTCCGAGACCAGAAAACAGACAATCATTTTCTGGCAGCCCAACACCATTTACCAACTCTACAATTTACAGTGATAGATCATGTCCCTATACCACCATAAAGAGGTGACTAGTCAAAACTTTTATTACAACGTGAAGCTTATTGGATTCACCATTTGGAATACTCCAAAAGGACTCAATGAACATTTGGCACTTTCAATGTTTCTTTAATTAGTTCAAATCCAGAATCTGGTCATATAAAACATTTTTCTACATATCCATTGTTTTATTCAAATGTTCCCTTTTTTTGTACATCAATTGGCCCCCTTTTTTCATTTGTTCACTTTATTTGTTTTTTATATATTTTTTCATGTATGTTTTTTATTCATTTATTTCATGTTAATTTAATTATTTATTTTTATTTTATTTTAATGTTTCATTATTATTTATTATTATTATTTTTTTGTACTGGATTAATATTTATTTTTTATTTTATTTGTTTTTTTTAATCAGTTTTTATTAGTATTTTTCATTATTATTTTTTATTTTTATGCTTATACTTATTCATATTTTATGTTTATTTTTACATTTATGTGCAACAACAATAATTTATTAGTTATTTCCTTTTTTGTTTTTATTTGCTACATTTATTCTTTGTATTCAGATTTATATTTCATTCCAATTGTATACACACTATTTGACTTATGTGTTCATCAGACAGTAGTATTTTGTTGTGTGAGCAACTTCCAGTGATCCTTCATTATATGCTTTGGAGGTCTCGATATATGTGGCCATTATATTTTGTACGGACTAGAAGTTGATGTATAATATTAGTAGTTACTAGTTCTTAGTTGCGATATGTTGTACTAATACCAGATGGTGGACAGCTCTTTTAGTGTCAGGTTAGTGGACACATGCAGAGTTGGTTTCTCCTGAGACTGACTGTGGTTCCTCTTTCATGTCGTCCACAACAGGAGTTTGGGTCGAAACGTCCATTTGATTTATAACACAGTTGTATTTTGGAAGACACAATAAAACACAATTTGCACGATTTGAAGACCTGTGAGTGCTCCCTAAACTTTGTTTTTATATACAGGTGGTCCTCGTTTTGCAACCTACCTGTCTTACGACGGCTCGCACTTAAAACCAGCTTTTTTGCGGGGTGGTAAGTGCGAGCCGTCGTGGGAATTAGAGGGATTCCCTGCTCTACTCTAAATAGTTCCAGGCTGACCTCTCCTTTAACCGCTGCTTCCAGGTCGCGTTCCCCTGATTGGTCCACGAACTGTGAGTTTGCCCAAAAGGATCCATACGAATGCTTCGTACGGCTGCCGCATGTGTTACATTCTTGCGAACATACGCTTCCTATCCCAGTTCAATTTGTACATTTCTTATGTTCTTTGTTTCATGTAATGGTTTGTTATGAGAACTGTAGGCTACTGTTAATTTCGTTAATACGATAAAATAAATGTACAAGTTTATCATATATAAAAAGGAGCTTAAAATAGAAAAATAGAAAAAAGGGGGTAAAAGGAGGAGAGAAAGCAGTGTTTAGAGTGGCTCATGTTTTGGCAAGTTAAGTTTTGTTATCTTATAAAAAAAAGAAAGAAAGAAAGAAAGAAGGAAAATAAGTAAAGGAATGAGAAGAAGAGAATAAAGAGAAAGGGAAAACAAGACCCCTGATATATTGATATAATATAAGGAAGGTAAAGAAGAAGGCAGGAAAAGTAGCAAAAAAAAGGGGAATTTCTTTTTATGGTGACACGTAATAAAAATTGACACCTAATACAGCGTTGTTTTGGGCGTTTGTAATAAAAGGGAAAAGAGAGGGAGGAAAGCACTGTGTGGAGTGCAGATCAAGACGTGGTAAGAGTAAAAGTAGTTGTTAAATTGTGCAACAAATTTAGAACCCACATCTGAAAAAAAAGAATTATGCTCGTGGCTATTTACCAGAGTATCTGAAGACACTTGCGCTAAAAAGTTTGAGTTACTGCAGCACTGGTGGGCGGTAAGGAAATTTCACCATCAAGAAAGATGCATTAATGGGCGGTAGGTATAAAAAGGTTGACTACCCCTGCACTATACAAACCCATGCTTACATTCAAACACTGCTCACAAATATAACCCTGCATGGAGGGGCAAATGGTAGATACCAAGTAGTTAACGCATACTGTAAGTTGTACAACAGATGAGCATCTACCTTTTAGCCACGCTTGTAATAAAGGAAGGACCAACAATATATTGCATCACAGCCCTCTCTACATTAATTATTCAAATGACCAAAACCATCAAAACTGTACAGTGCATGGCTGTTTTGTGGCTCAAAAATCTTGAATTAAAAAAAATTTATTAGAAGTGCAATGGATTATACTAAAGAGCTCATCAACTTTAAACATAGCAATGTTGATACCATAAGTTGGTTTGTGAAATTCCTGCCGTTCTAGATTTGCCTCAGTCAACTGTAAGTGCTATTACAGTGAAGTGGAAGCATCTATGGGCAAGAAAATCCCAGTCACAAAATGGTAAATCATGCTTACTCACAGGGTGGAGGTACCAACTGCTAAAGAGTGTACAAAATCAAATGCTTCATCACTTCACAGCTACAAACTACCACAGTAAGTGACATTAGCACAAGAACTATGTACCAAGAGCTTCATGAAAAGTGTTTTGATGTCCAAGCAGCTGCATATATGTTTCTGCTGATCAGTGTATGATCAGAATCCTTTTTTAGCATCCTAACAAGTTCAGAACTCTTGTTATCACTTTATAGTAATTTTCTGTGACAATCTTACACTTCTTGGCAAAATTAGGGATTATTCTAGCCTCGGCGAGGGAATAATCAAAATTTTATTAAAGACAGGAGGCGAATATTTGTTTTACCTTCTTTAGTGAAAACCTCCAGCAGCAAAGAAATAGTTAACATAACTTTTCAAAACAACCAATAAGAACAAAATAACAGCAGTATAAAAACCCTCAGGCAGACCCTCCCACTTCCTCTTTCCTTGATGAGGTCGAACAGGAGAGTATTAAAACCAAACTAATCCAACTGTAGCAGGCACACTTAGATGAGAAACCACCAGAACCAGAGGAAATCCAGATTACACTGCAAGGAAAAAAACATTGTGAAAGTAAACTGCAAAGGCATAATGTCATACCATATACATCAATACTTCAGCGGAACATGACATGATGAATAAATTCACACGGACAACCAAAATCACATCACAGAAAATGTATTTATTAATCAAGCATGAGACCATACATTACAAAGAATATAACAATATCCCCAATTAACATAAGAGAAAAAAAACAAATTCAAGGAGTGAAACGTCAAGAGGGGAGAAATAGTTATAATATTTATAATAAAATTTAGATTATTCACTCACTGACACCCAGACATAAAAATAGAAGAGACGTGAGATCGTGGCGGAAAGTAAAAAGTACAGAAAGTCGACTCCCTAGAACAATCAGCAGTGCCGAGAATATCTGTAAGGGACCCATCGGCTTCTAGAGCTGCTGAAGCTGCAGCGCCCCAAACCGAATGTGCCCCAAAGGAACTCGCCACACCAGCCGATGAAAGAAGCCATCAAATATAATGAGTGAACGTAGGTGCAGAAACAGCCCTAAACGGTCGTACGTAGAAAATCAATAGCTGCCTATGGGCAGAATGGCAGAAGGACGAGGTCACCGAGATATACGTCTGTTGGCAACGTGCCACACATAGACATGGTCTATCTGGGAAGTAGGGATACGACACAGAAGATAAATTAGATTTAGCTCTGCATGAAATAGAAACAGATACACCATCCAGTGAAAAGGAGAAAGATTCTACGTGAAAAGCACGAACATCAGAAACGTGATAAAAGGACACAAGACATAACAGTAGAGCCAGCTTAGCAGAAAGCTG
The DNA here is from genome assembly GCA_933207985.1 of Pelobates cultripes. Lineage (NCBI taxonomy): Eukaryota > Metazoa > Chordata > Amphibia > Anura > Pelobatidae > Pelobates > Pelobates cultripes. The sequence continues at coordinate 65,512,480 of OW240921.1, read as the reverse complement.
GCACAGAGACTAGTCCCCATTATCAGGCCATTCCTCAAGGAAGCGCTATAAAAGCGAGACATCTCAAAATGAGGAGTAGTGAGAAGCAGAGGGTCTCAAAAGGCGCACACCTCGAAGCAGTCTGCAGACTGAGGGTTCCTTACCAACACCAGAACCTTGAGAAGGTACATGAGCCACCGAGATAACCGATAAAAAAAAAAATGTTAATAGTCCTATATGACTAACCCTGAGAAAACAATTCAGCCAAGAAGTTCAGGACGGCCATGATAGGGAAAAGGATCCAAACATCTCTCAAGACTCCAGACATTCCAGGTGTTCAGATATGATCATCTGGTGCCAGGCGCCCAAGAGTCCCAGATTAACTCTCTAGCCGTTGTTAAAGGCCTGACATATCCCAAGAACCCCGGAAATGGTCCAAGTCACCAGTAACCTGTGATCCTCCAATGTCAATGGATGTGGATTTCCTGCTGGGTCCCGCAGGAGAAACTTGGAGACAGGTAGAAGTAGCGGGTCTTCGTACGATAACTCCAACACTAGAGGGAACCACGGGTGACTCCTCCAAAGCGGCGCAATCAGGAGAAGTGACACCCTCAAATGCTTGATATAACGTCTGAAGAATCATGGAAAAGGGGGGAAAGCATATGCCCCCGATGGAGGCCACTCTTGGAGGAATGCATCCACCGCCATGCTGAGGGGATCCGGAAGCCAGCTGAAGAACAAGTCAGTCTGGCGATTTGCCCTGGACGTGAATAGATACAGATGGAGAGGACCTCGAAGAAAGTCCAGCATTTGAAACAGGAGGGTGAAGTTGCCAAACACTGGCATCTCTCCCGTGTCAGGAAAACCAGTCTGCCACGAGATTGACTTGTCCCGGGAGATATTCTGCAACAAGCAATGACTTCCTGTCCAGACTATAATGGTAGAGATCATTCGTGAGATCCGAAGAAGTTTGGAGTGGAACTTCCCAACCAATTTATGGACAGCTGAGACTATGTCCATGCGAAGAAACCGTGAGCAATGACTCTTTCCTTTGGTGAAACTACGAATGGCAAATGACCCTGCAATCAGCTCCAGACAGTTTATGTGGAGAGCCTTCTCCTCCGTGGTCCAGAGCCCACCTGTCGCCACGCCATCACAAGTAGCACCCCAGCCTAGACAGCTGGCGTCCGATTCCAGGACGAAGTCTGGCCTGGATTCGAATATTGCCTTGCCATTTCAGGCCTCCATGTTTTGAAGCCACCAATGGAGTTCCAGATGGGCTTCATCCGAAAGCAACACAATTCGGTTTTAGAAGGCTGACGAGCAGAGGTAGCGAGCCTTCAGGCGTTGGAGAGCCCGGTAGTGCATGGGTCCCAGAAAGATGGCTTGAATGGAGGAAGATAGCAGACCTGTCATCTGAGCCAGATCCCTTAACGTGGCCCTTGGATTGCGGATCAGGCATCTGATGTCCTTCCTGACGGCAGCCACCTTGGATAACCACGGGGCCGAACTGAGGCTGAACGAAAGGCATGTGAACTGCCAGATGCGTTCCTGCCAGAAGAACTTAAGGAATCATCCGTCCTCTTGATGGATCAGGACCATGAGGTAAGCGTCTGTGACAGATCCATCTGTATAGACTGGGATTGCTGGTTCGTCTGTTTTGCCTTTTCGTGGAATTACCCGTTCTTATGCCCCTGTTCAGTGAATTGACTTTTCCACTGAACAAAACTACCGAACGGACGGTCACCCAGAAGAGAAGTGTGCTGCTGGTTAACCTCTTGATCCCAATTAGAACATTGTGGTTAACCGCAGACACTTCTCAATTAAAACCGAATACAGGGTGGTCGTCGTTCGTATGTCGACCACGAGGCGGCATCCATTTTAAACCATGCGAAAGACCAGCGGTGTTCTTTATGGATTTTATGGAACTGAAAATGGACACTTTTTCTGCCGAACACCGCTGAAGCCGCCGACCTCCCTTCTCAATCGACAGAGGTATACGAACACCGGCCGTTCGGGAGTTTTATACGCACAAATGGACTTACCCCAGATAGTCTTCCCATGGAGTCAATCGCATACCGAAAGACTGTAATAGACTTTGACTCCATGGCGATTGAACTATGCGTATGGGATCTGAGCGCTATTCGCCAATAATATGCACTCAGATCCAGGCTATCTTGGGATACGTGATACGAATGGGTAACATTCGACAAATGTAAAGTTATATATTTTTATATGTTTTGCTGTGTTGAATTTAAAATGGCGATTTGCCTCTGTCCTGGAGATAATTGAATTATTTCTTAATTATCTCCAGGGCAGAGGGGAGGAAATACTAATGCATGCTGGGAATATTCTGTGTCTGTGGGTCCTAACCTGCCATATGTCTGTCTATTGTTACAGTCTCCATTTGGTCCCCTAGGGGAGTGTCCACCAAGTGGGAGACCTGCATAAATACGGGCAGGTAGCCCACAGTAAAGCCAGTTCATGTTTTACCCTCAATGCGGAGCTTGGTCTCGTTATTGGGGGGATTTATTACCGACGACTAGAGACTGCCGGATGGGATTATTAGCCGCTTGGGAGATAATTGCGTTCGGCTACTTTTGGCGATTCGTGAGTTTGAAGCTCCTGAAGTGAAGTGCCCGTACGGATCCCGTTCGTGAGTTTACAGCATTCCCCTGCTTGCAGTTCATATGATTGTATTTGATGCGCATACAGCCTATGTTATTGCGAGAGGGGAGGATTTACTAAACGGCGGTTTATGCATCTGATGCTGAGGGTACCATAACAGCGTCCTTCAAATTTAGATGTGAGAACCAGTCACCCTCATGAAGCAGAACTCTGAGGAGATAGATGTCTTCCATCTTGAAATGTCGGTAGACGCCATATGTGTTGAGGGCACGCAGGTTGATTTTCGGGGGCAAAAATCCCCTGACTTCTTCCTCACCAGGAAGATATTGCTCAAGAAGCGACGGGGGCCTGTCACCCTCTCCACTACTCCTTTGTCCAGTAGGGCAAGTATTTCCCAATGGACTAGGTCGGACGACTCCTTGTCCATGCATATAGGCCTTGTGGCAGAGATCTGCATTGGAGGTTCCACAAAATTGATCTGATATCCGGATATGGTCTGCAGAAGCCACGGATCTCCTGTGATGGCCTCCCACTGAGAAAAAAAAATGAGAATGATCAAGAAGAAAAAATCTTCAAATCAGAGGCATCCTGGAAGATATTTCTAATCAACAACTTGAAAATTATCTTGTGAAAATTTTCTCTTCAATTACGGACATTTCAGCATTTGGCCCACATCCCCTAGTAAGATCTCACAGATTGAAGAAACCTATAGAGATAAAAGCACCCAGAGATGTGATTGTCTTTTCACATTATTATTTTAAAAATAAGATCACTAGAGAAATTAGGAACAACTCCTTAGATGATATCAACTACAAAAATATAAATTTTTACTCTGACATTTCTGCAGCAACTTTGGCAGCTAGAAAGCGATTCTCCGAAATCACTATAATGTTAAGACAAAAAAAGATAATTTACCATTGGAGATTTCAAACTAACATTACAATATGAAGAGAACTTATATACCTTTATGGAAATACCCTCAATAAACAACCACTGACCAAATGGTCCTTAAAATTTCAAAGTGTAGTTTTTGGATGTCTCAATATCGTAATAGAATTACGGTAACTCATTATGTCTAGATTGATATAGTACGTTTTTTAGAATATTTATGAGTGGGGATAAGATAGGCTTAATATTGCTAATCATTTATATATAAGAAACCCGATCCATCGTAAAATATATCTTAAATAAGGTATTTGCACCTGAAGGCTCATAATGAGATAATAGTAAGTCCATTCTCACCTCTCTCCTCCTCCTGCAAAATTTATATTTTTGAATTTAAATATACTTAAGTACATGATATATAAAATGGAAGGTAAATAATAAGATAATGAGATTCTATGTATTTACAGATTTCTTAAAACCTTATAATTCTAAATAATGGCACTTTAATTTGTCAAGGAAAGGGATGTGGATAAATACACTTTTACTACATGGTAATTTAAGAAATATGATGGCTGAAAATTAATATAAATTATTTATTCATTCCTATTTTAGAGGATAAGAGATAATGGATTGGACCACTGGTGGGGAAAATGGGAAGAAAAAAAACAGAGAAGAAGATGGGTTAACTACTTAGTTTAATGACACTTATAAGAAATTGGATTTAGAATTGATAAATTTAACACAATCCCTAACAATTTCACCCCCAGATTGCTGAAGGGAACTTTGACGTTAAACGTATAAAGATAGACACATAGGTTATAAGGATTCCAGTATTATCAAACACTTATAACAGTTCTAAGAGGTTAATTCTTTAAATAATGGGAATCTCTATTATTTAATTTTAGGCTAGTGGTACATCATATCACTCATGTATTATAATTCAAAGTTTGCTCTCATAATTCTAAACAGAAGTCATGACCTATATGGATTTAATGGGAATAAAGCTTGAAGAAGGTTTTGACATTAAGGAGGAGGAGAGAGAGAGGGAAAGAAAGGAGGGAATAAACCCTCTCACATTTTTAAAGATATAATGGGAAATATACAATGAGCTTAGGAAATGGATAGGGGAAACCTTGATATCAAAATATAAAAGTAAATAATTGCAGGTCTAGAAACCCTCTGAATGCGACCTGGGGCGGAACTAGGTCACAGCAGAAACGTTATTCTGCTTCCACAAGATTCGTTATGTTATGGATAATTTTTGTGTTGGGAAACTCGCACAGGCATCGGTGTAACTAGATATCACTGACCCCAAAATGTAATTGAGCCTCAGTACAAAATGTGCATTGGGCCCCACCCCCCAAGCCCCTTGATGCATCTCATACCCCCATTGTGCCGCCCAATGCGTATCATCCATCATCCCCTCTGCCCCTTGATGCATCTCATTTTCCCTAGCCCCTCCATGTGTGTCATTGCCTTCCTCCCTGCCCCCATGTATCATTCCTTCCATCCCATCCCCTCCATGTGTGTCAGTCCCTCCATCATAGCCCCCCTTGTGTGTCATTCCCTCCGTCCCAACCCCCCCATGTGTGTCATTCGCTCCATCCAGCCCGTCCATGTGTGTCATTCTCTCTCCACTACTGTAAAGTAAGTAGTGTCTGTTGCTGTGTGTGTGTACAGGGTGCATTGTGTGTTTCTGTGTGTGTGTAAAGGATGTGTTGTGTGTTTTTGTGTGTGTAAGGGATGCATTGTGTGTGTGTGTGTGTATGTAGGGATGCATTATGTGTGTGTGTTGGAATGCACTGTGTGTGTGTGAAGGGATAGATTGTGTGTGTGTGTGCTGGGATGCACTGTGTGTGTATGTAGGGATGCATTGTTTGTGTGTGTGTGTGTGTGTGTGTGTGTGTAGGGAAGCATTGTGTGTGCGGATGTGTAGCGATTCATTGTGTTTGTGTGTGTATGGATGCAGTATGCAGTGTGTGTGTAAGAAAGCATTGTGTGTGTGTGTGTTGGGATGCAGTACGTGTGTGTAGGGGTATGTGTAGGGATGCAGTGTGTGTGTGAGAGCGTGTTTGCTGAGTAGGATAGAGGTTGTGGGGGCTTAAAAGAGCATCTTTTGACCTGTCCAGCGGCACTCTAGCCTGGCGGAGGTCACTACGCCCTCTCACCTCTATACTCCAACAACACAAGATTGAATATCGATGGCGGTCCTCCCGAACCCTGATGGTACAGCAGGGGCTGAACACGCACATAGTACAAGACATCCAGGATTCTCCAGCCCTACCGCATGACCTGCCGCATGACCCCCTCTCCCAGGAGGGGCCACCCAACAATGCCTCACCAACCCACCACACATGGAATCCGGCTAGGGTGACCCTATTCAAGGATCCACGCCGGACTCCTACGCAGCGGTCACCACTTCACCCAAGGGGTCCCTGGCTATTTACCAAGCCATCAAGGGGATGCAACAAGTGCTCAATGCTGCCACTAACAGTGTACCCTTTTTAACTGCGGCACCCCAGGACCACCGAGTGCGGGACACAGACCACCGCCACAAGGCACCACGAGATCCCACAAGACTTCGTATAGTGACACCGATACCCAGGCAGCTACATGGACTTAGAGACCGCATCCTCTGCCGGAAGCACAGCCCAGAATAGACTATGCTCATATGGACTCATGGACTGGGGGTAATGATATTAATGACACTGCTGAAACCCGTTCCTGGTGGTCCCATGGACAGTTTACTTTAACAAAGCAGTTAATACTCAGGCTAGACTAAGTTATAATGCTACCTATTTTAAACAATCTAGCGTTGATGAACATCACATACTCTATCTTATGTACTTGTTTTGCCATTTAATAGCCATCTTGTTCACTTTTATTTGCCCTTTGACTAATTGTTGTACAGTACACTTCTGTGTACCCTACATGTAGGCATGTACCCTACACATTAGCTTGCCGAACATCGTATAATGCTACCCCTACTAGAATAGCAGCCTGTCAATCCTAACATTAGGCTCTCGAGGCACCTATGTCATATCACAGGCAAGCTACACATTTATAGCCGTAAGCGGCACCAACAGAACTATAAGCGACCCTACTCTAGCAGGTTACTCTATGTAAGCAAACCGTTAAGCTCCTATTAGGCACATACGCTCTAGTTAATAGTTTTCACTAGCGTTTTATATATATATATATATTTTTTTGTTTGTTTTTTTTTTGTTTGTTTGTTTAAAGAGGAAGAAAAAAGAAAACAAAAGGGGGAAAACAAACTGCATTACTTGTATTATTCTTTAGTTACTAACTTACCTCATGCAGGAACTAATCCTGTTTGTATGTTAAACTTACATCTAAATTCGATGCTCCAACATTGCACTACTTAAGCCCAGGCCCGGACTGGCCATAGGGCACACCGGGCAAATGCCCGGTGGGCCGCGGTGGCCGTGGGCCGAGGCCGGCAGGGGAGGTCCCAGGATCTCCCCTGCCGGTCTTTGCAGGGCCGGCACTCTCCTAGCGCCGGCCCCGCTGTTTGCCACAACGGGCCGGTAGGGAGATCAAAGATCTCCCTCACCGGCCCACATGCGGCCGCCGGCGGGGAGGGGGAGAGGGAGGGAGCCAGCCAGCCTGGAGAGAGGACCCGGCGGAGCTCTAATTTGCAGCTCCGCCGGGTTCCTCTCGCGAGATCCGGCGCGTTGCCATGGCAACGACCGGATCTCGCGAGAGTGAACTCTAGCCTCACGGGCTAGAGTTCACTCACCCACGAGGACCACCAGGGAACCCCACCACCCTGCCTTCCAGCGTGCCGGACCCCCCCTCCCAGGCTAAAGGTAAGAAGGGAGGGGGGGGGAACATAGTGTCTGTTTTTTTATTTACCCCCCCCTACACACACACAATAACATTTATACAGCACTCTCTCACACCCATCACACACAGCACTCTCTCACACAGCACTCTCACACCCATCACACACAGCACTCTCTCACACAGCACTCTCACACCCATAACACACAGCACTCTCTCACACAGCACTCTCACACCCATAACACACAGCACTCTCTCACACAGCACTCTCACACCCATCACACTCACACAGCACTCTCACACCCATCACACTCACAGCACTCTCACAGAGCACTCACACACACACAGCACTCTCAGAGCACTCTCTCACACAGCACACTCTCACACAGCACTCTCACATCCATCACTGACACACAGCACTCTCACACAGCACTCTCACATCCATCACTGACACACAGCACTCTCACACAGCACTCTCACATCCATCACTGACACACAGCACTCTCACACACGGCACTCTCACACACATCACACACACACGGCACTCTCACACACGGCACTCTCACACACATCACACACGGCACTCTCACACACCGCACCTCTCACATACACACAGAACCCCCCCAACACACTGCACCACACACATACACAATACTTCCAAATATATATATATATATATATATATCTACACACACACACACACACACTACACTCTTAAAGGACCACATTAGCCACCCAGACCACTTCAGCTTAATGAAGTGGTCTTGGTGCCAGGTCCTTCTAGGGTTAACCCATTGTTTTATAAACATAGCAGTTTCAGAGAAACTGCTATGTTTATCAATGGGTTAAGCCTTCCCCCAAAGCCTCTAGCAGCTGTCTCATTGACAGCCGCTAGAGGTGCTTGCGTGCTTTTCACTATGAAAATCACAGTGAGAGCACGCAAGCGTCCATAAGAAAGCATTATAAATGCTTTCCTATGTGAACGGCTGAATGCGCGTGCAGCTCTTGCCGCGCATGCGCATTCAGCCGACGGGGCGGATCGGAGGAGGAGAGCTCCCCGCCCGGCGCTGGAAAAAAGGTAAGTTTAACCCCTTTCCAGAGCCGGGCGGGAGGGGGTCCCTGAGGGTGGGGGCACCCTCAGGGCACTATAGTGCCAGGAAAACGAGTATGTTTTCCTGGCACTATAGTGGTCCTTTAACATACACACTCTGGATCCCCTATACACACACTAGATTCCTTGTAAGCAAACACATACTACACCCCTAAACACACACACACTATAGCCTGTATGCACACACTTGCTATATCCCCAATACACACATTCTCTACAGCCCATAGCCACATATGCATCACATTACACCACAAACACAACACGACTAAAACTGACCTTATTACACAATACCACACCACGACCAGCTCACTCTACACACACGCAATACCACAAGCAGGCTCCAAACACATGCATGTAAAAAATGTACTTTGTAATGGGGATAAATGGATGTTCAATGTAGAATCTTCTTAATTTCTTATCTTCAGTTGATTGATATATATACGTCTTTTGTATATATATTCTTGGGCCAAATGCTCGCCACAATAATATATGTCTATATTATTGAAAAGTAGTAATACGCAATCTGACTTACGGTTTCTTCAGGTTTATTCTTAGTTACGGATACATAAAACATAATATAGGATAATGGACATTCAACAGCAGATGGTAATTGCTGGACTTCTGATGGGAGAGTTACATCGTTGTACAGAGCCAAGCCAAGACAAGACTAGACTGAGAGACCTCGTGTCCCTCTGTTACTATATAGAAGTGCTAATACTAACGTCAGCATATAACTCTAGCCATATAAGGACAAAACCCCCACATCCACATTCCAGAGCTCTCGGACAAAGAAAGCCTTGTGACTTATTGATACCATCTGTTACTTATGTCAATCCACACATCCATATATATAATCAATAGAAACATAGAATATGCAATATTCTACATTCCCTCTGTTTATGGTTTGTTTTAAAACCATAACACAATGTCAATAACCTGTCCATTCATACATCACTTGTATCACATTCATTGAGCATAGAACAAGATGTAGTCACAACTTTCTATTATATGAGAGTTCTTAGAAGGTCGAGTTTCTATCCCTTATACTGCTTACTTTACTTCAAATTCCCTCTGTTTCAGCTATGTATTGATATCCATATCCATGTTACATCATAACTACTTGAACATAATATATACATATATCACAATAATAAATGAATAAAATAAAATATTTACAAATGTTGATCCAATAAACAATAAAGCAATCAGAAAGATCTACCTGCTCAGGTACAATCATGTCTTTGTAGACAACAAAATCAAGATCGTAACTTTCTAAATAATAATAACTGTGTTTCACTATCATATTCCTACAGACACATATAGCATAGTATTTTCATTCTTAATACCTGATATTACTTGAGTACTAATACATGTATTACTATAATATACGTCCAATTATATTTCCATGAATCGTATGGTTTCTAGCAACCTTAAAATCTTTAGGTCATTTGTATTCATGAATTACATTCCTATACCATTAATACCATCTAGTGATGATTGTATCAGTACTTTACAATCATAGTATTTAATTTGTATATTCAGTAGGCTCTCACTACCTGAAATATACCAACACTACTTATAAGTCTCATTCAAAGGATGTGTTATCAACCATGAAGTTCTATAATAATTCTTCAAATAATGTTCATGGTGTTGACAATACTTATTGTTCTAGAAATTCTCCATCCAGAAATCTTTCTATCATAGATTTGTTTTTGTTCACATAATTATAATTTTCACTAAAATTCCACCTTGTAGTAACAAACTTTAAATTCAATCGAAACATGGTTTACTTGAAAAGAATTTGGAAAGAATACTTTAAATTAATTATCATCACTCTCCTCTTTAGACCTTAATTGTGATGACTTATTAATGTAATACATCTTAAAAGCAGGATTGTCCTAATGTTCTGACCAATCCATATTCCTTAGTACACTTCAACTGACTAAAATAAAATAAACAAAAATAAACTTGGGGTCATACTGCCCAGAAACTCTTATTCCTAGTCTGTGTCTAACAAACTCAGGGAAATCTTAACAACGTATTCATTGGATATCGCCATATCCAGAAACCTATTCTCCCTAGTCCACACCTTTATAGACTTAGGTCAAATATAATTGTGTACTATGCTCTTTCAATTCAATTCAATTCCTCTTGGATCTCTGAACTCTTATATCCAAGGCCTTCTTAATGTATATAATTACTTAATATTAATCAATATAAATTATTCTTCCTTAGTTTTCTTCCTTATGTTACCATAGTTTGTTTTACTTCACCTCGATATAAACATATTATTCCATTATATTTAATCTATGAAAGCCTATTGAACGCAATCTTTGCAGTATTAAATAACCATGATCCTTATTGTATGAACTTCATATTTTATCTACCTCTGATACTTCTCATTCTATGTATAGGTAATAATGTAATAGTTATTTTCATAATACTATACTTTCGTAATTGTACTCCATGTGTTATATAGCTATAAGTACTCTCTTTTGGTATTAATACTCATAACCGTTAAATAACTTTTCATTGTCTGTTTTCTTCTTCATTAATATTTAGGAATATATATGTATGTTAGTGTCAATCTTTTATTTCTTTGTAAGTCTGTTAATCTTCTGTATCGAATGAACTCTGTAGAATCTTCCATCACAGTTTGCAGATCAGATGAAAAGTCTCTTTCCAACAGTCGATGTCCAGTTGTCTGAAGGAATGCTTTCCTGATTTATTGCCACATGGATCTGTCACGCTTTACCTACATTAAAACAAATAACATGTGCAGCATCAATACAATGGCTTACAATGTTTATATCTCATTATTATTACACAGTTTAACATTGAATTATATTGACTACACAAAACATACTAATTTCTTCTCATGAGATCTACCATCTAGTGGTCATTACATTTATGCCATGTGATGTATAATCTTTCTGAACATTTTAATTTTCCAAACTTTTTAATACTCATACCTTATTAATCATACCCCCCTTTTAAACTGTTTAATAATCTGGAGGTATAACCTAATCACATGTCAGATGTTACAACAAAATATTGTTTTCCACTATACTTTAACAATAGCAGCCATTTTGTCTTAACACTGGCACCATTTTGTCACATGAAACAAACTACAAAAACATATATTGTTTCCTTCATCAAATGTATTTTTAAATCTAGGTTTTATTCTATCAAAACGTGTGTCTTCTATGTAGTCAAAATATATGTATGTCCAGGCTTTGCAAAATATAGTAATCCATTATCAGTCATGACATTAAAATCTCATTCTCATGAATTAAATCAAAGATTTTAAATCAACCTCAGAAGTAACAACATTGTTTTTTCCTTCTGTAAAATGATTGGAGTTACTGTATTATTGCATACACCCAATATAACATACATTGCATGTTCCTAACTGCTACATTAGTGTATTTCATTCTGCAATATTTGCAATCTTGATGTAAATTTTTATTTTAATTAATTAACCTAATACTTTCTTATAACACACATAAAAACAATGAAAAAACAGTTCAGACTAACAATTCATTAAAACAACAAACTAACATAGATCTCTATTCTTGTGTGCAGTTCTTAATTCTGGAATCAGCCTGTGTACATCTGTTGGCACACATATCCATGCTCATTCCCTAAACTGATCGTATCTCTTGAAGTTACCTGATTCTTATAACTTTCTGTGTTACACTGCATTGCTTGTCTGTCTCCTAATTTCGATTTAGCTAAAATTACTTTTATTTGTCTGATTATCAGTTTACAAGGAAAGGCTTTAATTGATTTATCTCCATTTTCTCTGTCAAAATTTTCAATCAACAAATTTAATTTCTCATTTGCTTTTGATTTGATATCTCGGATAAAATATCTGCAAGATCTTAAATAATGTTGTTTATTGCACCAAAAACAAATAACTTTAGGAGTTATATTCTGCCTTTGATTTGAACAAATTGGGAGGGGCTCAGCTGTCTGTATCACTCTACACTCTGTCCTAGAAGAAGAAGAAGGAGGAGTGTAAAACCTGCACTTCTTCCTCTGCCTAAATCCACAAGTCGTTTTAACCCCTTCATTATTGGTTTCCCTCCTTAAGTTATCCAAGAACAAAGCTACTTCTGTCAAAGTGCTTTTTTCTCTAGCTAACACAATTGCAGTTGGATCTAGATCTTGAAATTTTTTCACAAATTCATTAATTAACTGATCTTCAGAAAAATCAGCAACAAGTCTATATGCACTTTCAAATTTTACAAGAAAACTAAAATATCCTCCCCCTTGTGTGGTTTTAGTTTTTCCAACATGTCAATGTCTGCAAAATCATTCCCTGTTGTTAATTTTATTAATTGTGTTAATCTGTCTTGCTTATTTCCATATATTATTTCATCATTGTCCTCACATTTTACAAGCGTGGTCAGCCTACATGCCATTTGAGTCGGCAGCCATATTTGAAATAGTCTATTCCTTTGTTCGTCATTTAGGCTGTATTTGTCTAAATTAGACTCAAACATTTCAGCATTAGTAAATGCATCCACTGACGTGTCATAAACTGGAATACATTTCACAATTTTCATTAATTGTTCATGGATCTTCAAATTAAGTTTTGCAGTTCTGTCTTGAAATTTGCATTTCTGCAAATCACTCTGTGAGGATACATTTTCAGTATCTATTGGTTCTGGGATTAAATTCTGTGCCTGTATTTTTCTTGTATTAACACACACTAGTTTAGCTTCATTTCTAAGCTGGCAAATAAGATCATTTCTTAGTTCAACTCTATCCTCTAATTCACAGACTTTTTCTGACAATGTTCTCTCTGTTACATTGTTACACTGGTCATTTAAATCTGATTTGTCTTCTGTTAACCCATTAAAATCTACTTCTTTATCTGCTGATTCTAAATTGTCTTGACCTGCATTTCGTTTACAAATCAATGCATTGTAAGTACAGATTAGTTTCATAACATTTCTGATCTTTTGTTTTTTCTTATTAACAAACAATTTCTTGGCAATTTCACTATTGGCAATTTCACATTGTGTGTATAAAGATTGCCACAATACAGCATCTGAATAGCTGCTATTAAATGCAAACTGCAATTTACTTTTCTCTGCAATATCATTTATGAATTCCATGTTACTCACCAGATCAGTTATCTCTGTCTATTTCGTTGCTTCATCCACACAGCTGCGCAGTTCTGGACGCTTGATTCTGGACGCGTGACAATCTCTGCCACGTGCTTGCTTCTAGAATTCACATTGCATCTTGTGCTTTTTGTCTCAGTTTTAGAAAATAGTCTTGTACAGTCTTTGTGTTTTGAAAATTTTCTTTTTCTTACAAACCACAGTTCTTCTGTGACAGTCAGTCTAGATTCTTTTTTTCTCTTCAAGTTTGTTTTCCCAGTTCCAAAATAGCTTTGTAACTCAATTCTTCTCTCTCCCCCCTTGAAGTGGGAACAAAACTTGAATAGAAGACTGGCAGGCTAGCCAATGTAAAAAAATGTAGATGGATGGATGTTCAATGTAGAATCTTCTTAATTTCTTCTTATCTTCAGTTGATTGATATATATACGTCTTTTGTATATATATTCTTGGGCCAAATGCTCGCCACAATAATATATGTCTATATTATTGAAAAGTAGTAATACGCAATCTGACTTACGGTTTCTTCAGGTTTATTCTTAGTTACGGATACATAAAACATAATATAGGATAATGGACATTCAACAGCAGATGGTAATTGCTGGACTTCTGATGGGAGAGTTACATCGTGGTACAGAGCCAAGCCAAGACAAGACTAGACTGAGAGACCTCGTGTCCCTCTGTTACTATATAGAAGTGCTAATACTAACGTCAGCATATAACTCTAGCCATATAAGGACAAAACCCCCCACATCCACATTCCAGAGCTCTCGGACAAAGAAAGCCTTGTGACTTATTGATACCATCTTTTACTTATGTCAATCCACACATCCATATATATAATCAATAGAAACATAGAATATGCAATATTCTACAATGCACAATACTCTTTCCTGGCCTTTTATCTCCTGGTATCCATTTATAGACACCAGAGACAAGTTGCAAGGAAACACAGTGCAAGCATGTTATTAAATTTGCTTGCACTGTGCAGAACAAATACAGGACTTTTTTCTCATGCTAGAGCTCTTCAGTAGAGCTCTGCGCATGGTCTGCCCTGGAAGAGCATTGAACCAACATGCTCACTTTGAGAGGAGGCGTGTTTGTCATTGGTGATGACAAAACACACCTCCTCTGCCCCGCCCCCTTTTTAGTGGGCCGCTGTGTTAAAAAAATGCCCGGGCCGAATTTTTCTCCCAGTCCGGCCCTGCTTAAGCCTGATAAAATAATAAAAAATTGTGCCAGTTAATCTTATACCACGCATGTTACGCGTGGGAAAGCCAGAGGACTGCTTTCGGGGGAACCTCAGGCCTGACTGTATCATTTACGTACACTGCAAAAAAAAAGAATTAAAGAAAAGGAAAAAAAGGAAATAAAAGAAGAAAACATGAAACGTTATTCAATGTACGGAAATAAGCGCTTATAATTAACCTACACAGAGCTGCCGTAATATATACCATAGACTACCTCTCGTTATTTAAAAATAAAATAAAAATGTTGTCTAGTTCGGGACCAGATTTTCTAGGCTCTCATCAGCTATTCATAGTCAGCTTTGTGTCCAGTGGTAGTTAAGGAGCAGCAGGTTAGCATGTTACCACATCCCCAGCAGTCAAATAGTCTAACCGCAATAGCTTGAGCTACGAATTAGCATTTTGGTACAACATTTATTGTACTGTTACAAAAGATGCCTCAGTATTGTTTTAACGATGTTTTATAATTACACAAGCAAGAATCTACACTGTTGGAATAATAATCCTAATCACTTAAAAAATGTGCCTGACTAACATATGTCACAACCTGTATTGCAAATGTTTTCTAAACTTATCCTGATGTCGCTTTTGTGGCGCACCAGGGCTATTCATTACTATTGTGCAAAAAAAAAAAGAATTAAAAAAAAGCATCTTTTTTAATATTTATTTTGTAATGTAATTTTAAAAAAAATAATATTTAGCATATCTCCCCCTCCCTGTGTCCTACCAGCATCCAGATATGGGTCAGCATATTCCCTGGTGGTCCAGTGGTGCTGCAGAGGCTCTCTGCCTTCACCTCTGCCGGACAAAGTCTCTTCCCGTGAGTCCTGGCACAAGTATAATAAACTTATGTTATCTACTCCTATTAGCATTCTCCAATTCTATATTCAGGATCTGAATTTAAACAAATGGGAAAAATGTGGCAATTTAAAACTAAATTTAAATTACCCCATCAGGTACTATTCTAACATTTGATAATTTAAAAATAGTTTATGGACTCCCTGAAGCATATAACTGCATTAGGATCAAGCATTTCATTAATAGTATAGGGATTGAAAAAAATCCCAATTTCAAAAATTTTAAAAATATACAACATAAAAATAAATTAATTTCTGAAGCGAGACATAAACATTCTAAACCTGAGCACAACCTGCATGACCAGGCATTTACATGCAAAGTACGAGCTGCAGTGGAGTAAGCACCTCAAAAACCAAGAAAGGTTTCAGGCTCCTTCTGCTTCCTCTTCTGCTGCTGTCTCGGCTTCTTCCTCCACCTCTGGAGTGACAGTGGCACCTGCCACCCAGCAAACAGAAGATGTGGCAGCAATGCCACCAGGTCCGCCAACGTCCCCAAGCATCTCCACACCATCACATGGAAGTGTTCAAATGTCCATCTCCCAAACACTGGAGAGAAAGAGGAAGTACGCCCCTACCCACCCGCGATCCCTGGCCCTGAATGCCAGCATTTCAATATTCCTGACCTTTGAACTACTGTCATTCAGTCTGGTGGAGACGGACAGTTTTAAAAACCTGGTGGCAGTGGCTGTCCCAGAGTACGTGGTTCCCAGCTGCCACTACTTTTCCAGACGAGTCATCCCTTCCCTGCACAACCAATTGGTGGATAAAATCAAGTGTGCACTGCGCAACGCCATCTGTGGCAAGGTCCACATAGCCACTGATACGTGGACCAGTAAGCACGTGCAGGGACGCTATATCTCCTTAACTGCACACTGGGCAAATGTAGTGGTGGCTGGGCCTGAGGCGGATAGCAGTTTGATGCATGTCCTTCCACCACCGATTATTGCAGGGCATTTCTCTTTGCCTCCTGTTGCCTCCTCCTCCTACTCCGCTTCCTCCTCCTCTACCACCTCCTCATCCGATCAGCGTAACACCTTCACCACTAACTTCAGCACAGCCAGGGGGAAACGATAGCAGGCTGTTTTAAAACGCATATGTTTGGGGGAAAAACTCCACACCGCGCAGGAGCTGTGGACAGGCATGGAACAACAGACCGATGAGTGGTTGTTGCCACTGAGCCTCAAGCCCGGCCTGGTGGTGTGCGATAATGGGCGAAATCTCGTAGAAGCTCTGGGCTTAGCCAGTTTGACGCACATCCCTTGCTTGGCGCATGTGCTGAATTTGGTGGTGCAGAAATTCCTGAAAAACTACCCAGATATATCAGAGCTGCTGCAGAAAGTGCAGGCCCCCTGTGCAGGGTTAGCATGGCCGAAATGTGGAAAAGCTTTGTCAGCACGCCAGAACAACCAGCACCACCAGCTGATATGGAACAGTACGTGTGCACACGCCTACACGTACTGACTGATTGGTCTGCCCCATTCAACTTCTGGTCTACAAATTGGGCACATGGCCTGAGCTTGCCCTTTATGCCTTGGAGGTGCTGGCCTGCCCTGCAGCCAGTGTATTGTCTGAACATGTGTTGAGCACGGCAGGGGGCGTTATCACAGACAAGCGCAGCCGCCTGTCCACAGCCAACGCGGACAAGCTCACATTTATTAAAATGAACCAGGCATGGATCCCACCAGACTTGTCTGTACCTTGTGCAGAATAGACATTTATACAAGCCTCACTCAGCCATTGTTATACTCAAGTGCACTTATTCTTTGTTTTCTTTTTTTATATGTGCCAATATTTTGGGGGCTACTCCAACTAAAAAAAACAAAAAACAGTGTTGGCTACCTCCTCCTCCTCCTCCACCGCCCCTTCCACCTACACTGCCACAGTCACCGCCTCCTCAACCTCCTACTCCACATCCACCTCCTCCTCCTAGTTCAAGATTATTATTTAAAAAATTTATGTATTTTATGTTATTTTAAGTTATTTCCCTATCCACATTTGTTTGCAGGGCACTTGTCCTACTCTTACCCCAATTTTACTTCCTTTTGCAGCCCTCTAGCCCTTTCCAGGACTAGAGCCATTTTATTGCCCAAAAGTTCGGGTCACCATTGACTTCAATGGGGTTCGGGGTCAAGTTCGGGTCAAGTTCGAGGCCGAATTCGAACTTTTTGCTCATGTTTGGCCGAACCCGGTGAAGCCGAACATCCAGGTGTCCGCTCATCTCTACTTATGTACTGTTGAAAAAATCAGTTCATAACTTAAACCTTCAAGAAAATTATTTTAAAATAATCCACAGATGGTATCTTACTCCAAACAAGATCCATAAATTTGATAGGAAATTTTCATATTCATGTTGGAGATGCTTTAATGGCATTGGTAAAATTTATCATATGTGGTGGGAATGTGAAAGACTGCAAGAAATTAAGAACGGGATTTACGATGTTCTTTTGAAGATTTTTGATCATAGTGTATCGATTTTTTAAAAAATTTTTAGTTCTACATGACATTTTAACTGTCAATGTCATAATACTGTTTGCTTTTACTGCAATAAAATACACATATTTGTATTCAGCAAAGTCTCACGTGTAAGACAGTACCCCCTATGTACAGGTTTTATGGCGTTTTGGGAAGTTACAGGGTCAATTTAGGCACGTTACATTTGAAATTGAAATTCGCCAGATTGGTTACGTTGCCTTTGAGACTGTATAGTAGCCCAGGAATGAAATTTACACCCATAATGGCATACCATTTGCAATAGTAAACAACCCAAGGTATTGCAAATAGGGTATGTCCAGTCTTTTTTAGTAGCCATTTGGTCACAAACACTGGCCAAAGTTAGCGTTAGTATTTGTTTGTGTGTGAAAAATGCAAAAAACGCCAATTTTGGCCAGTGTTTGTGACTAAGTGGCTACTAAAAAAGACTGGACATACCCCGTTTGCAATACCTTGGGTTGTCTACTATTGCAAATGGTATGCCATCATAGGGGTAATTTTCATTCTTGGGCTACCATAGGGTCTCAAAGGCAACCTAACCAATCTGGCGAATTTTAATGTGAAAAAAATGAAACGCAAGCCTTATATTTGACGCTGTAACTTTTGAAAACACCATAAAACCTGTACATGAGGGGTACTGTTGTACTCGGGAGACTTCGCTGAACACAAATATTTGTGTTTCAAAACAGTAAAAAGTATTGCAGCAATAATATCGTCCGTGTAAGTGCTGTTTGTGCGTGAAAAATGCAAAAAACTTCACTTTTACTGGCGATATCATCGTTGTAATACATTTTACTGTTTTGAAACACTAATATTTGTGTTCAGCGAAGTCTCCCGAGTAGAACAGTACCCCCCATGTACAGGTTTTATGGTGTCTTGGAAAGTTATAGGGTTAAATATAGTGCTAGCAAATTAAATTCCCTTTACTTTCGGCATGGGTTGTCAGGCAGGTCCCGCTAATTGTAATTAATTAAGATACCTAATTATGTAAAAATATTACATAAATATATATGTAGAATTAATATATGTATATATATATACGTATGTGTATATATATGTATATATCTATATAGTTTTTTTTAAATATTTTTATTTATATATATAGGTATATATATATATATATATATATAGTGATATATACGTATATATTTATGTATATAGATATATATATAGTATTTCGTTCTACGTGTATTTTGATATATATATATATATATATTAATTTCACAATACAGTTAGAATGAAATAACACACATCTATATATTTTTTAATTATTTATTTTTAATTATTTTTTTAATTTTATTTTTTAACGTGTTTACATATTTATTTATTTTATATTAGAATAGGGCGTAATAGTACGCCCTCCAGTCTTAAGGGGGTAATGGGACTTGGGACAGTGTTAAGGGGGTAATGGGACTTAAAAGCAACTGAAAACACTTTTCTAACAAACTGATCTCCAATGATCGCACATCCCAGATGAGAATCTGGCCAGAAATCTCAGCCAACAGCAAGCTGAGAGCACTCAACTCAATGCTGTGTAGTATGTGTTTGGAGTAGTGGGAGTAACTTTTTCCCAGAGCAGACAATTATTGTGGTTTAACCCCTTAAGGACACATGCCATGTGTGACATGTCATGATTCCCTTTTATTCCAGAAGTTTGGTCCTTAAGGGGTTAAGGTATCAGAGAAGAGCTTTTCCCCCTATAATAAGTGGTATAATAATGGTGATTCATTTTAATAGACCCATGTCCTCTGCCACATTTTTCTTTATTGTTGAACTGTCATCCCCTGTCCTTTTTGCCTTGTCTTTTATTGTATGATCTGAGGCTGACACACCAGAATGGGAAATTGCAGCAGATACTGGCAGGACATTCCAGCAGTTACAGGCTACAATCAAGCATAATATGTAGAACAGGGCTTTAAATACACAGAGGACACATACCCATTGTGTGTCTGCTGTTTATTGCTGCTATAGTGATGACGAGTTCACCTTCTGACTGTGTGCAGATAAAGCAACACTCTTCTCAGTGGATGTAAATTGTAAATGTTTGTCTATGTCATGAGGTGATTAAGGCAAGGGTGGAGTAATTCCTCCTGTGTTGCTTTCGGTGCTACCTTTATAACACAAACGCACAGCTTACTCACTGTAATTTACACCCTCTGAGTGTATTTTTTTTTTAAGTAGCCTATTTTAAAACAGTTACATAGTATTTAAGGAGTTAAGTTGCATGGTAGTAAAAAAGCAGGTAATTACAAGCATGAGACATTCAGGAATTGATGCAGAGAGGTAAATCTGTGTTTATGAAATAACATTAGTCAAAAATCTTTGTGATGTACACAGTACTATAATTAAAATGAAAGAGGTATCTGCCTTATAAAGATAAAGAACGTGTTTTCAACTTGCACATATTTTTATTAGTTAATAAAATATGTTCTAACCACTAGATGACCAATATGCTCATTTTATGGGTTTTTTATGTGGTCTTTAACCCCTTCACAACCAAGCGGCTTGCAAAAAAACACCTCCAGTAGTATGTATTTGGAGTATTTTGGGTGTCCTGAGAAGTCATTTTTAAATGTGCTTTTTGTTTTAGTATGAATAGATACATTATTTAATGGAAACAAAAATGTTGTTTGAACTAAAAATTAAAAAAAAAAAATTCATGCACACAGACATATACACAGATATTCCAGACACATTCACTAATACAACTACTAGAAAGATACACACACACACATTCAGTGCCACACACTGACCCTCATACTTAAGCCCCCACAAATAAACAATGATGTATATATTTTAAGGCTTTGCCTGTAGTTGTGGGAGGGGCTTGATCTCCCCTTAAAAGGGCTGACAATCCACTCCCAACTTATTGTGGATTGTCTGGCGAGTCACTTGCGGTCCGACCGCCATCTTGTTTTTTTTACCTGTCTTCCCTCGTGGTCCTGGCTCCTCTTCTACCCATGGTTCTTCACTTCCGCGTTGATCCTGAGAAAGGTCCTTGTCGCAATTCCAGAGGTCCTGCTGCCAGGAGCTGGTGAGGTCCACGAGGCTGATCGGTACAGTATGTTTCCCCGTCGGGTGCCTCTTAGCAAGCCATCGGGTCAGTAGCTCGCCCCCCCTTCCTTCTCACAAGGTTCTCCCGGTGTTCTATCAGTTTGGTATACCCCGTCAGATTGCTATACCCACGTCACTTCCGGGGAGGGGAATCAGCTGTCTCCTGTGCTGCACATGCGTGCTAGCACTCCTGTTACTCCTCCACAGCAAGGTCCTGGAAGGTAAGTAAAACTAGTTTTACACTTTCATTATAGTTAGTGCATTCACTAAGCTTAGGACATGGGACATTTAGGGTTAATGTTGGGGTTCAAATTAGGGTTAGGATTAGGGACTTGTTCCTATTTAGTGATATTTCACATTAGGGGAATATCACTAAATAGTGATTTCTCACACTTTATTTTAACCCTTACCCCAAGGGTTAGGGTAAGAATAGAGTGTGAGAGAGGTTAGAAGCACTTACCTAACCCTAATTTGTACCCTCACTTAACCCTAAATGTCCCGTGTGCCTAAGCTTAGTGAATGCACTAACTATAATGAAAGTGTAAAACTAGTTTTACTTACCTTCCAGGACCTTGCTGTGGAGGAGTAGCAGGAGTGCTAGCACGCATGTGCAGCACAGGAGACAGCTGATTCCCCTCCCCGGAAGTGACGTGGGTATAGCAATCTGACGGAGTATACCAGACTGATAGAACACCGGCACTGCGCATCAGCTAGCACAGTCCCCTCGCACTTAAGCCCCCCCACATACACGCCAGACTCACCACGTGTACATTTGTTTACCTTGTGGGTGTGTTCGGCAAGCCTAATCACTTCAATGCAGTTCGCATGATTCACTTTTGGCAATTCTGTTCGGCTCTACTAGAGCATTATTAATAGCTGCACCTTCATTCCCCTTTAGTTCAGCTAAAATCCAGCCCTTTGTTTTAAAAGGTATCGGGTTGATTAAAGTCATGTCGCCACCTGGTGGCCTGATTACGTAATATCATGTAATAACTGTGATTACGTTTAAATTAGTATTGCTGTCGGTAGTAAGGTTCTTTAGTCAGGTGTATATATAACCCAAGGGGTCTGTAATAGCTCCTACATCCTTTATCAAAGGGGTCATGTATTTTTTCACTTTTCTGTTGCTTCTGACTATGTTCATCATTTTCCTGAACTGGTTAGAACGCTTACTCACTACATAACCTCACAAATGCAGCCATTGTCGGTTCACCACACAGTACATTCATTTGGGTTCTTTTAAACCGATTTGCATATGAATTGTTTCACGTTGGCTAAACATACGAATGATTAAGTGAAACAGTTATTCCATACAGGGGTTCCCTCCTCCTTGGGCAGTATGTTTCTGGTTATGAGATTGTTCATCTTAGGGAACAGGCGAGCGTTTATAATTATAGCATTATTCTGTACACATGATTCCCCCCCCTTTTGGCAGTTATTTGCTGGATTTTATGATGGTTCATGAATACAGTCGATTGGCCTGGTTTAAGTCATATGCCCCCATTGGTTAGAATGGTTCTTACAGCTTACATTTAAAGGGATTTATTTGTGGCTATTTGAATATACTGTATTCGGCTGTTTAAGTTAATTTTAGCTGACATTTGTCATGATGTTCCCTAAAGTTTTCATTGCAGGAATTAAGTTTAAGATTTTTAACACTTCACTTAAACCAGACTATTCATAGACTTATCTGCACCGCATTCCTCCACCATTCCCAGCCTTAATTCCCTTATACCCTCAGACGGATTTTCCTTACATATGTCACTATCGACAATGCCATTTGGGCTTATTTGATGGCTAGTACAGGCGCATGGCTCAGTAGAACAGACATTGGTAACACTTTTAAGCTGTTTCCCATTCACCTTTCACTGTGGCATCTGCATGACAGTTAAATAGCAGGGGCTTTATTAAATTTTTCTCACGACTCACTTCTGGCTCCATAAGGCAGCCCAATAAATTTTGACACGGTTGCCGGAACTTTGTGTTGGTTATTGCTTAATATGTGCAGATATCCATCTGTTATTCACTACCTGGACAATTTTCAATCCATGGGTCGCAGCACGTCATCTACTGCCACCCTCTCGTTCATATCTTTCTGCTTAGCATCAGCCTGACTCAAACTTTATCAGGTACGATGTCATAAACCTGTAAATTTTCTAGGTTTTGAGTGGTACTGGCTTCCTGAGATTTAGGTTGTCCAACTAGGTTTCTGTTTCTGGTCTTAATCCATAAGCTAATGGTCCCGTGAGGCCAACACCCATCCTCATACTCAGGTATACGTCCCTTGGGCCAAATCATAGTTAGCCGCCTCGCATTGTTGCATAGAGAGGGCCTCCCATGTCACTCCCCTTCTATCTTATGCTTTAGTTCTCACCGAGAGGCCGACACCCCGCCACAACGTTTCGGTGGCCTCATATTTCCCTTTGGGCCAACGCATAGGTAGCGCCTCTCATGCCGCTTGGCAATTAGTAGGGACTCCTCTGTCACGTTCTCAATAGCATAATTCTTCGCCACTTGGCATCTAGCTAGCCTACCAGTGCCCAGCCTCTTTGTCTCAGAATAGTAATGTTTGCTGTGGTATGTATTTTGGGGTTCACTTCTTTTTGCCACCTTAACTTAAAATTACTCTGTTACCTACTAAAAACAATGGTGTCCTGGGTAATATTTCATCACCTTCCCGTAACAACCAAACCAACCAACCAACCAACCAACCAACCAACCAACCATTATTAGAACTTCACGGCTCCATCCCTACGACATCTATATTCATGCATTAAGTTTGCTTACTATTAACTAGGCTCTGCCTAAATGCAACCTTTTTCCAGGACACTCCTTCCGTATAGGTGCGGCATCTGCAGCTTCCTCCAACCACATTCTAGCTCATATCATCAAGGCTATGGGACGCTGGAAACCCTCCGCCTATACTCTTTACATTCCAAACCCAGTTAAAGAGTTAACACAAGCTTTTCGTGACTTGTCCAAATAAACAATGTTTTATTATGTGTATAAATTTTGTATGGTACTTTTCTTTTTGCCCACTTTTATTAAAGGCCTACTGCTTTCTCGGTTCCGGCACACCACAACCGACTGGTGTCCATTTGTATATGTTTATTGGTTATAATGTGTTATGTTACCTTTTTCATTATGGCCAGATTGCCCCGACTACAAATTTTAACCCCTTAATGACACAACTTCTGGAATAAAAGGGAATCATGATGGAATATTTCCGTCATGTGTCCTTAAGGGGTTAAGGCTTTGCCTGTAGTTGTGGGAGGGGCTTGATTTACCCTTAAAAGGGCTGACAATCCACTCCCAACTTATCGTGGATTGTCTGGCGAGTCACCCCTCCCACCACTCCCTATATTCATATCACCCTCTAAGGTGGGCCCACTTTTATTACAGGCCTACTGCTTTCTCAGTTCCGGCGCACCACAACCGACTGGTGTCCATTTGTATATGTTTATTGGTTATAATATGTTATGTTACCTTTTTCATTACGGCCAGATTGCCCCGACTACAAATATATAAATAATGCTGTGAGGACAGGTGAATACAGAGCAAGTGTCTCTGTATTCAGCTCTTGGAAGCTCACAGTGTAGCAGCTCCTGGTGCAGGGTTAAAAATAATAAAATAGTGTGTCATGATGCAAGAACAATCGTACAAAACGATGTTCAGAAGGTACACCACCCTGGTCCAGCTCTATCACATGCATAAAACACTGACAGACCAATGTTGGAGACTATGCGGACAGAGAGGCACGTACAAACACAAACATCCTCGACAACCACTTTTACATATACCCTTCTCTGCTACACTCCCCCCTTCTCTCATCTCATGCCTAATAGCTATTACACTAGCACACTCATTTTTCTACTCTCTCACTGCTACCCACAATCAATCTCATCCTAGACCACATGCATACAAAAGCCATTCACACTTCCTGTCACTTTCTCTCCTTCTGCTTATAGCAGCTGGTGATATCTCTCTCAATCCAGGGTCCTCCGCCTTCTCCATACACACTAAGAAAACCAGAAACCCCACAAACCTCATCACAATACCCTGTCCTTTACTCTCACTTACCAACATTCAGTGTGCAATCTGGAATGCCCGCTCCGTCTGCAGTAATTTAAAATCAATAGCCATATACAACTTTTTTATCTCAAGCTCACTCACACTACTTGCACTTACAGAGACCTGGCTGTACCCCTCTGATAGCGCTACTCCTGCCTCTTTATGTTTTGGTGGGCTACAATTCTCTCACACTCCCAGACTCAACTGTAAAGAAGGTGGTGTAGGCATTCTTGTCTCATCTCAATGTACGTTTCAACCAATCAACACTGTCTGCCTATTTAATCCCACTCTTTTTAAGAATTGTTATCATCTACTGCCCCCTGGTCATCCTATGCTATTCATTGAGCACTTTTCTTCCTGGCCTTCCCACTTCTTCTCATCTAGCACTCATTCCCTTATACTTTCAATATCCCAACCAACAACCCCAACTGCACTGATGCCTCTCGTCTGCTCTCTGTAACCTGATCCTCTGGCCTCTCTCTATTGCTCTCTCCTGGTACTCCTCCTACATCTCCCAATGCTCTTTCAGTGTTTCTCTATCTGGCTCTGCTTCTTCTCCCCAACTCCTCTCTGTTGGTGTCCACCAAGGTTCAGTCCTTGGTCCCCTACTATTCTCTATCTATACTGCCTCCCTTGGTAAACTCATTAGCTCCTTTGACTTCCAATATCATTTCTACATAGATAACACGCAAATCTATCTGTCCTCTCCTGATCTCTCCCTGTCCCTCTTGACTAGTGTCTCTGACTGCCTCTCTGCTATTTCTAACTGGATGGCTGCCCACTTCCTTATACTCAACTTGACCAAAACTGAAATTCTGGTCTCTCCTCCCTCAAGTTTTGCTACTCCTGTGTCTGTCTCCCTCCAAGTCAATGGTGCTACCATCAGCTCCAGCATGCAGTCTCGCTGCCTAGGTGTTCTCTTTGACTCCGACCTCTGCTTCATGCCTCATGTTCAGTCTATTGCCAAATCCTGCAACTTCCATCTCAAAAACCCTAATTAATGCCAGATGCGACTAAGGTGCTGGTCCGTTCCACTGTCCTTTCTTGCCTTGGCTACTGTAATCCACTTCTGGATGAGAGCTGGAGAGGGTGTGAGGGTTACTGGTGTGACAGCTGGAATGGGAGAAAGTATAAGTAATTAAATGTATAACAATAAATTAATATAGCCCCAATACACCTAACTATACTACCCCAATATACACACTACACCCCCTAAATACACATACTATACCGTTTATATACTCTTGCTATACTTACACTGCACCTCCTATACACACACACTATACCCCTTTTACACATACAATATACCTCCTATACAAACACACATTATATTTATACACGTTAAATATACCTTTTATGCACACATACACTGTATCTCCTATACACACATACAAATCTAGCCCTTTTAAGGGTCCTACGACAGTACAGCTCTCACACACCATGGCACACAGGGGTGGCTGAGTTGGGAGAAAGACACACAGAGCGACATAAGGGAGTAGAAAGACACACAGAAGGGCCTGTGGGGTAGAAAAACAAAGGGGCTGGGTATAAAAGAGACACAGAAGGGCTGGAGTAGAGGAAACAGAGAAACAGATTTGCCTGTGGGGGGGACAAGTGGGCAGGGGGTGAAAAAGAAACACACAAAGGAGCTGGGAAAAGAGAAAGACAAAAGGCTGGGAGAGAAAGAGACACACAAAAGGGCTGGAGGGGAGTAAGAAACACAAAAGGGGGTTGTAAGAGATGCACAAGGGAGGTGTAAGATACACAATATGGAAAAATAGGGCATAAGATACACAAAAGGGGGGTTAGGAGGTGAAGATGTTTGAGGTGAAGATGTTTTTTTTTAGGGTTGGTGGGAGGGGGAGAAACCAAAACCATCTTCGTCTGTATACCCAAAAATCCTTTCACCGGCCCTGGTGACAGTTATCTCAAAGTGATGCACATCCTTTTTATGGAACACTATAGCATTAAGAATACTAGCATGCATTCCTAATGCTAAAGTATTATCTTCCCTATTTAGTTTCAGAGGCCCCCTAAATTAGATTTAAAAAATACTTTTTTCTGTAGCCACTACTCACCCAGTTCAGCCCCCTCCTGTGATGTCATCTCACAGGCGTTGCTTCTTTGTTTTGTTGTCCAAACCAATAGAAAGGCATTGGATACAAGAAGCACATGTGTGTTGAGTGCCACACTCCTCCAATTGAATGCTTACTATAAGAAGCATTCAGATGAGGTGATGTGTAAAATCCAAGTCTGATTCGGTTCTAACAGCAGGAGCTCCTCTAGTCGATATCAGGAAGAGTACCACTAAATGGTTGTGTTTTAAGTTTAGTAATACTATACCTCTGATCAGTTGAGAAGAGTTTATAGCCCCTCTGTGTCAGATGTTTTTTTAGATCCCGAGACTGGATTTCAAACTCCTTAATTGTGGAATATATTCTTCTCACCCGCTAAAACAGATTTAAAAAAATAAAAGTATGGGAAGCTGCATGCTAAAAAGAGGTTTGTTCTCTGCTGTTGGTTTTCTATGAATACCAAAGTTAATGTTCTAAGTTTAACTATTTGACACTTCCTACATTAAATCAAGTCCCAAGGCGGCAGGGCCTGAGCTTTATGGCCCTGTCGCTTTTAGATGGAGTTCCTCATCTTGCTCTTGCCATCGGCAAGTTTTCTGGCTATCAGTGCTCTCCTGTGGCACAATATAGCCTTGCCAATCCTCTACATCAAATGGAGGGCTCCAGAATGGTACAAATAGTGCCTACCATCGAGTATCTTTGTAACGGCTGTGGGACCTGGTAAAATCGCTGGCCTGAGTAGCTGTGGCCCTCACGGTGTTTTTTGTGGCCTCGCTACCCCCTTGGGCTGGCAGGGGCTTGGTATAAATTTACTTACCTCTGTGGCCCACTCCTACTGGCTCCCTGAACCAAATTACACACACAAAGATGGCGGGGACGCTCTCTTCAAATACAGAAGGCCAGATGCTGGAACAGACAGTCAAACATTGCTTCATCAAGAGATCCCTAGTGAGGGAGTGAGTGCAGGAAACCAGCAGGTTAGTAGGTAATAAAAATAATTTATTGTAATAATGTTTCAACAAAAAAATATTAAGAAATCCTAGTGGGATTTCCCAGTGGAAACTTCCTCAGGAACCATACAATTGACATGAACAAAATAAAATACAATAATGCTAAAATATCAGCCTCTTTCCTTTCCTGTTTTTTTTCTTTTTTTCTGTTTTTTTCTGTTCCTTTTCTGTTTATTTTTTTTTATATTTGTATTTTATTGGATTTTAACACACATGTTTGTATCCATGTAAATATATGAAAAAAAAACATAACAAATGGAAACATACAGTCTGAAGGAGCACATTGCATGATTATACGTGTAGTAGTAGAGTGCAACGTATAAGTCATCTGCACTTTTGGGACAATGTTCACTTTTGCTGTTGCTACTTAGCATTCAAGGGGCAAGTGATCTATGTCACTCCGCTTGGTAGAAGCCTCTGGGTAGCTAAGGTGGGTAGGGGTCATAACTAAGTCTGTGTGATACATAGAGAAAGGTGAGACTAAACCAGGGGTGTGCAGGACACTCAAAGCAAGTTGGGTATGGCACTGTCTGATTGGTGTTGGCAGTAAGGTTACTGCTTGAATTGCAGCCTGCGGGACCCTAAACCAAGTTCTTGCAGCCTTGGGCTGTGATGTCCCTTCTAGAGGTCTGACCGGTGAGTTGGGTTTCTCAGGTACTTGTGCGGTAGATGTTGGCGGCTCTGCTGGCACTCATAAGCTATTAAGGAATATCTCTGGGTTGTCTGCAGAGGTCAAGGTGAGTATCGCATCCCCTTGTGTGACCATGAGGGAGTCCTCGATTCCCCAGCGGTACCTAACTGAGTGATCTCTCAGCCGTTTCGCAACTGGAGCTAGTTGTCTTCTTTCTGCCAGGACTGTAAATTGGAGGTCACTATATAGTGCAACCGAGCATCCCTCACGCTGCACTGTCCCCAGGGCCCTGGAGCGAGTCATGATAGCGGCTCTTGCTGTGACATCCTTAGTGACGATGATTGTGTCTCTGGGTACTCCTTTTGGGGCTGCCGCTGCTTTTCATACTCTTAACACTGATATCACAGGCAAGTGCAGCAGTTTTTCTCCTCCAACTCTCTCAGGGACACCTCTCAGCCTTATATTCCTTCTTCTGTGCCTTGACTCCAGCACAGCCACTGTTCTGCTCAATGTCTGTACTTGGTGAGCGAGGCTTTCCATTTGGCTTTAATAAGCCTGTATCTGACCATCCCTAGCCTTTTCTCTCTCCTCTGTGGCATTGAGCCTCTGCTAGATAGCCCCATATCTCCTTTGGGCTTCCCTAAGGTCTGATCTCCACACCTGCCTCAGGTCCAGTAGGAGTTTTTTAATATACCCTATTGTGAGGGTGAAGAGTCCTCATCCATGTCTGACTCTATGTATACTCTGATGTATTCGTTCGAGGCATGAGACTCCTCTACCTCGGCTGCTCGTTGCGCCGTGGGTGCCATCTTGGGAAGTAAGCCCTCTGCCAGCCTCTCTTTCAAAAGAGAACCTGATATCAAGCAATACAGAACCCTCCGGCAGTTGGATTTTTTTTGTTTTGCACCCCATACCTTCAGCTGGGGGGTGAGGTGTCGAAGGTCTGGAAACGAGGCTTGTGGATGTGGTAAATATCGGGTAAGTGCAGGTCTCTGTCGGAGCTGTGCTAAAACGCATCTCCCTTTTCTGTTTATTTTATGACCATGCCCACAATTTTGATTTAACCCCTTAAGGACCAAACTTCTGGAATAAAAGGGAATCATAACATGTCACACATGTCATGTGTCCTTAAGGGGTTAAAGAGACACCTATTTTATCTCTGATTCTAAATTCATGTAGTTCAACCTAATTTTATAATTTAATACAATAACTATATTACTTAAAAATATAATTAATTGTAACAACAACATATATGATAGTAACATATTTAGTGATCTAATAACATGTAACAAAGAAATTTGCTTCAAACATGTCAGAATACAATTTCCACAGTAGGCAATGAAATTTGGATAATGAGCATTTTAGCTCCTGGCTCAAAGAATTTATCACCATCACATGCAATAACTCAACATAACACATTGCATTAAAATGTAATATTCTTTACCATATTAGGTTATCACATTACAATATCTCCTGCAAGAAATAAGCATAACCCACATGTATTCCTGGAGTTTTAAATGAGAAAATAATCCACATGTGCTGCTTTTACAAAGTATCAATCAACTTGATTAGCCAATCTCTGATGATAACCAACTATTTCTACAAATGGTTGCAAACCAAATTAACTTTTTATAATCCATTTAGCAACTCTAGCAGCTTGGAATTGCAAGCTGACAAAATGCAAATACATAAAAAAATAAATAAAAAAATAACTATATCTTACTATATTGGTATGCAATAAAATTATGTGGAAGAAACCAATAAAAATAATATCAATTAATCCATTAAAAAAAATACTTGGACAATTTTAAGTAACCTCTGTATCTGCACTAAGCAAATTCTACAGGTGTTTACAAGATAATAGGCTTTGATTCATATCTGAATTGTAACAAAAACATGTATCAGTAGAAAAAGGATTTATGCCTGAAGAATTATTGCATATTTTCAATGGTTTGGTTGCTGGTTTCCCTTCCCTTAATGGATAAGGAATAAGCAATACAGTTTTGAAAGAAAATTTACATGGAAAATAGCTAGATAACTTGCTGTAAATTTCAGATTGTCATGAGAATAGTAAATAAGCATAGTAAAGTTGAATAGTTAAATGACATAAATTCAAAATAATTAATTTTCATATTATCAGATCAGAATAATAAGCAGTGAGTCGTGAAAGAGTGATGGTAGAGTGATCAATATAGAATTCACAGAATTCCACTGAGTGATTCCATTCCTATATTTTCTATAACAATATAAGTGTTTCCTTGTCGCAGGTAACTCACACCTATGGATTTAACATTTTTCAATCAGATTTGGTGTGTGTAAAATGATAATTAAGAATTTATAATTGATTAATTAAATTATACCAACCTGTACATGTCAGGATTACTAGTTAATCCAGCACATAGAATTGTGTCACACCTAGGACTAAAAGGTAACGTCTTACCGGCCTTGGCATGGCTGGTCTAAACATACCAGAGAAAAGTCAGAATCCTAGCCGAGGTCGGGGATACAGAAAGAGACACAACGAAAAGGGAAAGCCAGAAGTAAGGGATACCAGAATACAGGGAAGTCAATACAAAGCCAAAGTCAATAACCAGATGTAAACGCTCAGAAACATACTCTCTGACAACCACTAGGGAAACCACGACAGGGCAATGATGAAAATGCATTAGGAGTTTAAATAAGACTATTTTAACTCTGATTGGCCAAAAATCGGCCTTTGACCCCAGAACATGCGCGCGCGTCTCCCGCTTGACATCACGCGCATGCTGACATCACCATCAACGTGGGCGGACGTGGGGCTATAATTTGGCGTGGATCCGCAGTGGCCGGCATCCATTAACATGTTGCAGTAGTAAGAAACACAGAGGCATGGCCGCTGGGTGCAAATGCCGCAAGGTGAGTCTGAATATGTTACAGTACCAAGGTTTTCCCACCAGGTTTGGCTCTTGTCTGCTGAATTATTTTAATGTATTCCCATTTCCTGGAATTGTTATTAAAATTATGTGACACATATTTATAATAGTCTTTAGACGTATAGATAAGTTATCCTATAAACTTTTTTTCAAAGATAGCATATGAAAGATAAAATCTAGCCTAATAAAAGTTAGTGAGGCAAACATAGAGTCCATTTGGGTTACGTTAGAATTTGGTAATCACACAGTAACTCCTGTAGGTGTGATTTATAGGCCCCCAAGACAAATAGAAGAGTTAGATAATCTACTAGTTGAGGAAATAGCTAAAATGACATTGAAGGGAGAAGTTATCATCATGGGTGACTTTAATCTTCCTGATGTGAATTGGAAAACCAAAATAGCTGCTTGTGCCAGGAGCACACATATTCTAAACTCCCTACTGGGATTGTCTCTAAAACAAGTCGTTGAGGAGCAAACTTGTAAAGAGGCCAAACTAGATTTAGTGTTAACAAATGGAGATATTACTGTAGGTGAAAGTTTAGGATCCAGTGATCATCAGTCAGAGTGGTTTAATATAAGATCAGTGACTGAGTCACACCACACAAAAACAAAAGTTTTAGACTTTAAAAAAACAGACTTTTCTAAAATTAGAATATGTGTAAAGGAGTCATTATCAGACTGGAGCAATTTAAATGGAGTCCAAGAAAAATGAGATTATTTAAAAGTTGCACTGCTAAAGGCAACAGAATATTGGATATAGGCTGGTCAGTAAAAGCTAAAAAATCAAGAACACACTATGGTACTCCGCAGATGTGGCCAAAATAGTAAAAAGCAAAAAGTTAGCATTTAGTAATTATAGAAAAAACCCAGAGTGAGGAAGACAGAATGATCTTTAAGATTAGGCAGAAAGAGGCTACGCAAGTTATAAGAGCTTTCAAATCACACACAGAAGATAAAATAGCACAGTCAGTAAACAAAGGGGACAAAACATTTTTTAGATACATAAATGAGAAAAGGAAAGTAAAACAAGAATTAGTTAGATTAAAAACAAAAGAAGGAAGGTATGTAGAAGAGGATAAAAGTCTAACTGACTGTCTCCATGAATATTCTTGTTCAGTATTTACAGATGAAAATGAAGGAAAAAGGACAAATGAGTCATTTATTACATGTGAGTTAACAGAGGAAGAGGTTATATCTCAACTGTCAAAAGTAAAGACAAATAAGTCAATGGGACCTGATGGAACACACCCAAAGTTATTAAAAGAGCTTAGTGGTTTACTAGCAAAACCATTAACAGATTTATTTAACCAATCATTGTTAACAGGAGTAGTCCTAGAAGATTGGAAGTTAGTGAATGTTGTGCCTATTCACAAGAAAGGTAGTAGGGAGGAGTCGGGCAACTATAGGCCAGTAAGCCTTACTTGATAGTTACATAGTTACATAGCTGAAAAGAGACTTGCGTCCATCAAGTCTTTTATTAATTTTATAGCCCGCCTTTGCACTTTTTCTAGTGCCATAATATCCTTCTTTAGAACAGGTGCCCAAAATTGCACAGCATATTCAATATGGGGTCTTACCAGTGATTTATAAAGAGGCAAAATTATATTCTCGTCCCGAGAATGAATGCCCTTTTTCATGCATGACAATACCTTACTGGCCTTTACCACTGCTGATTGACATTGCACATTGTTGCATAGTTTGTTGTCTATAACAATTCCCAAGTCCTTTTCGTGTGTTGTTATCGCTAATTCACTTCCATTAAGGGTATACGTTGCTTGTGTATTCTTTACGCCAAAGTGCATAACTTTGCATTTTTCAACATTAAATTTCATCTGCCATTTGAGTGCCCAGTCCCCAGTCTATCTAAATCCCTCTGCAGCAAAGTAATATCTTGCTCACATTGTATTGTTTTACAAAGTTTTGTGTCATCTGCAAACACTGAAACATGACTTTCAATGCTGTCTTCAAGATCATTTATAAACATGTTAAATAGAAGGGGTCCCAGAACAGACCCCTGAGGGACACCACTTGTCACCTCTGTCCAGCTTGAAAATTTACCATTAATGACAACTCTTTATACTATGTTTTTAAGCCAATGTTCTACCCAAGAACAAGCATTTTCATCTAGACCGATTTCCTTGAGTTTGAACACTAATCTATTGTGTGGAACTGTATCAAATGCCTTGGCAAAATCCAAATAGATAACATCACGGCAACACCCTGATCTATACTTCTACTTACTTCTTTGTAGAACGCAATCAAGTTAGTTTGTCATGACCTGTGCTTCATAAAACCGTGCTGATTTTTGCTGATAACCATGTTCTTCTCAAGGAATTCTTGAATATTATCCCTTAATAACCTTTCAAATATTTTACCAGCCACAGAAGTTAAGCTCACAGGTCTATAATTTCCAGGCAAGGATTTTGAACCCTTTTTGAATATAGGAACCACATCTGCCTTCCTCCAATCCTCCGGAACACTTCCTGAAAGAAAAGAATCTTGAAAGATTAAAAACAGAGGTTCACTTATTTCTACACTTAGTTCCTTAAGTACACGTGGATGGATACCGTCAGGCCCTAGAGCTTTGTTTATATTAACTGTCTTTAGTTACTGCAGCACCTTGTCTTGAGTTAACCAATTACAATTATTATGCAAGTTTTTAGTAGCAATCATTTGCACATCTATTGCCATGGGTTCTTCCTTAATATATACGGATGAGAAATAGTTATTTAAAATTCCTATCTTTTCCTGGTCTTCATTAACTAACACCCCCGTTTCAGTTTTTAATGTACCTACACTTTAATTTTTGGGCTTTTTTTAGAATTTATGTACTTAAAAAATGCTTTGGGGTTGGTTTTGCTCTCTTTAGCTATCGTTTTTTCATTTTGAAGTTTAGCAAATCTAATTGCCTTTTTACATGCATTATTTAGTTCCTTATATATTTTATAAGATGCATCCGATTTGTCCGATTTAAATGCTTTAAATGCCCTTTTCTTATTTTTAGTCTCTTGTTTTACTTCTCTACTAAGCCACATTGGTTTTAATTTGTTTCTTTTATATTTATTTCCCAATGGTATATACTGAGAAATGTACCTTTCTAATATTTGTTGGAAGATGTTCCATTTATCCTCAGTGTTCTTTTCACTAAAGAGTTTATGCCAGTCAATATATTGTAAAGCTTCCCTTAACTTATTGAAATTGGCCTTTTTAAAATTATATGTTTTAGTATACCCCATGTGCTTTTGTTTTTTTGAGTTTATTTCAAATGACACTATATTGTGATCACTATTTCCCAAGTGCTCACCTACTTGAATGTTGGTCAAAAGATCAACGTTGTTTGTTAAAACCAGGTCCAGACAAGCGTCCATTCTAGTTGGTGCTTGTACAAGTTGTGACATGAAGGTGTCATTAAAAACCTAATTCCCTTTGCTGAGCTACTAGTCCCTCTGTCCCAATTTATAACCGGGTAATTAAAATCTCCAATAATTAAAGTGTTACCCAGATTTGCAGCTTTCTCAGGGGAAAGTAATGGAAACCATGTTAAAGGATAGGATTGTTGAACTCCCAAAAACACATGGATTTCAAGATCAGAGACAACATGGGTTTACTTCAGGGAGATCATGCCAAACTAATCTTATTGATTTTTTTGATGGGGTAACTAAAATAATAGATCAGGGTGGTGCAGTAGACATTGCTTACCTAGATTTCAGTAAAGCTTATGACACTGCTGCACATAGAAGGCTTCTCAATAAATTGCAATCTTTAAGTTTGGATTCCAATATTGTTAAATGGGTAAGGCAGTGGCTGAGTGACAGGCAATAGAGGGTTGTAGTCAATGGGGTATATTTGAAGCTTGGGCTTATCACCAGTGGGGTACCTCAGGGATCTGTACTTGGACCCATTCTCTTTAATATTTTTATTAGTGATATTGCAGAAGGTCTTGATGGTAAGGCATGTCTTTTTGCCGATGATACTAAGATATGTAACAGGGTTGATGTTCCAGGAGGGATAAGCCAAATGGCAAATGATTTAGGTAAACTAGAAAAATGGTCAGAGTTGTGGCAACTGACATTTAATGTGGATAAGTGCAAGATAATACCTCCTGGACGTAAAAACCAAAGGACAGAGTGCAGAATATTTGATAGAGTCCTAACCTAAACATCTGAGGAAAGGGATTTAGGGGTGATTATTGCCGATGACTTAAAGGTAGGCAGACAATGTAATAGAGCAACAGGAAATGCTAGCAGAATGCTTGGTTATATAGGGTATTAGCAGTAGAAAGAGGGAAGTGCTCATGCCATTGTACAGAACACTGGTGAGACCTCACTTGGAGTATTGTACGCAGTACTGGAGACCGTATCTTCAGAAGGATATTGATACTTTAGAGAGAGTTCAGAGAAGGGCTACTAAACTGGTTCATGGATTGCAGGATAAAACTTACCAGGAAAGGTTAAAGGATCTTAACATGTATAGCTTGGAGGAAAGACGAGACAGGGGGGATATGATAGAAACATTTAAATACATCAAGGGAATCAACACAGTAAAGGAGGAGACCATATTTAAAAGAAGAAAAACTACCACAACAAGAGGACATAGTCTTAAATTAGAGGGGCAAAGGTTTAAAAATAATATCATTAAGTATTACTTTACTGGATGCATGGAAAAGCCTTCCAGCTGAAGTGGTAGAGGTTAACACAGTTAAGGAGTTTAAGCATGCGTGGGATAGGCATAAGGCTATCCTAACTATAAGATAAGGCTAGGAATTAATGAAAGTATTTAGAAAATTGGGCAGACTAGATGGGCTGAATGGTTTTTATCTGCCGTCACATTCTATGTTTCTATGTTTATTTCAGACAATATGTCAAATAACTAAATTTAGGTTGTCTGTATATAATCCATGGTAATTTCTTAGTCATATCTTAGTTCAAAAGTTTATAAACATAAATGACTGTAAAACATATGATATGTTACTCATTCAAAAGGCTTTAAAAATAGATTCTCAATTAGGTACTAACACTTCTAATTATATCTAAATTTATACATGTGATAAAAGTGTTTCCTATAACTACGTGCATGGATAATATTTATTGGAAAAGGAAAAAAACTATATATGTACATATATATATATATATATATATATATATATATATATATATATTGTAACAAACCACCTCTTTTGCAGGTAGGATTTTGTCACAGATCTTACAATAAACCACAGCCTTCTAGGGTATACAAAGTCCAGGACACATTTAGTTCAGTTTTCCTTTTTTATTTGATAAGAAAAACAGCTGCTTTAAATAATAATAAACAAAACAAAATTCCTTGCTCTTACTAGACAGAAATCACTATCTGTAATTGGGTGGCTTTCCCACTTACCAATTTCACCCCAAAAAGCTGTTGTTGTCGTTGTCGTTGTCGTTGTCGTTGTCGTCGTTGTCGTCGTCGTCGTCGTCATCTCTCCTTGCTGGCTTTTTCTCCCTCACTCTGCAGCAGGCTGATGTCTTCTTTTAAAGGCCTGTCTGCTAATTGACCAGCTACAGGTGAGTGCCAATTAGTTAACTCTTAAGTTAAATCCAAATTCTGGTCTGTTACACAGCAACTAGTGCTGTTGGAGCACTGGCCCACCCTGCTCTCCAAATACTCCGCCCCAGGGACCCATACCGCGTTTTGCAGAGCATCAGCAATGTATATTGCAAACCTTAACATCTCTACCTGGGGCATTTAACTGAAAATTCTCTGGTTGCTGTTCAGCAAATCAGGCCTGATGTATCTTCCATCAACCACTATTCCACTTTTTCGCTCACAATATATAAATAGTCTAGCACTCCAACTTACTGGTGTTTTATGCTTGGTGCTTGTCCGCATTCACAGATTCAAAATGTAGTGTAGATAGCACTTCAAGGACTTTCAATAGATAAAGTAAAACTTAACTTTTATTGCTCATTACAAAAAAAAGATCAATGTTTCAGTTTGTCATCCAAACTTTCATCAGGATGGATAAAGTTTTACTTTATCTATTAAAAGTCCTTGGAGTGCTATCTACACTACATTTTAAAGATATATATATATGTTTTATACTATCTATTAAATATTATCCATGCATGTAGTTATGTTCAACATGATTCCAGAAGCATCGAATACAGTACAAAAAGAGACATTCAATGTGTCACTGTCACGGCTCCCAGCAAATCTTCCGGCATCTCTGCCAACGTGGCTGCACAAAAACTAAGCAGCCACGTCGACAGAGATATTTCTGACTTACCTTGGTCCCGGTGGGCAGCTGCCCGGTCTCCCTCCATTCTGTTCCCCAGAGG
This sequence comes from Pelobates cultripes, assembly GCA_933207985.1. Lineage (NCBI taxonomy): Eukaryota > Metazoa > Chordata > Amphibia > Anura > Pelobatidae > Pelobates > Pelobates cultripes. The sequence continues at coordinate 65,474,280 of OW240921.1, read as the reverse complement.
GTGCAATGTTCTTAGGAACGCCGGCTGCTGTGGTTCATATTTTTATAGTAAACTTACCTTTGCCCACATCAAAGATGGCGCCAACATGCATGTGACGTCACGTCATAGACGCGCACGCATGTTTTGGGGTCAGAGACAGCCAATTACAGCCTAAGGAGGGTTATTAAAACCCAAATTACCTTTTTGTCAGTGCCCTGTCGAGGTTTCCACTAGCTGGTTATCAGATAGTGTGTTCCTGATTGCATCTTTCTAGTATTTGACTTTGGCTTCGTTTTGACTTCCCTGATTTCTGGTATCCTTGACTTCTGGCTTTCCTCATCATCGTGTCTCATTCTGTGTCCCTGACCTCGGCAAGTATTTTGACAATTCTCAGTTAAGTTAAGTCTGGCCATTCTAAGGTCCGGTTAGACGTTATCCTTAGTCCTAGGTGTGATACTATTCTGTGTGCTGGATCAACTTTAATCCTGACAGTCACTATAATAGTTCTTAGATGATATGGCGATAGCTAGTTGTCGAATATGTAGTGTATATATAGTATATTATATAGTACTAGCAAGTACAGGGAGTTGAACACTTTAAAAAAAAAAAAACAGTTTGGTACGATTCGGATGGAATATTAGTTTCCCGAGTATGGAGGGCTATACGTAGTTGAATCCACCATAGAAGTATTTTATCAGTTAAAGTGATCTAGTCATTTACATAGGACCAACAGGTCCAAGAGAGTATACGAGGGGTCGGCCACTGCCTTCGATCTGGGTCACAGAGGGGCACAATCAACATAATATGTTCCTGGTGTTGTATGTGTGGGGTGTCTTTCAAGGAAGTGTAGCCAGTGTTACTAAATTGTCAAGTAGAAGGGTTATTTGTTGGATGTATTTCTTCCATCATACTGATCGAGTCTACACGTTGTATCCATACACTGATGGAGGGTGCTTCTGAGCTTTTCCATTTAGCTGGTATTACCAAGTTTGCAGCGGTTATCAAGTGCTTTGTGAGAATGTGTTGGGGTTTGGGGAGCCGATGAGAGTGTAAATGAAATAACAAGGTCTCTGGAGTGTGGGATATGCAGAGACCCGTTATAGATTTAACCATTGTCACTACTTGTTTCCAATACTTTTGGATAACTGGGCAAGATGACTACATGTGGGCTGAGGTGCCCCCTGTCTTTGTACATATTCAACACATGTTCGTAGAGGAAGGGAAAAGGTTGTGCAGTTTGGCTGGGGAGTAGTGCCACGTAGATATTCTATTATAATTGCTTTAGATGTATATGTGAAAATCCTCTGCTAGTCTCTAGATGTCAGTGTAGTGTTTAATTCTTGAGCCCAAGAGGATGTGAATGCAGGTAGGTTATGTTTGGGGTCATTTTGTAGGAGTCTATAAACGGTGGACAAGTGTTTTGTCATAAGTCATAATTTTGTGTGTGTCACAGTGTGTTTCACATGTTGTAAGGATCTTGTAATAGGTGTGGTTCAGCTTTTAGTAAGTGCGATAGTTGAGTGTATCGGAAGTATTATAGGGTGGAGAGTCGTTCAGAGTGGGTAAGCTTGGAGAGTGGCGCTAGTGCATTGGTGTGTAGGACTGAGCTGAGCTTAATGTATCTCGTGTCTTGGAGTGGAAAGAGCTAAATGTCATTGTGGAGACCTGGAGGGAAGAAGGGATTGTATTGCAATGGGTAAAGATGATGGGTGTGGGGGGGATTCCTTGTGGTTCCACCCAGTGGGATCATATGAGTAGTGTTGGGGCTATAGTGTGGTGGTGGGATACATGACAGAGAAGGAATGTGTGCCCAAAGCGATGCCATGGTGTGTAATGGGGCCTGGAACATGGTGCCTAATGGGGCCTGGAACATGGTGCCCTCCAGGAATGTCAATTTTGTAAGAGGAGGCATTGCAGTCCATTCATAGATTCTAGTCAGCATGGTTGCTTTGTAGTACCGTTCTAGGTGTGGTAGGCCAAGTCCTCCCTGTTTGTGATTTACTAGAACATTGTAGGATATTCGTGGGTGTTTATTGGCCTATATCAAGGTGGTGAAGAGTTGTTTAAATTTAGAAAATAATGATTTGGGGATTGCGATTGGAAGGGTTTACAGTAGGTATAGAATTTTGGGTAGGGTGTTTATCTTGAGAATACTTATTCTGCATAGCCAACTGAAGTGCCATTCAGAAAGGTCTTTGCAGATTTCACTGAGAAGCTGTGTAAAGTTTAAATTGTATGGTTGCATTAGTCTATGGGTTAGGTGGACTCCGAGGTAAGTGATTGCCTATCCAGCCCAGGAAAAGGGGTTTAGACATTGTAAGAGTGCGAATGTGGGGTTTGTCAATATGCAGTGGCATTATTTCACTTTGGTAAAGTTTACTTGGAAGTTGGAGAGCCTACTATAGGGATAGATTTCTTCTAAGAGATGGGGCAGGAAAGTCGTTGCGTTGGTAAAAGTGAAGAGGATTTTGTCCGTTGAGGTGGACATTTTGAATTTTTGTAGTATTTGGAAACCGTGTATGTTGGGGGTGGTGCCTGATACCCTGCAGGAAAGTTTCCAGGTTTAAAATGAATAGGAGGGGTAAGTGAGGTCACCCCTGTCTTGTGCCATTCCTTAAGTGTACTGAGTTGGACAACTGTCCATTTATACTAAGTTTGGAGGTGAGTGAGAAGTATAGAGCATGCATCCATTTCAACCAGTTGGGGCCGAATACGAGAGCCGGGACGGTAACTGTCAACAGAGTCCAATCTACCCTGTCGTACATTTTTTGGCGTCGACAGAAAGTAAGAGGCGAGGCTTTGCTTTGGATTGGTCTGTGAGATGTACATTAAACGTAGTCTTTTGGTGTTATGTTTGGCCTCTCAGCAAGGGTCTAAGACTGATTTAGCTGTATGCATCAGGTTTTGTAGTAGGGGTTGTAATCGATTGGCTAATATTTTCATAAATATTTTTAGATCAATATTAATTCATAATATCAAGCGGTAATTGCCACACACGGTTGGTGTGGTGAAAGTGTTTTAAAGTCATAAATTGAATTAGAGAACTATAAAAAGTACTACATAACTTTTATATATTTATCTATATGCTAGCTGTGCACTATATATTATC
>OW240921.1:65438760-65463701 GCA_933207985.1 Pelobates cultripes | reverse complement strand
GACACCGTCTTAAAGGGGCCGTGTCCCCAACAAGTCTGGGACACGGCCTTAAAGGGGCAGTGTCCCAATCTTCCTGATGTCCCAAAAAAGGTGTTTAAAGGGCCAGCACCAGTCACATAAAGAGTCCATAAGCCCCAATATGCCCACCGACAGTCTTAAAGGGCCATACACACCAAATAAAAGTGCATACATTTTCACAATCTCCCAGGGGCCATAGTCATGCGGGAGGAGGCTGGGAAATAGGCTTCTCCACAACCCAGGGAAGCAGGGCAATTTGCCATTTAAAGGGCCAGTTATAAATAGCAGTTTGTAACAAGGTGTCAATCCATATCTGCCAAGTGACCCGATGTAGGGGGAACAGTCCCTATTCTGCTCTGTGTCAATGTGTATCATGGTCTCTGAGGACAGGTGTCAATCCATATCTGCCAAGTGACCCTATGTAGGGGAAACAGTCTCTATTCTGCTCTGTGTCAGTGTGTATCAAGATCTCTGAGGACAGGTGTCAATCAATATCTGCCAAGTGACCCTATGTAGGGGGAACAGTCTCTATTCTGCTCGGTGTCAGTGGGTATCAGGGGCTCCGAGGACAGGTGTCAATCCATATGTCAAGGTGTCAATATGTCATATGTCAGGTGTCAATCCATATTGATTGTGATTTAGGAATGTTAGGTGATTTCTGCCCTTGGCGGATTAAACCAGACTCTGTATCAATTGTGTAATTTTCCATGGGAGTTTTGCCATGGATCCTCCCGCATGCCACAGTCCAGGTGTTATCCCCTTGAAACAACTTTTCCATCCCTATTGTGGCCAGAAAGAGTCCCTGTGTGTTTTAAAATTCGCCCCCATTGAAGTCAATGGCTGGGCGGCTCCGGCCGGTTCGGGCGTAACATTTGGCGGAAGTTCGCGTTACCGCTCGCGAACTCTAAAATTTCGGTTCGCTGACATCACTAATTTCACCCATGGAGGGCTCCGCGCAGACTGAGCTCCGCAGGGCGGGGGAAGGCTTATAAAGCCTTGCCCCGCCCTGCAATTAGGCTAAGAACACTCTGACTGGTGGGTTTAAGCCAATCAGAGTGTTCTTTGTCATTTTACACAGCGTGGGAAAATACAAAAGAACTTTCCCACGCTGTGTAAAATGACAAATAGCACTGTGATTGGATGGATTTTAAGCCATCCAATCACAGTGCTCTGTATCATTTTACACAGCGTGGGAAAATTCAAAAGAACTTTCCCACGCTGTGTAAAATGACACAGAGCACTGTGATTGGATGGCTTGAAATCCATCCAATCACAGTGCTCTGTGTCATTTTACACAGCGTGGGAAAATTCAAAAGAACTTTCCCACGCTGTGTAAAATGACACAGAGCACTGTGATTGGATGGATTTCAGCCTTTTAGTAGATAACTCCCTGATACCGTGGGAATTAGGGAGTTATCTACTAAACGGCTGCAAGATGCAGCCACAGCAAGAATAGGATCAGAGTTTCATTCATTAGAATGAAATTCCGATCCGAATAAAGTGCCGAATTGCATTCTAAAAGAAACAAACATACTGTTCTCATTCAGTTAGAACGTAATTCGGCAGTTTTGTGTAAAGTGACAGGAAGCATTGTGGGAACACTGAGGAAAGCTAGGGATCATGGGAAAATTGCTCTGACCAGCGGAAATGAAGCACACTTTGCTCCTCCGCTGGTCAGAGCTGGTCAAGCGGAGGAATCCTCCATAAGGCAAAGAGTCCCTACTTTGTCTTATGATTTTAAAGAAAACTAAAGAAGATAGGAAGAAAAGAATAAGAGAGAGGGGGAGAAGAGGAAGAGATTGAGGAAAGGTAAGTTTGGCATGACAGTGCCGCTTTAACTGCATTTATGGGGATCATTTAATTTATTTTTACCTTCTATTTAAACATTTGTCGAATATTTTGCATAATCGCTTTTTACTAGCTCCAACATCCAAAGGAGCAAACTTCCCCGTAAATTCTACACAAACAACCAAATGTCTTCAGAGATGCATCAGACTGAAAAGAGAATGTGTGACAGGTCTAGACACAAAGTCATGAAAATCAAACATGTAAATCCAAGTGACGTACCGTATACATCCCATAGAAGAATATTGTAAACTGCAATCTGATAACTGAATAACTATAATGTAAAACTCCAATGAGAATTCCAGATTAATGGAAATACAATCATCAATGTAAGCACAAAACATTGAGAGCCAAACCCACCTTAGACCCATAATACATACAAAGAAAATGAATAGAAAGGGTGGGTAGTGAAGCAGGGAGAGAAAATACTTGCCTCCTGTCATTACTAAAATTAAGATTATTAGTACACTAAAGCTAGTATAATCTTTAATTTTACAACATGAGGCTTCGTATTTTGCATTTTAACGCTAAAAGCAATAGAAAATTAATAAAGAAGCTGAAAGTGTGATGGAATACCTAGCACGTAGGGTCTATGGGAGAAACATCCCCATCAAACTCCCGATCGTCCGGTACCTGACAGAAAGCCACCGATCCAAGCATAAAAGTCCATCAGTAGGTGCCCCAGTCCCGTAGAAACAACGAAGAACGACCTCCACGTCCCATGAGCCGGAGGTGGATGTCACTGGGTAACTGGTACATACGTTTTAGGATCCTTGTCCATCGGGAGTCCCCAGACCAGGACACGGGCCCTAGAGCTGTCCAAACCACCCCATAAAAACAAGGTTGACTCCGTCACAGCGGGACAGCCAAGGCGGTGTTATTCGCTGAACAATGAGATGATGGAAACGCTTCACAATCATCGCAAGGGAAGAAAAAGCATACATCCCCTGGAGAGGCCCAGGTGGCCATAGTGCAATCACTATTGTGCACCCTTGTGCAATGTGCCAATTGAAGAACACCGCATTCTGGCAGTCCCTATGATATGTGTCTCCCCCGGGAGATAGGCCGACCTTGGGGTTCTGCGAGGAAGGCAGAAATCGAAGATACCTTTCATAATGTCTGATAGAAGATGGGTGCTAGTTCCGTCCAGGCGATTCATATCCCTGACTGTTGATGCTCTGTCCATCCGTAGTAGGATGCAACGGCAGAGTACTCCTTTACCAGGCAGTGGATAGTGAAGTACTTCACAAAGAATGCTAGGTCTACAATGTGAAGGAAGAATTCCTGAGTTGTCAATCTGTTTCTGTGGGTGTGGTCTTGCATGTTGGCCTTGCAGCCTCTTGCCCCACAAGCTGGCATCTGACTACTGAGCGAAGTCCAGTTGATCATAGGGGCTGTCTGAGTGAATCTGACCAGGCCTCACTGCCTGGGAATATGCCTGGATGGAGGAAGGCAGTATCCCACGATTCGGGTGAGTGTCATAGGGTCACGGTGTTGCAGTAAAGAACCGTGTGAAAATTCCTTAAGGATAGAGGAGACCTATGCGACCTATGTTGTTGATGTGAAAGGTTCCTTATTAGGTTTGAATGCCTTCCAGCTAGATATGATAGAAACTCCTGTGGGCGGAGTAGAAAGCACAGTCGATGGTAACTTAGAAGCGTTTACCTGAAGAGAAATGGTATCTAGCACATCTGCGCATTTTGTGTTCTCTATCGAGGTTGACTCTCGCTCCTACCGAGTAATAGAGTTAGCGATAGTGAGTTACGTGGTCAGATGTCACCCGGACCCAGAACCAGGAAGTGATTTGGAGACAGTCGGCAACAGCAGCTAGGTAAGCAGCCGGAAGATTTTTTACATTGCATGAATATATGGAACTTTCTTTGCGATTTCCTGAGGCTGGTGAGCGGACTAACTACCTCCACAACAAGTTTTGCGTTTTTTAAATTGCTATTAATAAAGTATACTTACCCAAGATCCGGATTGTAAGCTTCTTTTCCACGGATCCCACTCACTCTAGGGGCTGATCCTCCCTGAGTGCTATAGCAACGACTGGTGCCTTTACCACTCCAATCTTGTGAGTGTAATACCTTAAGGGCACCTCTGTTTGCTTTAGTTTATATATCTATAAGTGAATTACTATGCTGCACTAGGAGCTCTCTTTCTGTTTTTGTCTCCTTAATAGGTGTCAGAGTGATTTCCATGTTTGCAAGTATACCTACAGATTGTGCTTTGTTTTACCACAACCACTGTTTGTGTTTCAATTACTTATAATATTTACACTCTGTATCCACCTCATTTCATGTACAGAGGGTTACTTTCACTCTCTATAAGGAGGTCCATAGTGAATACGATTTTTGTTGTTGCGCACCATCACTACTGTAAGTTACAAAGTGGTTGGTGACAAAGCCCCACTGTCAGCTGGTCCCAAAGAACATCCCTTAGGGATTACCACATAACATCTTCCTCCTGGAGGTGTGGGTCTTGATGAGGGCCGCGGTACCATAAACGTGTGATATGTTCCCTTGGGAAAAGTGTGCCTTGTGCCTGGGGTCCCAATTATTTGGCGCCCAGATCCTCCAGATCCTCGTCAATATGGAGGAGTGCTGCTATGCGCTTTCCATAGGAGAGGAGAACACTGGGGTTTCTGATGAACAGACACATCTTTGAGTCCATTCACGGACTGTGTTGGAGGTTTCCAGTATTTTACCCAGGACGGGGTCCAGCAGTTAGTCTTGGGTGTTTCTGATACCTCTCCTGGCTCCCTTGCGGAGTCGCGATCACCCAGAGCCATGAAGGACATCATCCACTGGTCAAACGCTGCCGTCTGTGCCACTCTGTCCGGGAGGGGAGGGCATGGGTGGTCTGACCCCAAGCATTTACTACGGACATCTTATCTAGAGGATACAAAGCCACAGATGCATAAAGTAGCCAGGTGATTGGCAGGGGACCAGTGCGAGGCACCATCATCTTAGTTACCTGGGGATCCCCCAGAGAGAAATAGGCGGGTAGATTTATTGTGATATGGGATACCCCTGTAGAAGGCACAAACCAGTAGGCAGTCTCAGGATGCAGGGGAAACAGATCAGCCTACCATAGTAGTAGGTAGTGTTCACAGAAACCCCTGCAGGGTTGTACTCAGAATATTGGCCAAATAAAATAGATTGGGGCTCACCCAGTAAATAGAGGTTGCAACAGCATGCATCCACTCAGCAGCACAGTGCAGCTCATATATAGTAGGACCTCACCCTAGAAGTACAGGGTATGAATCCTTAAGTACTGGCCATAGCCCTGATAGAGCTTCCATCAGTTCTCCCACAATTAAGTCACAGGCAAGGGAGATCTGCCTTGAGGCAGGCAGTGTTGGAATCCTGTCCAGTAGTTAGCTGAGGCTGCAACAGCATGGCACAAGTTAAGAGTGTCCAAATAATCTTTAATATATAAAAATACACAATATAAAATATCCACATGTGGGAGAGTGAGGGGAGAAACAATCTGAGATTGTTTTTTACCTGGCATTTTATCAATCTGGACTCCAAGTAATCCTAGGTGGGGATCATACCACCAGCGCTATCATCAAGGAGCAGTTGGCCTGCTCCTATCTTGTGAGTACCATTTTATATATTTTATCTCCATCATTTTATCCAGTGAGCACTATTGGTTGTCTCTTTTTATTTGAGTGTCAAACATATAATTGATGGAGGAAGTTTACCCCATATCCCATATGCGGCGATTGTACCGCTGTACACCTTTCACACTAGAACTAGCTATAGCTCTTGTACATGTGAGTTTTATACCAGCTTTTTATATTTATTTTGTTTTATTACTGGACTTATTGTACTATTTGGTTCTCTATTTGTTTTATCTCTTGCATATGAGTGGATCTACACGGATGAGGACAGCGAGGACATTGTTCCTGACCAAGCACCTTATAGACGCTGTGACCTCAATAAGAGCATTTTAGATAAAACTCTTTTTTATTTGGACTATCTGTTATAATTGTTTGATATAAAGTCTCTCTGTCTCAGCCCTTATCTCCCATATTCCTTTCTTTTGTTGTACTTTAAGGGTCTTTGAGGGATTCCCTTATAGGGTTGCTTCCCCATTTGTTATTTACCGCTTACTCTTTTTTTCCTGTTTACATAGAGGTACATAGAGGTAGGAGGCACACCAGGGAGGAGAGTGGGCAACTAAGGAGTACTACTGGAGTCGAACGCTATTCGAACGCTATTCGACAATTCGAACGGCACTTTAACATTGATATTTGCATGAACAGTTTCCGTTGGTCTATTTGAACAGAACTTAACATTGGAAATAGACTGTCCGCACAGCCAAATTCTCTGGAACTATTTTGGGCATGAAAGCCATGCTTGCGGTTGGTCAAATGTGACTTCCAGGAAACTTTTGAACCCCTGCTCTGATCTGGGTGATTTTTGGATATGTTGCTCACCGAGACCAGGGCTATCCAGTGATAATAATTATGGGGATATGTTATGTTTTGGGGTGTTTTCTAGACTTTGGGGAAAATGTGTGTTTTTCTGCCTTTGGATAATTAGGTTATTGTATTGGCTATTTTAATTATATCCCAAGCAGAGGGGAGGGCTTGTGTGCATATGTGGGAGTGTCGGACATCATTGTATTGTTTTGATTGGTTTATGTCCCTTGTGTGCCTGTGTACCATCAGGTCCAGGGGGTGTGCCTCTGGCCTAGGGAATTGTATAGATTGTGAATGCTTGCTTACATTAAACAGACCTGCTTGATCCGTTCTTGAAGCCTTGGCTCACGTTTGGGTGATGGGATATCTACACTCTTGGGGATTGCTATAATCACAATACTTCCCTGAGTATAAGCTCTTGTAAGAGCTTGTTCCTGCTACGCTCTCTGGAATAGGAAAGGTCTACCCACTGGAAGCTGGATCCTGGTCTTGGGTCCAGGGTGGGTGGAGGACGGTGAGACACCGGCACAGCTGCATCGCTGGAAGTGAGGTCTGCAGTGCTTATGGTGTCTGGTGGAATGCTTGGAGTCCTCGGAGAGCACTAGGGGCATCGATTGGTGGAGGTACTCGGTAGGAGTGCCAGCGGTCCGTCACAAAGTGCACTAAGGGGCAGGGGGGAAGAGAATATCACTAAGGGACAGGAGGGGGGGAGAGCTCAAAAGGACAGGAGGGGGGGAGGGCAGAGCTCAAAGGAAAAGGATGGCAGAACACTAAGGGACAGGAGGAGAGAGCTCTAAGGGACAGGGTCAAAGAGGTGACCACTAAGGGACAGTGGGAGCAGAGGTGACCACTAATGGATAGGGGGTGGAGTGAAAGAGATCATTAAGGGAGTAAAAGAGACACACATAGAGGCTGAGGGCCTAAAGAGTTGATTATCCTCTAAGGGCTTTCATTGCATTTCCCAAGTATTCATATTGCTATGAATTGCCATTTAGCTGCACTGATGCAGCGTTACAGGGGAATATAGTATCTAGGAGCACTGTCATTTGGGTATACTGACACTATTGTATCCTTCTTGTAATAGAAGTAAAATAAAGTTTCAGTGTATCATTGTTGTTGAAAGGATACAGTTGTACCGTACCAAAGAAGCTAGTGTGCCTCTTCCTCGTATTTTTTACCTTTTTCTCCAAATAAGCTCACAGGTATTTCTTGTAAGAACGGCATATTTTGTTATACCTATACCAGCTATTGGGAGCTCCCCCTAGAGGGTAGTTTTCCCATTATAGTTTTTCTTTTGTGTTTTTCATATATAATATCTGGGTTCAAGCCCATATTTGGTGGAGCTGGTACTACCATCCTGACCAATTTCCCTAGTTTTCGATCCAATTTATTGTTGGTTGAAGACGAAGGGAAACTTCCTATTTTTATTAAACTTTCTATATTTGTACCTGCCTGATATAGATGATGTTCTGCGAATCCAAGGATGCATGTTACTGTTGGTGGGAGCTTGGTGTTATAAAGGTATACTCAATAAAGAGAGAATTGCAGAGAATTTAGATGGGAATTTCAAACTTTAGGTCGAAATTGTGCTGCTGAATGGGAGAATTTTCCCATCTCTGCTACATTGGCCTTAAGTTTGAAATTCCCATCTCAATTCCCTGTAATTTTCTCTTCATTGAATAGACCCTTTAATATGCACTACGGAGATTAAATATGTGAGTTGGACAGAGTGGGCGGAGCTTTGAGGCAGTGGGTGTGGTCAATTTTCAAGTAAGTAATTGATAGCTGTGCTGCAAAGTGTCCCTGGAATTTTTTTTTAAATGTTGACAACTATGTAAGGTTGAGTGGCTTAACTGTTCTGCAGACAGACAGACACTCTGCACTCTTGTGGTGGTGGGAGGGAAGAAAAGAATCAGACAGGAAAGATCTTTCCTGTCTTGCAGCTGGTTGCAGCCACAGCACACGAGGGGAGTAGAGGAGAGACCACTAGGGAAGGAGGGGGAGAGGCGAGACCACGAGGGAAGGAGGGAGAGGAGAGACCACTAGGGGAGGGGAGAGACCACTAGGGGAGTAGAGAGAAGAGAACAGCAGGGGCGGGAAGGAGAGACCACTAGGGGAGGGGGGGAGAGGAGAGCAGAAAGCACTAAGGAGGGGAGAGGAGAGACCTTAGTCTAGACTAAGGTACAGGGGAGGAGAGAAGAGACTACTAAGTGGCAGGGGAGAGCTCTAAGGGACAGGAGGGAGAGCTCTATAGGACAGGAGGGGAGAGCTCTAAGGGACAGGAGGGAGAGCCCCATAGGAAAGGATGGGAAAGCAGTAAGGGACAAGAGGGGAGCGCTCTAATGGACAGGGGGAGAAGAGGAGGCCACCAAGGGCCGGGGGGGGGGTGAGACACACAAAGGGGCTTGGGGAGTAGGACACGCAAAGAAGTTGGGAGAATGTATGTCTCATACAAAGAGGGGGGATAAGAGACAAGCAAGGGGCTTGTAAGAGATACACTAAAGGGGGTGTAAGACTCAAAACATTAAATATAATAATAAAAATAAAGAGCATCTCCCCTCTCAGCCTATCCTACCCCACAAACTCTCTCTTTCACAACACACACACACACACACACACACACTGCATACCTAAAAATACACAGAAACACACAATGCATCCACACACACACATCATGCTTCCCTTACACACAGAGAAACACACAATGCATCCAATACACACAAAGACAATGCATCCCTTGCACACATACACAGAAACACACAATGCATCCATTACACACACACACACACACTGCTTCTCTTACACACACTCAATTCACCCCTTGGACACAATCAATGCACCCCTTACAGACACACACACACACTGCATCCCTTACATACACAGAAACTCACCTTGCATCCCTTACACATACAAACGCAGATTCACACAATGCATCCCTTACACACACAATACATCTCTTACACAAAACACACTGCATCACCTACACAAACTGGTATCCCTATACACTACATTCCATAAGCACTCTACAATAACACATCCCCTACACACTCGACTCCCTGTGAGCAAACTCATGGGTGGAACATGTAGGTCGACTTATGGGTGGGCTTTATGGGCATACTCACCATCAGGCCGTGGGGGCACAGACCTTGAGCTGTGTAAGGGGCCCCAAAAAATTGAGCTACTTCCTGGGGGGGAGGTTGTATTTAGACTGCAAAAAGGGAAATGAAGAGAGTGTCTCTCCATCTATTAGTTCTGAGATGTCTCTCACTCCAAAATTCTGCCATTCTTGGGTGCTTACATCCTCTATATAATATTTTAAACATTCTATAGGAGTGTGACAAGATATTTTATCCAAACCAAATTTTTTCTTTTATATATTTTATTATGGAGAGTAATGCTTTAATTATCGGGTTATCTGTTCTTATACTATTCAAAAGCTCAATATCACAGAACATAAGGTAAAAATGGTTCTGCATTCTTAAGTACTGTTTTTTCTAGATCTGGAAGAAGAGAAATTATCGCAGGCAACAAAATGTACCATCTTAGCACTTACTAAGTAAGACCTGTGGACGTCCGGAAAGGACAATCCACCCTCCATCATTCCTCTCTGTAAAACCTCAAGGCCTATTCTCATAGCCGGCAGCACTACCAACTCCCTCCTTGTAATAAATAATTATTCCTACCACCATAGTTATAAAAGGGAGGTTAAATCCTCCCGCATATCGCGAGTAGGGGCATGTCACCTAAACAGCGAGCAGCCCCCCTGGTCCCCACCCATGAGCAGCAGGTGGGAACGCTAAATAAATAATGGGGGGGACCTAATATCCTCCCCCAGGTCCCCACCCATGAGCGGCGGGTGGGGACCCATATATTTTAAAGGGGGGACCTAATGTCCCCCCTGGTCCCCACCCATGAGCAGCAGGTGGGGACCCTAAATAAATAAATAATGGGGGGACCTAATGTCCCCCCTAGGTCCCCACCCATGAGCGGCAGATGGGGACCCTAAATATATAATTAATGGGGGGGGCCTAATGTACCCCCAGGTCCCCACCCATAAGCGGCGCTGGGGGACCTAATGTCCCCCTGGTCCCCACCATAAGCGGCAGGTGGGGACCCTAAATAAATAATGGGGGGACCTAATGTCCCCCCCAGGTCCCCACCCATGAGCGGCGGGTGGAGACCCTAATAAATTAAAGGAAGGACCTAATATCCCCCCTGGTCCCCACCCATGAGTGGCGGGTGGGGACCACAAATAATAAAGCGATTAGGGGTCCCCAAGCCCATAGTCACTCCCCACCCCAATAAAAATACCCTAATTATATTGAGGGGGGCCAATAAACTAACCCTGTAAAATAAAACCATTAGATGTCTTCTTTCTAAACATCCATAATACGCATTATGTTAAAATAAAAAACGAAAACGCTGAAAAAAAAAACCAGACAGTAAAAAAATAGAATGAGCTCCGCAGGGCGGGGAAAGGCTTATTAAGTCTTCCCACTACCTGCAATTAGGCTCAGAGCACTCTGATTGGTTGGTTTAAGCCAACCAATTAGAGTGCTCTGACAGATAAGAGACGGACAGGTCTTGAAATTCAACGAATCAGATTGCTCTGTGTCATTTTACACAGCGTTGGAATGTTCTTTGGAATTTTCCCATGCTGTGTAATTTGACTCCTAACACTGTGATTGGTTGCTTTTCAAATTGAAAATGTTTAGACTTTCCTGCCAGTTTCTTCATTTACTGCCCAGTCACTAGTAGTTTTAAATGACAGGGAGCAGCCACTGGCTGCTCGCTGTTTGAGCGACATGCCCCTACTCGCAACATGCAGGAGGATTTAACCTCCCTTTTATTTATATGGGGGTCATAGTGACCCCCATACTGCTTTATATTTAGTTTTATGACAGCGAGCAGCCACTGGCTGGTCGCTGTCATTTGAAACTGGATATAAATGTATCTTATATAGAAGTGTTAGAGCTATGGTAAGAGTGTGTGTAAAAAGTAGCTACTTAGATCTAAATAGCTACGTTTTCATATTGCAACATTGTTTTAGTTTTTGCTATAACTTTTGGTTACATGTTCTCTTACGATAGCTCTCTATCACTTCTATGTAAAATACTAATTTTTATATCCAGTTTTATATGACAGTGAGCAGCCCCTGGCTGCTCGCTGTTTAGGTGACATGCCCCTACTACACGGGGAAACCTGGCACAGGTATGGGCATCCGGGAGGATTTAACCATTGCTAGGTCTCCCTTATTGCACTAGTGACTGGGCAACTATAGCTATACTAGTAGTTTTAAATGTGTTTAGGCGACATGCCCCTACTTGCCGCATGCCGCGAGTAGGAGCATGCAGGAGGATTTAACCTCCCTTTTATCAATACAGGGGTCATAGTGACCCCCATACTGCTTTTTATTTAGTTTGAAATGACAGCAAGCAGCCTTTAGTCGACATGCCCCTACTCACGGCATGCCATGAATAGGGGCATGCGGAAGGATTTATCCTCCCTTTTTTATAGGTTTTAATGCAAGGGGGGTAGGAATAGTTATTTATTACAAGGAGGAAGCTGGTAGCTGTTTTTGCCTAAATGGACGAAAATTTATTATTTTTTATGAATTTAGTTTGAAAACGAATGGTTTGCGGACAAAATTCGGGATTGACAAATGAAATTTTAAATTAGTACGAAATCATTGCACATGTCTGATAATGGATGCCCGAAGCATCTCTGGCGGAATTGTTTTAGATCTTGCAAACTCTGTAAAAGTCCCCAGCATAAAGGGCGAAATTAAATCAGTAAGCTTCTGATTAAAAGCTAAAGAGAACCCATCCGGGCCTGGAGTTTTACCACTCTTTAATGATCGTATAGTGTTATGAATCTCCTGTAGAGAGAAGGGGCTACTTAACTTGGTCGCTTTCTCGTCAGAAATATTTGGAAGATTTAACTTATCCAGAAATTCCTGTATTTCCGGGATAGAGGGGGCAATATGTTATACAAGTTCACAGACATTAACCAAAGTATGTAACCTGTCGTTAATATGTATGGAAGTTGTACTTGAGTGTGCATTCTTCCCCGCTGCATGCCTGATTGGCAGACCTTAGACCAGAATGCAGTGAGTGCCAAAACACGCACCATGTCTTGATGTCACACTCCACCATGAAAGTATGCTGATGCCAGATGTGTGCATCTACTGGATCTATTCTCATATAGAATCATTAAATTTTTGGTTTGCAATGATTATGAAAAATGTTTCTTCAATGCTTCTCTATGAGCAGCATCTGATTTGTCAAAAGTTATCAGGATTGATGATTTCTCCAGGGGAGGGTAAGGCTGACTGTTTCTATGCTGAAATAAAGGTAAGGTTTATTTTAAATTTAAAAACATGGTAATGTGTAATGTAAAAACCCAGGAATACACATTTTTTTTTTTTAAATACAACAATTATGGTGTTCCTTCAACTGTCAAACATTTAAGAATGATAAATTAATGGGTGGAAATGTTAAGCTACTTCATCACTTGCTGGTGTAGGTGGATCTTAGGAAGCAGCAAATGTGAATGAGATCACACCATCTGCAGGGTTGTGAGTAAAGTTTGCAGTCAGCAGTGTTTGCTCAAAGAGGTAAGTCAATTAAATGAAGTGGCTACTTTACCAAACTTTGTATATTTTCCTGCGATATAAAGTTTAAAATGAATATATAACTAATATAAGCTGTGAAAATTTGCACTGCAAAATTAAACAATGATTAATGTTACTATAAACTGAAGTAGTATATAATATCTAAATATAGGCTGTTTTACCATTTACTAAAAATGTAAGTTTTGTCCTCTACAAGCTTTTTCATGTCCCTGATCTTAGCATGTCATTGGCATATTACAGACCAATATAAAGATTACATACAGCTAATCTTGGTGTAACTAGCAAACAAATAGAATTTTTTAAGGAAGCAATAAGGATTTGATTCAATTATCTCAAATATTGTCAATCAAATTAATTATAAAAAAAATGTCTGTAGCAGTCTGCAGGAAATCTGGAAAAAATACTTTTTTAAGCATTGGATTTCCGCAAGTGGCTTTTCTCACGTACTCACTGCTTATACAGCGTTTGTTTGTAAAGATTTTACCTTGGCTATTGCCTCAATTTTTCACATTTGTACTAGAGCTTGGAATTTAGTGAATAATCCTGTGCTGTTGGGGTTGTACTGATACTTTAGAGAGAGTTCTGAGAAGGGCTACTAACCTGGTTCATGGATTGAAAAAAAAATATTTTTTTCACATAATTTTGTTACTTACAAATTAACTTCAGGATGCAATATTTGTGTGTCATTTCTAGCACACGCAAAAGGTATTGCTTTATGGTGTCTGTAAAAGTGCATTTACTCTTTTCTTGTTGACACTCTATTTTAATATATTTTGATACATAATATATTAGATTGCAGATTATTAAATCTATTTTAAGTCAGATTATCTACATAGATATGTTTACAATTTAGAGTTCTGATGGGTACATTACTCATGCAGGTGTGACTGAATTTTAGTTTCTAGGATCACATCATAACCATTAACTATAACTTCTAACAATGATAGATCTTTAAATAACTCCAATTTTGAACCATACATATGTTACTGTGTATTCTAAATAAACCAAATGCTGGTTTTTCATGCTTGGTAACATTGCAGAACATAATATTAAAACCTAGTGTTTTCACATGTCAATGTATTTTTAGCTATTCAGTGTACCATACCAGTACAATATATGACAAAAGTTCCAGAGCAGCTTGTGTCTTTTGTAGGGGGTTATTAAAACGTATCTGAACACATAAGAACAAATGAAATGAGCGTATTGGTTATATTTTAGATAGAACATACTATGTTAGCCAATTAAAAGGTGTGCTATTTGAAAACACTTTTTTATATATTGGAAAAGGCACATATATATTGCAACTCTTTCATTTTATTTTAGTACTAGGCACATCATAACGATTTCTGATCAATGTTACTTTCAAGGAAAACTAATGTTACTTTCAAGGAAAAATGTATATAAAAAAATGAGTTATACCTTTAAGCCATTTTTTTTTAATGATTTTTACTATTAAGACTTTAAAGCTGATTTCATAGAATAAATATGGTGTTTGTAACACACTGGAAAAAACTGAGAGAGATGTATTTACATATAACTGCACAAACAATACATATTCTTCCCTCACACCTCAAGGAAGTGTGTGTATGTGTGTGTGTGTGTGTGTGTATATATATATATATAATCTCATTATATGATAATGGAGTAGTAACTGGCTGTTTTACAGGTATTCTTAAATGTACACATTTTAATATAAACACTGACTTTTCAGAGAAGAGGTAGTGTTTACATTACTTAGTATACATAGTAGGATAAGCGCTAAGAGTACTGCTATAGATATCAAAGTGCAGGTTGCAAGCATTAAGTATAAGGACAGTGGCGGAACTACCTAATTGCAGGGGCCACCCGATGGATATTATTTCATTATTCTTTAACAGGACCCGGTCAGGTGCAGTGGCCTTTTAACCCCTTAAAGACCAAACTTCTGGAATAAAAGAAGCTCCAAACTTTGGCATGTCATGTGTCCTTAAGGGGTTAAGAGCCTGACCAGGTCCCTGCAGTATTTGCCAGCTGGGAGGAAGTGATTAATAGCATATTACTTCCTCCCAGCTTCTTGCTGAGAGAACATGGAAGGAGAGAGGGAGGATGCAGCAAAGGAGCTTGGGAATAGGAGCAGCTTGGAAATAGGAGCAACTAGAGAGCTGCTCTAGATCCACAATTCCCATCAATGGCAGCCAGCAGCAGGGACCCAAGGAAGTCACCCTCCTGAACACTAAAGATAAAGGGCTGTGAGGGTGTCGGGCAGGGGCTTGGGGGTGCACTTTGCTTCTGGTGAATGTGGGTTCCAGGAGTTGCTTGTTTGTGGGCGCGTGGAGTATCAGGAATCAAAATGATGGAATTGAATTAAATGCGTTTCAGTTGTAGATGTTTAGAGGCATGATCACGTAGGCTTGCACATGAGCACGCCGAGAGGGGAGGAGAAACGCTACCACGATGAGTATGAGAAGAGAGGGGCGTGATGAGAGAAAGTGAGATGTGAGGAATGAAAGACGGAGATTGTGAAGTATACAAGGACGATTAGTGCTGCGGGTAGCAAGAAGCGAGGGGAAGCCAGAAGCAGAAGCCAGACGCAGAGAAAGGAGGGAAAGTTGCTGTGGAAATTAGACTGACTTCTAAGACGGATATAGACAGCAGAAGACGGCGGCTGACGCCATTTGCAGTAATGGCGAAACTAAGTTTGGAGCTTCTTTGGTGTTGTGAAAATGACAGAAGATAGAGTCATTGAAGCCAGGAAAATATATGCTATATAAGCTGATTCTTTTGCTACAACAAGGTAACAGATAGCTAAAAGCCTGTGTATGTGGCATTGTATTGAGACTGTGTAAAGAGGCATGTGAGGAAGTGATAGCTGGTGAAAACATTATAAAGGAAAAATTTATTTTAAAAGAAAAATAAAGGCAAGGAAATAACTTTTTTTTACTTTTTCTCTTGTTTTACTAATTGAGGAGAATCAGATTCATTGGCACAAGTTTGTTAACAACAATAAAAAAGTTACCCTGCAATGTCTTGCAGTGGAAATCTGGCATATTGCCTAAACAGTTCTCTTCTGCTCCCTTAATGGTGATTGGGAATACGATCTGAGATTATACATACCGAAACTACTCATAGTAAATGGCTAAGGAGAATCAGATTCACTGACTCAACTTTGCTAATCGATATATAAGAGAAATTCAGCACCACCCTGCAGTGAAAATCTGGCATATCACTTAAATAGTACTTTACTGCTTCCTTATGGGTAACTGGGAATATAACTTGAGCTTTTGCATACCCCTACTACTTATAGCAATTAGTTAAGGTGAACCAGACTCACTAGCACTAGTCTGTGAATTGAAAATCAAAAGTTATTCTGCCCCATCCTGTAGTGGAGATTTGGCATACTGACTAAACAGTTTTATTCTGCTCCCTTATTGGTGACTGGAAACACAGCCTGTACCCCTACACACCACTACTTCTAGTAATTGGCGAATCCTATAATGGCTTCCAAATGCACACAAGACAACAAGTTGGCAAACAAAAATGATAAAAGGAGGAATAAACAAAAAAAAGGCTGTCTGCTTTTTTTTCCCTCAAGAAACATTGGATAACACAGAGAAAAATATTGTGCACATCTCAATACAATCTACAGAACAAGAGATAGAAAGCAATACAGTAACTCCCAACTTGCTAAAATCTAGCTTGGAGGAAGTTCTTAGGGAACTAAATGTGATATTAATGAGAAATTCTCAGATTTGAAAACAAATCGATCTTGTATGGTGTCTAGAATCCAAAAGATTGAGGAGCAGGAGGAGGCAAGAAATATTCAGTGCAAAGATATGAAAGATATGCAAATTAAGTTGGAGACAAAAATAATACATTTGGAGGAAAAGATCTGCAACCTAGAAGATAGTTCTAGGAGATCGAATTTAAGATTTCGATATATCCCTGAGGATTTACGAGAATTTTTGATGGAATTTTTTTTTTGGATGTGTCTTCTGATAAGCACAGCATGCAACTGGAAAGATGCCATAGAATTTTCTGTCCTAAAACAGATAGTTAAGAATTTGCAAGTGTCACGACGTAATGGCATTCCATTCCAATTTAAGCTACAGATTGTACAAGCATTCAAAAAGACACCATGCACTAATGAAAAATTTCCTTTCAGACATTTCATATTACACAAGAGCCAAGAGAAGAACATTTTCATTTATATTCCCTCTTCTAAAACAACACGATTTGAAATTTAAATGGGGTCAACCATCATCTCTATGTGTTCTTTATAACAACACTTGGCAGTCTTTTGAGACACAGGAAAAAGCAAGAGACTGGTTAAAAGAGAACAACATTGTATAATAATATAAAATCAAAGTGTAAACTTAAATAATGTTGGGAGAGGAGAGAGAGGGAGGGATGGGTTTTTTTTTCTTCTTTTTTTCCCCCCTTCATACATTTAATAATCTGATATTTCAGGAAAGTAGGAGAGAATGGAACTATTAGTGATGTCCCGAACTGTTCGCCGAATGGTTCGCGAACGGTTCGCCATGAACGGTTTGCTGCAGACTCCAGTCAGCAGACACATTCCAGCCAATCAGCAGCAGACCCTCCCTCCCAGACCCTCCCACCTCCTGGACAGCTCACTATGAATGCAGCTTCAAAGTGGATGCTGTCCAGGAGGTGGGAAGGTCTGGAAGGGAGGGTCTGCTGCTGATTGGCTGGAATGTGTCTGCTGACTGGAGTCCGTGGCGAACCGTTCATGGCGAACCGTGGCGAACCGTTCGCCAACCGTTCGGTGAACAGTTCGGGACATCACTAGGAACTATGCTATGTTTTGAATAGGTTAAAATTCCTAATTTTGAATTTATATTCAATAGGATAAGGGTTATGAAGGTTGGAGTAAATAGTAAAAAAAAGCAAAGAGAGCAAATGAGAAAAATAGTAATGCACTATAAGTGGAATATAATATGCATTAATTAAAAATAGAATATATGGAGTATATTCTTTAAGTACATAAATTCTAAAAAAACAAAAAATGAAAGTTTAGGTACACTAAAAATTGAAATGGGGGTGTTAGTTAATGAAGACCAGGAAAAGGAAGGATTTTTAAATAACTATTTCTCCTCCGTATATATTAAGGAAGAACCCATGGCATTAGATATGCAAATGATTGCAACTAAAAACTTGCAGAATAATTGTAATTGGTTAACTCAAGACAAGGGTGCTGCAGCAACTAAAGAAAGTTAATATAAACAAAGCTCCAGGGCCTGACGGTATCCATCCACGAGTACTTAAGGAACTAAGTGTAGAAATAAGTGAACCTCTGTTTTTAATCTTTCAAGATTCTTTTCTTTCAGGAAGTGTTCCGGAGGATTGGAGGAAGGCAGATGTGGTTCCTATATTCAAAAAGGGTTCAAAATCATTGCCTGGAAATTATAGACCTGTGAGCTTAACTTCTGTAGCCAGAAAAATATTTTAAAAGTTATTAAGGGATAATATTCAAGAATTAATTGAGAAGAACATGGTTATCAGCAAAAATCAGCACGGTTTTATGAAGCACAGGTCATGTCAAACTAACTTGATTGCGTTCTACGAAGAAGTAAGTAGAAGTTTAGATCAGGGTGTTGCAGAGGATGTGATCTATTTGGATTTTGCCAAGGCATTTGATACAGTTCCACACAATAGATTAGTCTTCAAACGAAAGGAAATCGGTCTAGATTAAAATGCTTGTTCTTGGGTAGAACATTGGCTTAAAAATAGAATACAAAGAGTTGTCATTAATGGTAAATTTTCAAGCTGGACAGAGGTGGCAAGTGGTGTCCCTTAGGGTTCTGTTCTGGAACCCCTTCTATTTAACATGTTTATAAATGATCTTGAAAAAAGCATTAAAAGTCATGTTTCAGTGTTTGCAGATGACACAAAACTCTGTAAAATAATTAATAAAAATAAAATAAAAGGGATTTAGATAGACTGGGGGACTGGGCACTCAAATGGCAGATGAAATTAAATGTTGAAAAATGCAAAGTTATGCACTTCGGCGTATAGAATACACAAGTAACGTATACCCTTAATGGAAGCGAATTAGGGATAACAACACACGAAAAGGACTTGGGAATTGTTATAGACAACAAACTATGCAACAATGTGCAATGGTATTGTCATGCATGAAAAAGGGCATTCATTCTCGGGATGTGAATATCATTTTACCTCTTTATAAATCACTGGTAAGATCACATATTGAATATGCTGTGCAATTTTGGGTGCACGCATTCAATCAGTCCATAGGAAAGCATTTCTCAATGCTTTCCTATAGATGTCCAGCGTCTTCTCACTGTGTTTTTCATAGTGAGAAGCGCGGAAGCGCCTCTAGCAGCTGTCAATGAGACAGCCACTAGAGGCTGGATTAACCCTAATGTAAACATAGCATCTCGGATACTGCAGCTCTACACAAGCATTGCCAACATCATAGCTCCATCTATATACATACAACAAAGGATCTTCAACCGCGTGAGAGCAGTCATATTGGGGATTACCCCTTCATCAAAGTATATGGATAAAGAGCTCTGGGTTTTTTTTTCTTGTTTTTTTCTTTTTTACCTTTTGTTGTACTAGAAATGTGTACACACTAGGACCTACTAGTATGAACTTTGGGACATTCCTCGACTTCACAGGATATTTTTTTTCTTTTTCACAATTGTTTATTTTTTACTGCTTTTTTATTTTTTGGCCATTTTTTCATAGGTCTTTTGATATATTAGATATCCCAGACAAGTCTAATCTAAATTAAGAGGTGTTAACCGAGTGATTAAGGAAGCATACTGTGAAGGGATCTTTAATCACTGTTCTGTGTGTTTAAAAAGTTCAGATACCAAGTTTGTTGTGACTTGGCTAACTTTTGATATGCAAACTTGCCATTTATATAATTTATGTGATAGTGTTTATATTGAGTGAAAGGGTTACTTCTATATAATCTGTTATAATTATGTAATAAACATTTAGTTTCTTTTGCATCTAAAATTTGAGTGTGGTGTCATATATTATTATAGCACGTAGATAAGGTTTATTTTTGGAGGGCGATCTTAGGATAGGAGAGTGCTGATACATGTATTGTTGCTTTCTCTTGGTATGTCCACTTCTACTCCACGTAAAAGGGGAGGCCTGTATGAGACACTATTAAGAGAGGGGGAACATATAGGGTTCATATAGGAAACCTAAAAATGTGAGGGGTGTACTCACTTTTGTGAGATACTGTGAATATATATATATATATATATATATATATATATATACAGTCAGGTCCATAAATATTGGGACATCGACACAATTCTAATCTTTTTGGCTCTATACACCAACACAATGGGTTTGAAATGAAACAAACAAGATGTGCATTAACTGCAGACTTTCAGCTTTAATGTGAGGGTATTTACATCCAAATCAGGTGAACGGTGTAGGAATTACAACAGTTTGTATATGTGCCTCCCACTTTTTATGTGCAGGCTGATCCAATATAGTTGTAAATGCCGGGTGCCAGACCGTAGTCACATGTATACAAAAATCGAAGGAATGGTCCGCACTCTTGGTCTTAATAAAACATAGCTTTTAATGTTTACATTTTAAAAAAACAAATATGATGCTAAACAGCATCAACATTTCAGTCCCTGTTTTGGACTTGCCTCAGGACAACACACACAGAGACTGAACCCCCCCCACACCCATACACACACACAGACTGACCCCCACACACACAGACTGACCCATACACACAAACTGGCCCTCCCACACACAGATTAAACACCCCCACACCCACACACAGACTGACCCATTTGATGGCAGATAAGAGCCATTCGACCCATTTAGTCTGCACAATTTTCTCAATACTTGCATTAGTCTCGTACATCTAGGATAGCCTTATGTCTAACCAGGGCTGCCATTAGAAATGTTGGGGCCCCTGACACAGCTCAAGGTCTGGGCCCCCCTGTGCCTGCACCTGAGTCCGCCCAAAGTGCTGCCCCCCCCGAATCCGCCCACAGGGATGCAGTGTCTGCAGGGCCGGTGCAAGGATTTTTGCCACCCTAGGCAAAAGTAAAGTCTGCCGCCCCCCCATGTGACATCACAATGCCCCACCCATATGATCTGCCATGTTAACTAACACCAGTGCTGCAGTGCCGCCGTGTTTACATTAAAAGGCCTGCAGGGACAGGCTAGATACCAGAACCACTACATTAAGCTGCAGTGGTTCTGGGGACTATAGTGTCCCTTTAATGTGAGGTAAATTAGAGATTAGTGCCACGAATAATATATTAGATTGCCTACTTACAACCAGATGAGGATGATGATGGGCTCTAGCTGCCGTTTGGCTCCACTGGTCTGGTGTACAACAGGCTCTCTGGAGGCAGTTTGTAACTGTGGTCACAAAAATCAATGTTCTGGGAGAACGGGAAGCAGCTCCATTTTTTTGAGGGCCCTTTACACAGCTCAAGGTCTGGGTCCCAGGGTCCACCTTCATGTTCCACCAATGATTTTGTTCACAGGTAGTGGAGTGTGTCTGTGGGGGATGCCCTGATGTGTGAAAGGAATGCATTGTGTGAATCTGTGTTTGTATGTGTAAGGGCTGTGTTTGTATGTGTAAGATGAGTTTGTGTATGTATGGGATGCATTGCTTGTGTACGTGTGTCTGTGTGTAATGCATTGTGTGTTTTTCTGTGTGGCAAGGGGTGCATTGTGTGTGATGGATGTCAATCTCTCCCCCTCCCCCCCGTCAATTTCCTTCTCCCCCCCTCTCCCTCCAATTTCCTTCTTCTCCCCCTCCCTCTCCAATTTACTTCTTCCCCCTCCAATTTCCTTCTTTTCCCCCCTTCAATTTCCTTCTTCTCCCCCTCCCTCTCATTTCCTTCTCCCCCTCTCCAATTTCCTTTCTTCTCCCCTCCAATTTCTTTCCTCTCCCCCGTCCCTCAAATTTCCTTCTTCTCCCCCCGTCCCTCAATTTCCTCTCCTCTGCCCCCTCAAATTTCTCTTCCTCTCTTTCCTCCTCAAATTTCTTTCCTCCCTCCCCTCAAGTTTTTATTTATTCTCCCATTTTCTATTCTTTCCTCTCTCCCTCCCATTTCATTCATTCCCCTCCATTTTCATTCTCCTATTTACTCTCCTATTTACATTACCCCTCCATTTTCATTCATTCCTCCTATTTCATTCATTCTCCTCCATTTCTCATTATTCCCTCCTCCCATTTCATTATTCTCCTTTGCCTACCTGGACAGCGGGACGGCGGGAGTGAGAGGTTTTCTGTGTGCTTTTCAGCTTCCCGGCATTGTGATGCCGGAGCCGGAAGATTATGTCATCTTCAGGCTCCGGCATCAGTACGGTGCGTGAGGGAGCTGAAGAGGAAGCACACAGAGAGTGCTCCCTCGCGCACAGGCCGCCGGGTGTCAGCAGGGCCAGCCTCTGGGCGGCCCTGAGGTGACCGGCTGCTGGGCCCCCCAGGAGAAGAGGCTGGCCCTGTGGGTACATACCGGGTCGCAGGGCCCCCTGCGGCCCGGTATGTACCCACTGAATGTGGGGCCCGGACGACCTGAGCAGTCCGGGCCCCCCAGGACCGCTGGGCCCATGACAACCGTTGCGGTTGTCATGCCCTGATGGCGGCCCTGTGTCTAACCCATGCATGCTTAAACTCACTCACTGTGTTAACCTCTACGACTTCTGCTGGAAGGCTATTCAATAGGCATGTGCATGGGAAAATTTTTCGGTTCGGTTCGGCATTCCGAAATTCGTGACTTCGGCAATTCGGCACTTAGGCAATTCGGCACTTCGGCAACTTTGGCACTTCGGTAATTTCGGAACTTCGGGACCTTGACAATTCGGCACTTCGGCAACTTCGGCACTTCGGGACTTCGGAATTTCAGAACATCTCTTGCAGCCGCTTGGTAGATAACTCCCTAATTCCCACGGTATAATGTCCCCCCCGGCCCCCCACCCACCCTAAATTAGAATGAGGGGGGGGGACCTAATGTCCTCCCCCCTGGCCCCCACCCCAGAGCGGTGGGTGGGGAACCTAAATTAGAATGAGAGGGGACCTAATGTCCTTCCCCCCGGCCCCCACCTCTAAATGGTGGGTGGGGTCCCTAAATACTAATTAGGGGGGGCCTAATGTCCTCCCCCCGGCCCCCACCCCTGAGCGGTGGGTGGGGGCCCTAAATTAGAATGAGGGGGGAGGACATTAGGTGGGTGGGGGCCCTAAAATACTAATTAGGGGGGACCTAACGTCCTCCCCCCTGGCCCCCACCCCTGAGCGGTGGGTGGGGGCCAGGGGGGAGGACATTAGGTCCTCCCCCTCATTCTAATTTAGGGCCCCCACCCACCGCTCGGGGTGGGGGCCAGGGGGGAGGACATTAGGTCCCCTCCCTAATTTGTATTTTAGGGCCCCCACCCACCGCTCAGGGTGGGGGCCAGGGTGGAGGACATTAGGTCCCCCCTAATTAGTATTTTAGCGCCCCCATCCACCACTCAGGGGTGGGGGCCAGGGGGTAGGACATTAGGTCCACCCCCTCATTCTAATTTAGGGCCCCCAACCACTGCTCAGGGGTGGGGGCCAGGGGGAGGACATTAGGTCCCCCCTAATTGGTATTTAGGGCCCCCACCCACCGCTCAGGGGTGGGGGCCAGGGGGAGGACATTAGGTCCCCCCCATTACTTTACTTTAGGGCTCCCACCCGCCGCTCATGGGTGGGGGCTGGGGGGGACAATAGGTTCCCCCCCTTATTTTACTTTAGGGCCCCCACCCGCTGTTCAGGGGTGTGGGCCGGGGGGGGGGAGCAATAGGTCCCCCCTTCAGGTTAGGAGGGGGAGGGGGACGTTTTTTTGTTTGTTTGTTTTTTACAGTGAGCAGCCACAGGCTGTTCACTGTTTAATAGACATGCCCCTACTCGCGGTATAGCGAGTAGGGGCATAATTTACTAATACTAAGTAATCTTTACTTAGTATTAGTAAATTTGGCTGAAAGGCCAATTCAGGTCTTTCAGCCTTTTAGTAGATAGCTCCCTAATACTGTGGGAATTAGGGAGTTATCTACTTATTCATTCCTGTCATTACACTGACTGGCCAAGTAATATGAATGTCCATTTTATATGAATGTATGTCACTTGATTGTTGTAAGTGTTGCAAATGCTTACAGTTGAATCCTGGCTATGTTTGTATACTTTTTATTTAAAATTGTATACAGTGTAACATTCTTCTTCTTCCACTGGGTAAGTATATTAGTACTTAGGCAATACTGTGCTACGGAACTTCGGCAACTTCGGTAATTCGACACTTCAGCTATTCGGACATTCGGAAGTACCCGAATGTCCGAATTGCCCAAAATTTGTCCGAATTCATATTCGGCCCGAAACGAATTGCACATGTCTACTATTCAATGCATTCTGATATTATTTTTAAATATGTGCCCCTCTAATTACTCTTGTTGTGGTAGTTTTTCTTCTTTTACATATACTCTCCTCCCTTACTGTGTTGATTCCCTTTATGTATTTAAATATTTTTATCTTATCCCCCCTGTCTCATCTTTTCTCCAAACTTTACATGTAAATTTTACCCTGCAATCCATGAAACAGTTTAGTAGCCCTTCTCTGAACTCTCTCCAAAGTATTAATATCCTTCTGGAGATATGGTCTCCAGTACTGCGTACAATACTCCAAGTGAGGTGTTCTGTACAATGACATTAGCACTTCTCTCTTTCTACTGCTAATACCTCTCCCTATACAACCAAGCATTCTGTTAGCATTACATTGTCTGCCTAATGTATTGCATTGTCTGCTTACCATATGTACATGGGTGTTTCTCCTCAACAATGGCATCCTGTATGCTGAAACCAGTCAGTGTATTATTTGCTATTTAAAGTGAACACAAAAAAAACCCCAACACAAATGGATACAAACTGGCAGTGCAGGTTTTCTTGTTTTACACCTTCTTCACATGATGTCTGTAAGAAGAAAAAGTATCCATAAAAGAGCTAGTATCACTGGATCCATCTACACATGGGTGTATCCTTGTG
>OW240921.1:65416408-65432531 GCA_933207985.1 Pelobates cultripes | reverse complement strand
CTGTTTTTTTTTATATATTTGTTCTTTTATTTGGAATGAGTTTATTATGTTATTTTAGGATATTTTTTTCTCCTTTTTAATAAATTCAGTAAACACAAAAATATAAAGAAAAAGTTTATTAAGTTTATATAAAAATACGGACATTTGTTTATATTTGAGGCGCACATGCACATTAAGAACTTATTTCTGAAGATCACGTACATTTCCAAAACCGGAAACACGTCACCTTATGGAGACAGGCATTGACCGCTGACCCGGAAGTGCTCCCGATGGAAATTAAGTATGCAGAAACCGGAAGACACACAAGGAGGATTAACAACACACCTTTTTAAAAAGTTATTTAAGTCCACATGTATGAAAGCACGCTAAGCACTTTCATAAAGACCTACCTAGGTCGTAATGCGTCAGTGTAACAGACTTTTATCTGAGATTTATTCTTTGCTATACTTTTATATGTACCAATAAAGAGTTTTGTTCCTGAATCCATCCCTCCATCTGAAGTTTTTTCGGGGAGCATAGATTCCATAGGGGACATCTCCACTTGGGTTCAAGCATTGGATCTCCAACAAATTGAGAAAGGCGTTATTAGTCTGAGCCACTCTTTAAACGGCTCAGCACCACGTGAGTGGGTTATTTTTCTCTCATATTATCCATTTGATTTATACAGGCTATACTATGTACTGTCTTTTATATTTTTACGATGTATACAGCTACATGGTAAATTGCATGTTTTATTTATTTTATCCACTTATGATGAAGTAGCAGAGTAAAACTCAACTATTTTAATCAGATGGTCTTATAGATACAATGAGATTGGTGCAGTACTGCTTTTTACGTTTGCTTTGGGCTCCCAATGCTTTTCTATGGGAAAGCATTGGATTGGCTCTGATCATCAAGATTTCAACCGTGAAGGTGGGGCAAGCTACGGCAAGACTGGCGCTACATGGGGAAAAAAGAGGATTGAAAACACCTTTCCTATGCAATCGGAGAGGGGACGGTCATCTAAATAGTTTAACACTATTTTGTCAGGAATAAATATTTCTATCCCTGACAATATAGTCTCTCTTAAAATATTACTTTCCAGGACACCCAAAATAGTCGTATTTTATTGTGTTTTTTTCCCACACTGGTAGTGAAAGGATTAAGAGTAGAAACTCAAAGATAGTTCCTGGTGTAACAATATTAGACTTTATTGTATGTCTGAAACAGTACAAACCACATAACTGAAAATGTAGTCAAGGGTAAGAGGACTGGAAACAAAGCTTTTTGCTATTCCATCAATGAAGAGGACTAGGGATTGACAATCTGAGGTGATTTAGAGAAGGATCTGGTATATTGGTACATATCTGATTGTGGTAGGGTGGAAACTTCAGATATGATTGATTGCTAGAGGAGGAATAGATACACTCTACACATTGACATACATACAGACATATTGTTACCCACAGGTACTCAAGCATACATACATTGTTACACATGTGCACTCACAATGTACACTCAATCTATATGTGTGTGTATATATATATATATATATATATATATATATATATATACACATTTTATTATCATATTTAAACATACATTTTTCATTTTATTAGATTGGAGGGAGCGGAATGGGGGCAGTTGAGAATTCTGTGCCTACTCATGATGTAAATCCAGCCCTGCTACTACATCACTGCATGTGTTCTCTGTACAGTCCCTCACTCTCTTAACACCCAATGTTGGGTATCCAGCTTGCATCATATCAAAAAAACCAAAATGTATTTGAAGGGACACTATAGGCACCCAAACCACTTCATCCCATTTGAAGTGGTCTGGGTGCAGTTTCCCTGTCCTTTTAACCCTGCAGCGGTAAACATTGCAGTTTTAGAGAAACTTTAATGTTTACAAAGACATTGCAGAGTTAAGTGCCTTTAGTGACTGTCTACCATAAGCCACTCGAGGCTCAAGTTTTCCTCACGCCATATTTCCTGCTTGCTATGAAGGGTAGAAAAGGCCTAGCAACACATTGCATTGCCCTTCTCTCAGGCCTGGATTTCTCGTAAGGCCACTGAGACCATTTCAAGGATCATAAATCTTTACCTGCATAAAGGTAAGCAGGAGAGGGTGAAAAAATTACAACCCACACAAATAATCCCACACAGTCAATCCCACACACATCACACCCAGCCAATTCCCACACACCACATTCCATTAACATATGGAATTCAGCCTGGCATTTAGATCACTTCATCTCATACAAATCTGTATTCCCTCTGGTTCCCCCCCCTCCCCCAACTCACCCAATTCCAGAACTGATCTCACTGGGTCGGCGCTCCTCAGACATCACCAGATGGGTGCTGCCCCAAGTGCATTAGGATCTATCCATAGGGAAGCATTCCCTCAATGATTTCTTATGGGGATTTTACTGCCGCTGGATGTCCTCAGGCAGAATGTGAGGACATCCAATGTCATTTAAGAGACTCAGAGTCCAGTAAACCCAGGGAAGCACCTCTAGTGGCTGTCTTTGTTTCTCACAAACTGCAATGTTTTACATTGCAGGACTAAGGGGGACATGGACTCTGCACCAATACCACTTCAATGAGATACTGTTATTGTTGGCTGTATTGCTGATAAGCACAGTGATATATTATTACACTATGTACATGTCTCTGAATTGTATTAATGTGGAGCTTTGTAAAATACACATACTGCAATAAAGTTAAACACTGTACGCTAATGTGAGTTTATTGTTGTGAAGCTCTGTGGTACACTTAAACGCTGTGCATGGCTCTGAATTTAATTGTTGTGTACCTCTATGATATACTCATACACACCACACATTACTGTAAGTTTTATTAAACTGTACAACTATGTCCCCTGTGTGTGGTGCATTCTGGAAATGGACACTAAGCTTGGGGATGGAAAGTGGTGGGGAGCTTTGTTAGGAATCAGTGGCACGTTGCACATCATAGGTGCCATTTGATGCCCGCCATCATCATATCAGCCTTGAATTTATCCTGGGCTACAAGTAAGTGAACAGGACCAATGGGGCTGGTGAAAATTCGGGTCATCTGATTCCCCTGGCTATAGGTTCATGGATGTCATATACAGCAAGACCGTGTTAAGACCGTGGTGTGAACGATCACACAAGTGGAATTTCAGGAGCATAGGGGTTAATAGGCAACCTGATGACAGGGCTCATTCTGAGTGCATGTTACATATAATAAATCAGTGTGGGGCCATTAAACATTGCCCCAGTTAACAGAGTGGAGACACATGTATCAGTTGATACATGGATCTTCCCAGGCACCATTCACTATACATGTGGTGGTTCTCGGCATATTGCTCACAAAAAAATAATATAGTGGATGGTAAAACCCATATACCTATAATATAATATAACTGTGATACTTATTTTGTAATATTCTTTAATTGGAACTCAACTGCAGCATTTCTTGGTTGCAACAACAATAAGGTTCACCTCCTTTTATATTGGTATGAAACTATGGTCACTGTACCTTTAAATATCCATGTAGGTAAAATTAGGCTTTGTAGCAATCCCTTATGAGTAAGAGGAATAATTAGACAAAGTGACACTTTAGTGAGTTTTAGATACTGTGTAATATAAATAATAGTAATTGACTTGTTTGGTAAAAGTATTACTTAACTTAAAGGCAGTTCTGGCACTGGAAGGGTTAATTCACCCAATGAAGGAGAAATTAGAAGTCCGCTTCAACAAGCTGAGAACTAGGAGTGGAGAGTGGGGAAGTCCGTTTTAACAAGCCGAGGTCTGGGAGTGGAGAAGGTAGAATTCAGAGTTACAAGCCGAGGTCTAGGAGTGGAGAAGGTAGAAATCCGTTTACAAGCCGAGGTCGAGAAGTGGAGAAGGTAGAAATCCGTTTACTAGCCGAGGTCGAGAAGTGGAGAAGGTAGAAATCCGTTTACTAGCCGAGGTATAGAAGTGGAGCAGGTAGGATCAGAAGTAGAGCAGCTGATCTTCATGCAGCACCTGTGCGAATAATCCAGCCCTTTGAATCTGGCGCGGTCCTCCTAAGTATCGTGGAGGGACCGCGTCAGAGAAAGGGGCGGGGCTGAGCGCCGTGAACCCGGAAGTGGGTTCCGGCGATAAATTACATGCCATGCTATACCTGACAGTACCCCCTTCCCATGGGGCATCCTCTGGGTGCACTATTTCGGTTTGGAGGGATAGCGTTTGTGAAAGGCAGTAACTAACCTCCTAGCATGTACATTAGATGAATCTTCCCAAGTGTCTTCATCAACTCCATAACCTTTCCATCTGATAAGGTATTGTAAGGAGCCACGGTGGACACGAGAATCCAAAATTTTGTGAATTTCATATTCTTCTTCACCTTGGACAATGATAGGTTCAGGAGTTGTTACTATTTCTCTATAAAAAGGATCAGGGATGTGTGGTTTAAGCAAGGAGACATGGAATACTGGATGAAGTTTAAAACTTGGAGGAAGTTTTAGTTTAACAACGTTATCATTAATGATAGTAATTACTTGAAAGGGACCAAGAAAAAGAGAGCTCAATTTCTTTGAAGGACGGCTTGTGGTAATATTCCTTGAAGAGAGCCAGACAAGATCCCCTACCTTGTAAGGAGGGGGAATTCTTCTATTATTGTCAAAAAACTTTTTCTGGTTATTTTGGGCGAGTTGAAGATTCTCCCGTAATTTGAAAAATAGAGAAGACATAAATTCATTTTTTGATGTAACAGTAGGATTGGATGAAGTAATGGTTTGGATGGGGAATGAAGACGGATGAAAACCATAGTTGGAGAAGAAAGGAGTCATTTTCGTACTAGAATGAATGGTATTATTGTAAGAAAATTCGGCCATAGGTAACCATGTGGTCCAGTCATCTTGGAGGTATGAACAATAACATCGAAGATATTGTTCCAAACATTGATTAACCCTTTCTGTTTGCCCATTAGTTTGGGGATGATAAGCGGAAGAGAGTTTGCGTTGAATTTGAAGGGAGAGACACATCTCTTTCCAGAATTTGGAGGTAAATTGTGTCCCCTATCAGAAATAATTTCTTCAGGAAGACCATGAAGTTTCACAATATTGTCAATAAAGACCTTAGACAATTCTACAGAGGAGGGTAATTTTTTTAAAGAAATGAAATGGGACATTTTTGTGAAGCGATCCACAACGACAAGAATAGTGGTGAAATGTTGAGAAGGTGGAAGATCAACGATAAAATCCATAGAAATGGATTGCCAAGGTTTTTCTGGAATAGGTAAGTTAAGTAGTAATCCAAAAGGTTGATTATGTTCTGGTTTAGACCTTTGACAGATAGGACATGTTTTGACATATAATGCAATGGTTCTATCCTGGCGAGGCCACCAATAATATCGTGAAGTTAGTTCAAGTGTTTTCTTTATTCCAGGATGTCCAGCTAGGGGGGAATCATGAACCATCTTAAGTAATTTATTCCTAAGAATGGGAGGAATATAAATTCTATTTTTAAAATAAAATAGACCATCCTTTTTTGTTAATATAGGTGTTTTGGGAAGTTCAAGATCCTTCTGATTCAAATTCTTTATGTCATCATGAAGAGAAGAGAGGATTCCTATTATTTTGGTAGAAGGATAATCATCAGTAGTAGTTTTAGAAGGAATTCGAGAAAGAGCGTCAGCCTTTTTATTTCTATTTCCAGGTCTGTATATTAATTGGAAGTTAAATCGGTTAAAGAATAGGTTCCATCTAACTTGTCTAGCTGTAAGGGTTTTGTTAGTATAGAGATATTCAAGATTTTTATGGTCAGTATAAACTATTATAGGTTGTTTTGTATCTTCCAGAAGATGACGCCAATTTTCGAAGGCAGCTTTAACACTTAATAATTCTTTTTCACCAATAGGATAATTTTTTTCAGCAGAGCTCAAGGATCTTGAAAAAAAGGCAACTGGATGAAGTGGATCTTGTGGAGTCTTTTGTTGAGAAAGAACTGCTCCGATGGCTGCATCTGATGCATCAACTTCAAGAACATATAGGAATGTTGGATTAGGTAGTTGTAGAATAGGTGCAGTTGTAAATCTTTTTTTTAATTCGTCGAAGGCTGTTTGAGCATCTTTATTCCAATTAAAAGGACGTTTACTACTGTTGAGGAGGTTAAGAGGATGTGATACATCCGAATAGTTTCTAATAAATTTTCTATAGAAGTTTGCAAATCCAAGAAAACGTTGTAATTCTTTTGTAGTAGTAGGAGCAGGCCAATCAATAATACATTTGATTTTGGAATTATCCATCTTCAAAGAATGAGGTGAAATAATGTATCCTAGAAAAGAGAATTCAGTAAACTCAAAAAGGCATTTTTCTGGTTTAGCGTATAATTTATGAGTTCTCAGTCTAGATAGAACCCATCTAACATGTTTCCTATGTTCATCCAAATTGTTAGAATATATTAAGATATCATCCCAAATGAATAACCTTTACATCCAAGAAAGTCCTAAAATTATCGTAATAAATATTTGAAAACTTGTTGAGCATTACAGAAACTTCGAAAAACATCCACTAAATATTACATTAGAACCATACTCTTATCGGAAAAGCGGTTTCCATTACATCGCTCTATTTTATTTCTAGCAAAGGTACTATACCCTCGAAAATTGAAAATTTAAGTAAAACTCCACCCATTTGCAATTCACCAAAACACTTCAAATTAAATTCATTTAATAGTAGAAGGAGCCACCCATTTTTAAAAATTATTTTTAGCCCAGGCTCACATATCTATAGCCAGGCAGATAGTTTTGGTCTTATTTACAAAATACTAGAAGCAGCTGGGGAGGTCGAGGGTCTGATGAACCCTTTGCGTAAATTTTCATTAAAATATTCTTTTAAAATTTCTAACTCCTTTTCAGAGAGTGGATAAATATGACCATAAGGAATAGGAGCTCCGGGTATGAGATCTATTGGGCAATCATATAGCCGATGAGGAGGAAGTGTTTCCGCTTCTTTTTTACAAAAGACATCTGCAAAATCGGAGTAGAATGGAGGTATAACTGGTTCTACAGTAGTTTGAAGAATAGGAATGTGTTGTAAGCACGTTTTTTTACAGAAATCAGAAGCAAAGGAGATGGAGAAGGGAGACCACTTAATTAAAGGATCATGGTTTTTTAACCAATTAATTCCTAGAATGACGGGATAAAGTGGAGATTTAATAATATCAAATGTAATGAATTCGAAATGTACGTTGTTAGTAATCATTCTTAGAGGGATTGTTTCATCTTTGATGGGTCCTGAGGATATAAATGAACCGTCAATAACTCTGATTGGAATAAAATTGGTTTTTTGAACACAAGGGATTTTATTTTTTGAAACAAAAGAAAAATCAAGAAAAGTTCCATTAGCACCAGAATCAATGATGGCCTCAGTCACGATTCTTTTTGTATCCCACTGTAATATGAGAGATATAGAAAAATAAGTAGATACTTTTCTTTTTTGAAAAACGTTCAATATAGAGGTAGATGAATGAAGCTTACCACCTTTTGAATGTTTCAGTAGAGGACATTCGGAAATTAGATGTTCATTCGAAGCACAATACATACATAAGTTTAGTTGTCTCCTTCTTATTCTTTCTTCAGAAGTAAGAGGACTTTTTATTATACCTACTTCCATAGGTTCAGTTTGTGGAGGAATTTTTCAGGTAGTTTTAGAGTAGTGAAAGGTTTTCTCCAGGTAGAATTAGTAAGAACCCTTTCAGCTTTTCTTTCTCTTAGACGTCTATCAATACTGATGGACAGTTGAATCAATACATTTAAGGTAGGAGGAAGTTCTGTACGAGAGAGTTCATCTTTCACAGCTTCAGATAATCCGAGACGGAATTGATTGCGTAAAGTAATGTCATTCCATTGGGTTTCTGTAGCCCATCTTTTGAATTCTGCAATATAATCTTCTACAGGTCTATTCTTTTGGTGTAATGTTCTGATGGTTAAATCAGCAGTAGTTTGTTTAAAAGGATCTTCATATAATAAAGACATAGCTTCAAAGAACTCATCCAATGAATCCAATATGGGATCATCATTTTCCAAAAAGGAATGGGCCCATGCCATAGGTTCACCTCTTAAAAAAGAGATCACTGAACAGACTTTGGATCTTTCGGTGGGATAAGATCTAGTTTTTAAAGCAATTAGTAGTTTGCAAGAATTCAAAAACTCTCTGTACTTTGTTCTATCTCCATGAAATTTTTCTGGATTACAGACAGCAGGATCACCAGCCGATTGAAGAGCGGCATGAGGAAGATGACCTTGAATGTCTCTAACATAGGTTAATATTCTCTCATTTGTAATTTGCAGTTCCTGTAACCCTTGAGCAATCGTATCCACTCTATTGGTTAGGGCAGAAACTTGAGAGTTAATATCTGCTGGTTCCATTGAAGCGGCTGAATTATTCTGTGATACTTATTTTGTAATATTCTTTAATTGGAACTCAACTGCAGCATTTCTTGGTTGCAACAACAATAAGGTTCACCTCCTTTTATATTGGTATGAAACTATGGTCACTGTACCTTTAAATATCCATGTAGGTAAAATTAGGCTTTGTAGCAATCACTTATGAGTAAGAGGAATAATTAGACAAAGTGACACTTTAGTGAGTTTTAGATACTGTGTAATATAAATAATAGTAATTGACTTGTTTGGTAAAAGTATTACTTAACTTAAAGGCAGTTCTGGCACTGGAAGGGTTAATTCACCCAATGAAGGAG
Source organism: Pelobates cultripes (assembly GCA_933207985.1). Lineage (NCBI taxonomy): Eukaryota > Metazoa > Chordata > Amphibia > Anura > Pelobatidae > Pelobates > Pelobates cultripes. The sequence goes on along the minus strand of OW240921.1, from coordinate 65,423,821 downwards.
AAATTAGAAGTCCGTTTCAACAAGCTGAGAACTAGGGGTGGAGAGTGGGGAAGTCCGTTTTAACAAGCCGAGGTCTGGGAGTGGAGAAGGTAGAATTCAGAGTTACAAGCCGAGGTCTAGGAGTGGAGAAGGTAGAAATCCGTTTACAAGCCAAGGTCGAGAAGTGGAGAAGGTAGAAATCCGTTTACAAGCCGAGGTCGAGAAGTGGAGAAGGTAGAAATCCGTTTACAAGCCGAGGTCGAGAAGTGGAGCAGGTAGGATCAGAAGTAGAGCAGCTGATCTTCATGCAGCACCTGTGCGAATAATTCAGCCCTTGAATCTGGCGCGGTCCTCCTAAGTATCGTGGAGGGACCGCGTCAGAGAAAGGGGCGGGGCTGAGCGCCGTGAACCCGGAAGTGGGTTCCGGCGATAAATTACATGCCATGCTATACCTGACAATAACACTATTTACATGGGGTGGCTCTCAGCATGTTGCTCACAATAAAATAATATAGTGGATGGTAAAACCTAAATACTGTGGTACTGTAATAATATAATATAACACTGTTTTCATCTTTCCTAGGTTTTCAGTGGTATTTTGCACTATGAGGGACCACTACAAGTTTTGCTGTATTTTAGCTTTTTTGTTTCTTCTGAGCTTTTTTTTACAGCGTAAGGTTATCAAGGTATGTTGCTCTTCTCTTATTGTTTTAATGTGATGAATCTGTTAAACCAACAATGCTACTGAACAGTACTGTAGGAACATGTTAAGGGGAAATAATGCCATAGAGGTTTTCTCTTGATATCATAATAAACCACAGAAGATCAAGTGGAATGTTTCCTGAACCCTGACAGTGCATCATTTTACCTTAATACATGCTTCACCGCATGCTTTATACATGTATCCTTTATATTACATGATCTTTTTTGCTGCTTTAAAATGTTACGGTTAGTGTTATAGTTAACATTAGGGCAGTGTAGAAGGAGGTATTTTAAATATCTTGTGAATCCCAAAATCATATTATGTTCCCTTAATGACAATATACCACATGTGGTTGACGTGCATAAAAAATTGCATCTGTTGGTCAGAGGCTTTTGAGTTACCCAATGAACTTCTTGGTTTTACAGCAGAACCTAACCAGTGGTTATCTCTCACAGAAGTAATGAAAGCCTGGAATAAAAGGTCTATCACAAATTTACCTAGCCACCAGATATTATGTGATCCGGATGTGGAAAAGAGGGGTTCCCTCCAGATTGCACCTACAAAGAAAAAGTAGTTTTATTTATGAAATGAGCAGCATGAATGGTAAGATTTAGGACAACTCTCACATATTCTATCAGATATGGGCCCCATTGATTGTGCTTTCTAGCTTGGCAAAAACAGCTAGTATTGGGGAATGGTATCAAATGTTGGATCACCTATTCACCAATACCACAAGGAGGGAACTGGAGAGAAGGAGTATTGACAAGTCTACAGGTCGAACACTAACTCGTATCATAAGCCATCAGTGGAAGCTCATACCAATTTAACCAGACTGTTTCCATTACTTGGTAAAAAGGAAATACTTTCAATAAAACTTATTTATTTAAACAGGCTTATTCATAGATAATGGTCAGACAAATACATTTGAATATAAAAAGAAAAAGCCAGAGAATTGGATAAATAAAAAAGTCACCACAATTAAATGTAATTAAAAAATGTAACCCTGAGGGGCAGAGCATAGCAGCCAAGCTGACTGGTCGCATACTTTGTGAGCTCCATGCAGACTGGCTCTAAAACAGCTAGTATTACACATTATTGCTGTGAATTTACTAAGTGGAGAGACAGACACTGCATCTCACCTACTTATGTTCCTGACCGAGACCGGCGGCATTCTCCAGAGGTGGAACTGGGGCCTACCAGAGGCCTACTAACAGTGACCGCGAGGGAGGCGGCCGATCCCTGAACTCGTTGCCACACACCTCATACGGAGACCTAACTTGTACTCTCCACCCCACCCTCCTTGCCAGTGAGGGTTATCCCGGCACCTTCTATCCGTGCCTCATTGGAATCGCTATTGCGATTACCCATCTGTAGCAGCCAACCTGCAGTAACAAAGACTCCAGCACCCCGGGGCACGCAAATGACCATCTTAGAAAAGCTGGACTCCCTATTTGAGATCTTCTGGTCCAAGCTGACCCGTCACCTGCACACACCTGCTGAAGTGCCACAGGCACCATCCTTACATCACACTATTGCGACCTCGAGACGACGCCCTGGCGCAGCACACAAAGCCGGGAAACAGAGGCGGTTTATGCGGCAATCACTTCGCCACAGAAGAGCCGGACCGGCACCAACCCGCTTACTATTATGCCGCTACTAGCCTCTATGTATAAATCTGCACAACAAAAAATAATGGATTTTGTTTAAAAAATCAATACAATATTACTTCTAATAAAAAGACAAACTTAAAATAATTATTAGTTCAGAATCAGAGGTCAAAAGAGAAAAATGTATAAAAATACTAAGATAAAACGTTGAATGAGAATAAAATTTAGCAAGAAAGAAATTGTTTTTAATTAAAAAGCCACAATGTATCCAAAATGGATATTCATATCCTCATAGGAAACAAACCATGTCAAAGTCTACATTTAGTCCTTGTGGCTGCATGGTTTTTAGGGTGTATATCCAAAACCCTCTCTCTGTCTCAGTTTAGTGACCAAATCACCTCCTCTTTCATCAAGTGAAATGTTTTCTAATCCTACATAAGAGAAATTGACTTTTTGACATTTGTTGCAATGTAGTGGCACTGAATGTGTAATTAATTTATTTTTCATATTGTTCCAATGCTCTAAAAATCTCTTTTTGAAGGGGTCTGGTTGTCCTACCGGTGTATTGTACCCAGCATTCACATGTTAATAGATACACCACATGCGTGGTATTACATGCTATTTGGTCCTTGATCTTAAATGACTCACCAGTAACATAGCTCTTAAAACGATCAGTTTTTTTGTGAGGTATATTGGCAACTTTTGCATAACCCGCACATATAGAAACCTTTATTAAAAGATTATTTTTTAGAGGAATTTCTATATGTGCTTGGTGCTAAAATATTTGTAAAATCTCATCTTCTAACAAAAGAGGCTAGTGCTTTTTCAAGATTTTCTTAATTTTTAAGGCATGGGCATCATACTGTGTATTAAAAGTGAAAGCAAATGTATTATTCGTGACAACGGGGTTAGGTTCCTTGTCTATTAAAAAATCATTTCTTTTCATATATAAAACAGGTGAAACTTCTTTATCAATGATAATCTCTGTATAGCCCTTTTCCATAAATTTACTTTTTAAGAGCTTGCTCTAACAAAACAATCTTGATCTGTGCAGTTTCTTCATAATCTAGTCAGTTGGCTACAGGGTACTCCCCGGAGCCAAGTAGGGTGTAACTGTTGGCATTTGTGGGTTTTAGTTCTTAATATAAATTGTAAGATCTAGAAAATGAATCTTGTTTAAATTAATAGTATGATTAAAAACTAATGATAATTGATTATCATTAATTAAGGCAATAAAATTATTTAGATTATCTACTGTGCCCTTCCAAATTGTTAAAATGTCATCAATATAACTTCTCCAAAGCACCAAGTGTGTGCCAAAAGTGTTTTTGGACCAAATATGATTTGTTTCCCAATAATCTAAAAATAAATTGGCATCGCTTGGTGCGAACTTGGTGCCCATTGTAATTCCTTGTAACTGGAGAAAGAAGTCACCATTAAAAAAGAAAGAAATTGTGTGTCAAGATAAAATGAATACCATCTACTAAAAATCTATTAATATCTGTAGAGATATCCCTGTCTAAAACCGTTTTGACTGCCAGGAGGCCTAAACTAAACTATGTTCTATAATAGTGGATAAGAAAAGGGAGGGATTCCCACTATCATCACCTGCAGACCTTGATGCACTGTACCTAGGGCTGGTAAATCCTGAAGGGATCGAAACGTTGCTTTATCTGTCATGTTTTTTCAATAAATCTGCTGATGTATGAAGACCCTGAGTGCCTGGACTACTTTGCTGTTACTAGAGTGGTGTAGAGTGATGTGACATCTTTATTAAGCTAACACCACAGAGCACAAACCATTAATATATATGGTATCTCATTAACAATAAATACAAATTAACAACCAATCAATATACAAAATTGTGTATTCTAGCAAATACAATTGCAAAATAACCCCACAAGGTATCATATTATATTGTTGATCACAATGCATGTACATAAGCCCAGTTGTTATACCTTACTAAAAAATGTACACAAGAATTAGGTTTTAGATGTTAGATTCAAATGGAATTTACCCCTAGTAATTCAAAAGTTACTTACATTTATTGCATGCTAAAAACAGAGGTAACTAACAATCCATCCAAGTGGGTATAATTACTTGATAATTACCTAATCATGCTAAGTTTCATTACATCTTCCATTTACGGAGAATTCCTGCCTCCTTAATACAAGGTCTTCAAGTGTCCAAAATTAATCTACCTCTGCAAATTGTGGAGTGCCCACAGAAGCCTTTGAGGGTCAAAACAGTTGAGAATGCGATCAAAACATGGCAAAAAGCTATTTAAATAGGACTTGTAATAAAAGACTATCAGCAAACTGGTCACAGATGCATGCACAGCCATCCACAAAATAAAAATACGATATTATACTAATATAGGTTACAAATTTTACTTTCAAAAGAAAAACACTATTACATTTAAAAAAATATATGGTAGCATTTTTTGCTACTATATGTAAATATGCTCTGAATATAAACCTGGCGTATGTTGAAACCTTTTTGGCTAGGAACTTATAATTATAACTTTTTTAAATGTTAAATGTGGATCCTTTGTAAATGGATATTCCTATAAAGTGTTTTTAGTATTTTTTTAAAAGTAACATTTGTAACCTATATTAGTATAATATTGTATTTTTTATTTATTTTGTGGATGGCTCTGCATGCATCTGTGACCAGTTTGCAGTTTGTACTACATTAACATGGTGTTTAATTCTCGATTAAAAATCTGATTGGTGTTAGATACAATTTTTTTCTAAGTTACTTTGTCCCCCAAGAGTCTATCTGATTCTTTAAATAAAATTCAGTGGACATAACAAAAATTCCTCCCCCTTTGTCCGCACTCTTTATTACAAAATCCTTTCTATTTTTCAGTTGTTTTAATTCTCAAGTTTAAGGTCAAGAATGCTGATATCTCTATTGACCATTTTTAAAAAATGCTTCTATTTGGTGTATTTTCTCATTTGGACAGAAAGTAGACTTGAGTTTAAAAATTTGGTTGGTTGCATTTATGTCTCTATAAGACAAAAAGATTTCCACAGTGGTAATGCATGCTCAAAACAGTCCCGTGGGGGATTCCCTTAACCGACACCTTAATAATAACAAAAGCTGACACAAATAGGGATGGAGCACAATTCGCTAAAATAATATACATACATATATTCGATGTATAGTGAGGTAGATGCAGGTTCTAGAGGGAAAAACATAAAAGTAACTAATAGTGCATATAAATAAACAGGTAAAATAGGAAAAAGGCTAATTGGAAGCACTCACAAAGGTGCTCAAAAAAAGTAACTTGGCTCTGGATCAGGATGCGAGATGGCGTTAAAAAAGATCAGGACGAGAGATGGCGTTAAAGAAGCGCTGGAACGCAAATTGCGTTCCATTTGAAACAAAGACGCGAGGATCTGACATCACAACATATCTCAGATGAAAGAAGGAGGAAATACGTCAGTGGAAGTGCCGACAGACATTTGGAACACAGGTTGTGTTCCACCAACTCCAAAAAGCCCGGGAACTTAGAAATAACCACCTATTTAAAGATACTCCACACGGACACTTCCTACTTTTCCAACTGAAGAAGCCTGAACTGGCAAAACGCGTCTTGGATGCTTATTTATTGCAAGGACCCCTGTTGAGTTTTTACTTTTGTTTTTATCTTAATATTTTATTTCCACTTTTGATTCAAATAAATAGTTTATATTCCACTTGCGAAGTGTCATACCATCATCTTTGGAATCGGTCTATACACAGAGGGTGCTGGATCTCTATTTAAAGATCCACAGGCGCTAAACACCAGAACCAAGTGCATTTTTTTGGCTCCACCAGTGTTAGTGTTTCCAGTTACTCTTTTTCCTATTTTACCTGTTAAAATGGATCTGCACTATTAGTTTATTTTATGTTTTTCCCTCTAGAACCTGCATCTACCTCAGTATACATCAAATATATGTATGTATGTTATTTTAGAGAATTGTGCTCCATCCCTATTTGTGGTAGCTTTTGTATTTTAAAAAAACCTTCTTTTTTCTAAAAACCTCTATAAAGACATCTTCTGAACAAATGTATTTAACCCCTTAACGCCATTACGGCGTTCTATGCCGTCCTGCATTAAAAGGGCTTTAAAGCCGTTGCAGCGGCATAGAACGCCGTAATGGCTGAAGCCCCCAGGAGTTTGGAAGGTACTTACCTCCGCCGCGATCCTCTTCTGTAGGGTTGCCTGACAGCCCAGGCAGCCCTCCCCGGCAATTGAGGCCCCCAGGGGCCATGTGATTGTTCTGAAAGAGCGATCACATGGCCCCCTATAGCTGGCTGTGGATCTGCCAGCAGGGGGACTGTCTGAAATGTCAGACTGCTTCCTGCTGGTAGGAAAGTAAAAAAAAAAAAAAAAAAGAATTAAACATGTTTAAAATAAAATAGAAATGTATTTATATATATAATATATGTATATCTATTATATATATAATAGATATACATATTATATATATGTAACGTCATACAAAGTGTATTTTAATATTAATATAAGTACATATATTAGTATTAAAATACACTTAGAATGAAGTTGCATGATATATATATAATAGATATATACACATATAATATATGCATATATACGTATAATTACAATAATAAATAAATAAAATAAATAAATAAAATATTGAAACAAAATTTAATATAAATTATATATTCATATGTAATTTCATTCTAACTGTATTTTGTTACTAATATATATATATATTGGTAACAAAATACAATTACAATTACATTCTATATATATCTATCTATACATAAAATACAAATAACCGCAAATATATATATATATATAAATACATGTAATTACATAAAAGATTACATTAGTATACACGTGGAATTTAAATACCTATAAATGCATATATATTAAAATTCTACGTGTATATTTAAGTAATCTTTTAACATAATTATGTGATTTGATTAATTAAAATTTGATTGACATGCCTGACAACACAGGGAGAAAGTGCAGAGAATTTAATTCACAAGCACTATATTTGACCCTGTAACTCTCCAAGACACCATAAAACCTGTACATAGGGGGTACTGTTTTACTCAGGAGACTTCGCTGAACTGAAATATTAGTGTTTCAAACTGGTAAAT
>OW240921.1:65378405-65416308 GCA_933207985.1 Pelobates cultripes | reverse complement strand
AAAACGACTAAGTCCCATCGCCGAATGGGACTTAGTCTCTGCAGCTGAAATAATTTCCCATTTACTGAACCAAGTGGGAAATAGCAAGGCAGGCACAAAGGGTTTGCACCAGGTCTGGGGACACAGGGGACACCGTCTTAAAGGGGCCGTGTCCCCAACAAGTCTGGGGACACGGCCTTAAAGGGGCAGTGTCCCAATCTTCCTGATGTCCCAAAAAAGGTGTTTAAAGGCCAGCACCAGTCACATAAAGAGTCCATAAGCCCCAATATGCCCACCGACAGTCTTAAAGGGCCATACACACCAAATAAAAGTGCATACATTTTCACAATCTCCCAGGGGCCATAGTCATGCGGGAGGAGGCTGGCAAATAGGCTTCTCCACAACCCAGGGAAGCAGGGCAATTTGCCATTTAAAGGGCCCGTTACAAATAGCAGTTTGTAACAAGGTGTCAATCCATATCTGCCAAGTGACCCGATGTAGGGGGACCAGTCCCTATTCTGCTCTGTGTCAGTGTGTACCAGGGAACCTTAGGACAGGTGTCAATCCATATCTGCCAAGTGACCCGATGTAGGGGGAACAGTCCCTATTCTGCTCTGTGTCAGTGTGTATCAGGGATCCTTAGGACAGGTGTCAATCCATATCTGCCAAGTGACCCTATGTAGGGGACCAGTCTCTATTCTGCTCTGTGTCCGTGTGCATCAGGGGCTCTGAGGACAGGTGTCAATCCATATGTCAAGGTGTCAATATGTCATATGTCAGGTGTCAATCCATATTGATTGTGATTTAGGAATGTTAGGTGATTTCTGCCCTTTATGGATTAAAACCAGACTCTGTATCAACTGTGTAATTTTCCATGGGAGTTTTGCCATGGATCCCCCTCCGGCATGCCACAGTCCAGGTGTTAGTCCCCTTGAAACAACTTTTCCATCCCTATTGTGGCCAGAAAGAGTCCCTGTGTGTTTTAAAATTCGCCTCCCCATTGAAGTCAATGGCGTTTCGGGCGGTTCGCCGGTTCGCGAACATTTGCGGAAGTTCGCGTTCGCCGTTCGCGAACCGAAAATTTCGGGTTCGCGACATCACTAATAGGCATTATAAAAATCAATGGAGGAGGAAATTAAATGGAAAATGGGAAATGAAAAATAAGATAAAAATAAGAAAGGATTAATAAAGGAAATAACATATGTTTAAAAATATATTTATGTTTTTTTCAAAATGTTTTTTTGGGAGGGCTTAGCCTGAACGCAGAAGCGAGCGGTCGCAAATCCAAGAGCTCCAACACACAGCCAAGAAAATCTGTTTTTTTTAGCGTCCTTACTTGCAGCCATTGGATCCAGGGGAACGCCCACACGATGCCTAACTACTATGGGGCAGAAAAATAAAAAACAAAGACCTGACAAACCGAACCTGGGGTTGACGATCGGCGATTTGTGGCGCCAGGCACAAAGCGCGACAGGGCCTAAAATGTCCGCCCTCTCTGACTGCTGATCCGATTTCTCTGATGATTTCTCTGGCAGAATGGAGGAACAGACCCCGCTGGCGGCACCAGGACCACAGCGCAGCCCAGACAATCCTGACAATGCCCTAGTAACCAGAGCAGTATTGCAGGAGCTCTTGGCCGACCTCCAGAAACATATCTCCGCTGATGTGTCCGCAGTGACATACAAGGCCTCATGGGAGAAGGGAGACCTACGAGCGCAAAACCTGATACATGAATGCCATTTCGCGGCACTAGAAGAAACCAGGCGCCGCAACAACCTAAAGGTGCGTGGGTTGATGGAGACCATACAGGACGCGGAATTGCCACACTTCACAAGGTGTTTGTGGGAGACCTTGCTTCCCCCAAAACAAGCCAGAACAATGCAACTGGAGGGACTCTTCCACATCCCTAGACCCAACAGGGCCCCTGACTGTGGTACCAAGGGACCTGGTGGTCCAATTCAATTCAATTTTATGCCCTGAAGGGGAAAACCCCATACCAATTTGAAGCAATGACACTCACCTTTTACACCGACCTCTCGGGGAGCACCCTGGCCTGGCACAGATCCCTCAGACTGCTTACCACACTCCTTCAAAAACACAACATGCAGTACCACTGCGCCCCTCCCGCACACCACTCACCACATACAAGAACTCCAGGAGGCCACGGCTTTGCTGCACACGTTGGGACTGCCTATGGACTCCCTCAACCAAAACAGACAAGTAAACAACGTACCCATAACTGGGACCCAACTTGGACCAGCCCCTTCGTCCTGCAGAAACCCACGGCGTAACAATACACAGCAGTGACAACCTGAATCCTGGCTGAAGTTCCCAACCTCGTACCCATGGGGAACCCCATGAACTAGATGACATGTCTGCCTCCTCAAGTTGTGTACTTACTCCTCTTGTTTTTTCCTGTTACCTTTACTTATATTATTAACTGTTGAATTTTAATTTACAAATGATTTTCATGATTTCTGGTCTCACAATGCACGCACCTTCTACCCCCGTGCCTCATTCACTGCCCCCTAGGAGGCAATGCCATCTGGCATGCCGAGGCAACATTTATACATGACGCAGGGCCACCCAACAGGACAAAAAATAACGCAGTCTTTCAGCCACACCTCAGTTCTTAACTTTACTTAATCAGACTATGTCCTGCATAGGTAGTTATCCTTTTACTGCTGGACCAACACACTAACACTCACGCGAGCACTTAACTTTAACTATATAGGCACACTCAAATGCCAACTCTGAAATACACCAATCATAGATACGCAGTGACACCACGCCACCAGAGCGACACTACTCATAGATGTAGTACAATGGACCCACCATTTCTGGCGCAGCGGCGCACAACACTTCTAGCAGAAGATAGACATATCCCACATATGTACACACTTTCTGAAACCGTAAGTCTGTACTTTTATTGCCATATCGCTGTTAAATGTTGGAGACATAAATGGGCTAGCACCTGCTCCTGCAGCTGTGCAGGCCCTTGTAGATACGCACTCCAAATATGACACCACACAAATGTCTTAAATACCTCCTTACTGTACAACAATAGTTTAGTGTTATTGTTATATTATTTCGTAATTATCCTTTTGTACGCTAAATAAGCATAATATGAGTAATATCACCATATGTTTTCTTGTCTCACCATATTGCTCACAAAAGCAGGTACAGCCAGGCACTAAGCCAAGTGTGCTCAACTTAATCACAAAATGCAATGATATAGCATGACCTATCTCCCTATTTTACCTAAAAACGTGCAGGTTTTTATATTATTATTTTCCACATAAATTTCCAGGTCTTAGAAATTGATAGACGTTTTGCTGTAATTAGAGTTTAAGATAAGGCCTCCGGTGTTTAAATTTAAAAAGTTTAAAAATGCAGTTAAAACTCTCTGGCCCCTTCCAGATAAAAAACAAATCATCAATGTAGGGGCGATAGAGAACCAGGTTCGCCACCCAGGCATTATCCCCCCATACACTGTGAAAATCACAGTGAGAAGCACGCAAACGCCTCTAGCGGCTGTCAATGAGACAGCCCCATACAGCGGAGTCGTCGCAGTCTGCTTATAAAGATGTTGGCATAACTAGGGGCGAACCTAGTCCCAATCACCTTACCATTTTTTTGCAGATAAAAAGTATCATAAAATCAAAAATAATTGTTCTCTAAAATCAAATGGATACCTTCCACAATAAAATCAATTTGCATTTGAGATATTGTTTTCTTTTTCCAATATATTTCTTATTGCCTTACAACCAATATTGTGCAGGATGATGATGTATAGTGACTGCACGTCGCTAATTACCAAAAAGTAATTGTCATCCCAGTCTATATTTTTTAAAACCCGAAGGAGACCCATACTATCCTTAGATAGGATTTGGTCTTTTATCCGATACACTATTAGGTAAGGTAGCAACTAGGGATTTGCCAGAGACATTGGAAGAGTTCATTTCTTATCTTGGTCATATTGACGCAAGGCTTAGACATAGAAAGAATACCAGAGAGAGACCTAGAAGACCGGCTATGAGATTAGCACCTACCTTTCCCTCAGATACTATGGCCTTGGCAATCCCTGGATCTATGCACCTGCGTATGACAAAACTGAAACAGAGAGACTACATAAACAGAGAGAGGGGTTGTGTATGTATTGTGGTAAGAGAGGACATCTGTTTGTCCTGTCCAGAAAGTCAAGAAAACTCCAGAGCCTAAGGACCCATGGGGGACTGGCCTTGGGTGTACTTAATGAGTCCTCCGTATTCATAAAACCAGAAAAAAGGCTTCTACTAACCACCACCTTGAAATGGGAGGGAAAGATTGTTCAAACGTATGCCCTGAGAACTTTATCGATAAGTCATTTGCGATAAATATGCGCTCCCTCTCAGAGAAAGAGTAACACTCTTAGCTGTAGAGGCCATTGATTGTAGAGCACTTGAAGAACCCAATATTATGAAGGAATCTATTCCTGCTCTTATGATGGTTGGGGTTCTTCATTAGGAAATTGTTGTTCTGCAAATAATCTTGGGTTATCTATGGTTGTATAAGCATAACCCAAACATAGATTGGGAGAAAAGAGAGGTTGTTAAATGGGCCCCTTCTTGTATAGAGGCGTGTGTTACCAAAATCAGGCCCTTGGGATTCATAAAGATTCCTTTATTACCTCCATTATCTTCGGATGTACCTAAGGTCTACCCAGGGCCAGCGCGTCCTATAGCCTAAGTAGGCGGCCACCTAGGGCGCTTCTTTAGGGAGGGCGCCGGCAGTAGCTTTTCAGCTTGTCTGGTCGCCCCCCCTATCAAGTTGAATTGATATAGAGCGGGCCGCGGTGGCAGCATTACCGGGCGCTAGGGAGCACTTTCTTGTAGGCTAGCACTCAGTAGAACATCGGTCCAGCATTCACCACAGCCTACAAAGTCAGGACCCCTCGCCAAGCCAAGCACTGCGACAGCACAAGGGCGCATCATTCACTCGGTCCAGAATAAAGAATAAAAGGAAATGGGGCTGAAAAATAGTGTTGGCCACCGAGCGCAGTAAAGGTGGTAGGAACGAAGAGCAAAGTGCAATGAAGGTAAGAGAGAATGCACAGTGTGTTTCATAGAATGTATCAGTAGGTTTCAGTCAGTATCTTTGTGTATGTCAGTCTGCTTGAGTCTGTGTGTGTGTGTGTGTGTGTGTGTGTATGTATGTATGGGTCTGTGTGTGTGTGTGTGTGTGTGTGTGTGTATCGAGCTGTGTGTGTGTGTGTGTGTGTATGTGTATATGTATGGATCTGTGTGTGTGTGTGTGCATGCATATGTATGGATCTGTGTGTATGTGTGTGTGTGTGTGTGCATGCATATGTATGGGTCTGTGTGTGTGTGTGTGTGTATGTATGGGTCTATGTGTGTGCGTGTGTGTGTATGTATGGGTCAGTGTGTATGTATGAGTCAATGTGTATGTAAAGGTCTGTTTGTGTGTATGGGTCTGTTTGTGTGTATGGGTCAGCGTGTGTCTGCATTTATTAATGTGTGTATAGGGCAGCGTGTGTCTGCATTGTTCAATGTGTGTCTTTATGAGTCAGTGTGTGTCTGCATGCGTCAGTCTGTGTGTTTAGGGGGGTCAGTATGAGTGTGTGTGTGTGTGGGTCAGTGTGTGTATCTGTATGGGTCAACGTGTGTCTATGGGTCAGTGTAGGTTAGTCTTCATGAGTATATGGAACGAATGGCGCGGCAAAAATTCTTGCACCAGCCCTGGGTCCACCATAACTTGAAAGAGGTCTTTGACAAAAAGAAAGTGGATAAATTACCTCCACACGGTTCTATGACTATACTATAGAGTAGTTACCAGGGACTATGCCACCTAGAGGTTTATCCTCTCTCTTAAGGAGAATCAGATATTGGAGGAATGCATTAAGGAGAATCTTTCTAAGGGTTTTATCAAAAAACAGATCAAATCAGATGGGTGGAGAAAGTGATGATAATTATGATAATTACGTGCAGGCAAGCCTCTGTCCAAAGGTCACTCCTAACCTTGTACTTACATGAAAACCATAGAGTAAAGACTTTCAATCTAATGACACAGGAGACGTGACAAATACGACAGTGTGGCTAGGCCACAAGATTGTAGTGAGGGGTTTGTTGATCAGAAGGGCGGCCAATCTACAAAAGATCACTAAACTAAACTTAAATGACCACTCTAGGCACCCAGACCACTTCAGCTTAATGAAGTGGTCTGGGTGCCAAGTTCAGCTAGGGTTAACCCATTCTTTTATAAACATAGCAGTTTCAGAGAAACTGCTATGTTTATGAATGGGTTAAGCCTTCCCCCAAAGCCTCTAGCGGCTGTCTCATTGACAGCCGCTAGAGGCGCTTGCGCGCTTCTCACTGTGATTTTCACAGTGAGAGCACGCCAGCGTCCATAGGAAAGCATTGTAAATGCGCGTGCGCATTAAGCCGACGGGGAGGAACGGAGGAGGATCGGAGGAGGAGAGCTCCCCGCCCAGCGCTGGAAAAAGGTAAGTTTTACCCCTTTTTCCCTTTCCAGAACCGGGCGGGAGGGGAACCCTGACGGTGGGGGCAGTGATTGCAGCTGCGGCCGGTCCCCCTGGAGTGATGGGCCCAGTCGCAGCTGCGACATGGTCGGTACCACACTGGACTGAGTTAATGTCATGTGCTGTGCTGTACAATTTAAGGAAAAGTATATGTCTGAACAGAGAGGCACCAGAGACCAGTATAGAGTAATATATGTTTGTTTCCAATTACTTTCTGTTCTGAACTACAGTCTTACACATATGCCAGGGGATTTTTTTTCTCCTTACTACTAATCCCTCACTACTAATACCCTCATTACTATTCAAACAAGAATGACCCAGATTCTCTAAAGCAATTTTATATATTTACAGTGAGGGGAAAAAGTATTTGATCCTCTGCTGATTTTGAACGTTTGCCCACTGACAAAGAAATGATCAGTCTATAATTTTAATGGTAGGTGTATTTTATAAGGAAGAGACAGAATAACAAAAAAATAAAATCCAGAAAAACACATGTCAAAAAAGTTATAAATTGATTTGCATGTCAATGAGTGAAATAAGTATTTGACCCCTCCGACATAGTACTTGGTGGCAAAACCCTTGTTGGCAATCACAGAGGTCAGACGTTTCTTGTAGTTGGCCACCAGGTTTACACACATCTCAGGAGGGATTTTGTCCCACTCCTCTTTGCAAATTCATTAAGGTTTCAAGGCTGATATTTGGCAACATAGAAACATGGAATGTGATGGCAGATAAGAACCATTCGGCCCATCTAGTCTGCCCAATTTTCTAAATACTTTCATTAGTCCCTGGCCTTATCTTATATCCCACACATGCTTAAACTCCTTTACTGTGTTAACCTCTACCACTTCAGCTGGAAGGCCAATCCATGCATTCACTACCCTCTCAGTAAAGTAATACTTCCTGATATTATTTTTAAACCTTTGCCCCTTTCATTTAAGACTATGTCCTCTTGTTGTGATAGTTTTTCTTCATTTAAATATAGTCTACTCCTTTGCTGTGTTGATTCCCTTTATGTATTTAAATGTTTCTATCATATCCCCCCTGTCTCATCTTTCCTCCAAGCTATACATGTTAAGTTTCTTTAACCTTTCCTTGTAAGTTTTATCCTGCAATCCATGAACCAGTTTAGTAGCCCTTCTCTGAACTCTCTCTTAAGTATCAATATCCTTCTGGAGATATGGTCTTCAGTACTGCCTACCATACTCTATCAAATATTCTGTACTCTGCCCTTGGGTTTTTACGTCCAAGATGCATTATCTTGCACTTATCCACATTAAATGTCAGTTTCCACAACTCTGACCATTTTACTAGATAACCTAAATCATTTGCCATTTGGCTTATCCTTCCTGGAACATCAACCCTGTATATTATCTTAGTATCATCAGTAAAAAAACATACCTTACCATCAAGATCTTCTGCAATATCACTAATAAAAATATTAAAGAGAATGGGTCCGAGTACAGATCCCTGAGGTACCCAACTAGTGACAAGCCCATGCTTCGAATATACTCCATTAACTACAACCCTCGGTTGCTTGTCACTCAGCCACTGCCTTACCCATTCAACAATATTGGAATCCAAACTTAAAGACTGCAGTTTATTGATAAGCCTTCTATGTGCAACAGTATCAACAGCCTTACTGTAATTTAGAATCTCTCACACACTGGTAAATTTGTGACTATGATTCTAAAATCCACATACAGTGATATAAAAAATTACAACTTAAAGTGATTATAGTGATATAAACAAATAAAGAATAACTTTCCTTAGCAATATAGGATATGCCCAAAGATTTCCTCCTATCTTCAATTCAGTAAGTATATGGTATAGGGCTATTCCAAGCTATGGGAATAAAGAATACATGGCATAGTGCAATATTGTCTGTGGTAAAATGGATATATGAGCGAGTGCCAAATGTTCACTCACACTTTAACATCCCAAGAAATGCCTTAAGAAGTGTGCTTGGTGTGTCTTCTTGCTTCAATATATGATGAATATAGATCTCATATAAAACCAAAAAAATTGAAAAAAGAAGAATAAAATGACTGTATGAATAAAGAGTAAAAAAAGCATTTATTACTTACATTGAAGTAAATAATATCAGTCCAACGCGTTTCTTCCCTGTTAGGGACTTCCTCAGGGACAATCTTTAACAACAGTGTTGAATATAAGTGCATACAATCCTAGTTACAAACATCCCCTAATATATACCACCCCCTATTAGTCCCAATAGGTGTTCCACAGATGATTCTGTTTGTCTTCAGCTGTCTGCAGCTCAAATTTGGTTACTTCCGGGTTTCGTGTATCCCATGCGGTCACGTGACCGACGTGATGACGTCATGCGTTCCAACTATGCATTCCACCTTCGTTTCAGGTGTCCATCATGGTGGCAAATCGGAATGTTGAAAAAAAGTCCCAGAAACACTGTTTCTAAATGGGAGTATGGGTGGGGGGTGTACAGAGGGGAGTGACAAGGTAGTTAAAGAGACATTGCTGGTCTACAGATCTTATGAATAAACTTTATTTATAAAAGCAAAAACAAACACACCAATAATCTATATTTACATTTGTATGTCTGTGCATAGATGCCTGATTCCATACTTTATGAGGCAACATGCACACAGCATACCGTGTTTCCCCGAAAATAAACCCTACCCCAAAAATAAGCCCTAGTCGGATTTTCGGGGTGGGCTGCAATATAAGCCCTACCCCGAAAATAAGACCTAGGCATTGCACCTTTGCGGCGAGACTTCCTTCTTCTACTGTAGGAGGAGCGTTGCGGGCCGCGGCATTGCGCAACGTGATGACGACATTTCGCAGCGCCGTCAGTCTGCCTTCACGGATCTTCAGCGGAAGGATCCATTTCCGGGCGGTGAGGCACCCAGTGGTCGGACTCGGCAAGGAATCTTTGAAATGTGAGTACCGGTAGATATTTTATGTCTGGGACTGAATTAATTAAAGGGGGCGGGGGGTGAATTAATTAAAGGGGTGGTGAATTAATTAAAGGGTGGGCTGGATTAATTAGAGGGGGGTGAATTAATTAAAGGGTGGCTGGATTAATTAGAGGGGGTGAATTAATTAAAGGGGTGGTGAATTAATTAAAGGGTGGGCTGGATTAATTAGAGGGGGGTGAATTAATTAAAGGGGTGGTGAATTAATTAAAGGGTGGGCTGGATTAATTAGAGGGGGGTGAATTAATTAAAGGGGTGGTGAATTAATTAAAGGGTGGGCTGGATTAATTAGAGGGGGGTGAATTAATTAAAGGGGGGTGAATTAATTAAAGGGTGGGCTGGATTAATTAGAGGGGGTGGATTAATTAAAGGGGGTGGATTAATTAGAGGGGGTGGATTTATTAAAGGGGGGGTGGATTAATTAGACAGTATGGTATTTTGATCCCCAGACAAGATGAGTGCAAAGAGAAAGAGCTGTACATACTGGTAACGTAAATAAATAAGCCCTACCCTGAAAATAAGCCCTAGTGTGTTTTTTGTGACTTAAATTAATATAAGACCCGGTCTTATTTTCGGAGAAACACGGTAATATAATCTGAGTAAGCCAAGATAAAAATGATACCATAAATGCATCAAATATAATTTTACCATTGTGGAGATAAAAAAAACTATAAAAAAGCCATGGAGCATGTATAAAATATATATATATATATATATATATATATATATATATATATATATATATATATATATATATATATATAATAGAACTGGTAGTTTTTCTGCCTTCCAAAAAACTTATTGCTTCCCACAGGGGCAATATAGCAAAGCATTTTGGAAGGGAACCCAAAATGAACTGGAAAAACCAACGATTTTTAGGAGGGCAAAAAATCTAAAAAGCTTATTGGCTCCCAGCTATGCCTTAAAAAATAAATATGAAAACAATATAGGTGAAATTAGGGTTTCAGCTCGTGTAATCGCTGTAAAGCTTGTTTAACACAAAGGTTTTTGAAAACATCAAATTTTAAAAGTTCGGTCACAAATAGAGAATTTTATATCAAAACTAATATAAACTGTGACAGTAAAAACGTGGTATATTTGCTATATTGCCCCTGTGGGAAGCAATACGTGGGACGTACATGTAGGAAATTAAAAGAACGGATTTTGGAACATAAAAATAACATTAGAAAAAAATATAATAAACACTCAGTTCCCACGCATTGCAATTCATGTCCAAATTTTAGTTGGAAACATTTTAAATTTATAGGTTTAGAAAAAATTAATAATCACTGGAGGGGTGGCAATCTCATTTAAAAATTAGCACAGCGAGAAACGTATTGGATTAATACACTAAA
Source organism: Pelobates cultripes (assembly GCA_933207985.1). Taxonomy (NCBI): domain Eukaryota; kingdom Metazoa; phylum Chordata; class Amphibia; order Anura; family Pelobatidae; genus Pelobates; species Pelobates cultripes. Next base: position 65,405,482 of record OW240921.1, on the reverse strand, counting down.
AACTCAGACAGCTGAAGACAAACGGAATCATATGTGGAACACCTATTGGGACTAATTGGGGGTGGTATATATTAGGGGATGTTTGTAACTAGGATTGTATGCACTTATATTCAACACTGTTGTTAAAGATTGTCCCTGAGGAAGTCCCTAACAGGGAAGAAACGCGTTGGACTGATATTATTTACTTCGATGTAAGTAATAAATGCTTTTTTTACTCTTTATTCATACAGTCATTTTATTCTTCTTTTTTCAATTTTTTTGGTTTCATATGAGATCTATATTCATCATATATTGAAGCAAGAAGACACACCAAGCACACTTCTTAAGGCATTTCTTGGGATGTTAAAGTGTGAGTGAACATTTGGCACTTACTCATATATCCATTTTACCACAGACAATATTGCACTATGCCATGTATTCTTTATTCCCATAGCTTGGAATATCCCTATACCATATACTTACTGTAATTTAGGTAAGCAATGTCTACTGCACCACCAATCTATTATTTTAGTTACCTAATCAAAAAAGTCAAGATTAGTTTGACATGATCTCCCTGAAGTAAACCCATGTTGTCTCTGATCTTGAAATCCATGTGAGTTTAGATGTTCAACAATCCTATCCTTTAACATGGTTTCCATCACTTTCCCCATACTGAAGTAAGGCTTACTGGCCTATAGTTGCCCGACTCCTCCCTACTACCTTTCTTGTGAATGGGTACAACATACGCTAATTTCCAATCTTCTGGGACTACTCTTGTTAACAACGATTGGTTAAATAATTGGTTAATAGTTTTGCTAGTACACCACTAAGCTCTTTTAATAACCTTGGGTGTATTTCATCATGTCCCATTGACTTATTTGTCTTTACTTTTGACAGTTGAAATAGAATCTCTTGCTCTGTAAACTCACATGTAACAAATTACTCATTTGTCCTTTTTCCTAACTGAGGCCCCTTTTCCTTCATTTTCATCTGTAAATACTGAACAAAAATATTCATTGAGGCAGTCAGCTAGACCTTTATCCTCTTCTACATACATTCCTTCTTTTGTTTTTAATCTAATTAATCCTTGTTTTGCTTTCCTTTTCTCATTTATTTATCTAAAAAATGTTTTGTCCCTTTTTTTTTACTGACTGTGCTATTTTCTCTTCTGTGTGATATTTCTGCCTAATCTTATACATCTGTTTATCTTCCTCACTCTATTTTTTTTTATTTTTATAATTACGTAATGCTAACTTTTAGTTTTTAACTATTTGGCCACATCTGCGGAGTACCACAGTGGTTTCTGGCATAATACAATTCTCTGTTGCCTTCAGTAGTGTAACTTTTCAATAATCCAATTTCTCTTGGACTCCATTTAAATTGCTCCAGTCTGGTAATGACTCCTTCTCACATATTGTAATTTTAGAAAAGTCTGTTTTTCTAAAGTCTAAAACTTTTGTTTTTGTGTGGTGTGACTCAGTCACTGTTTTTATATTAAACCACACTGAGTGATGATCACTGGGTCCTAAACTTTCACCTACAAAAATATCTGATACCAATTCTCCATTTGCTAACACTAAATCTAGTATGAGCTCTTTACGAGTTGGCTCCTCAACGACTTGTTTTAGAGACAATCCCAGTAGGGAGTTTAGAATATGTGTGCTCCTGGCACAAGCAGCTTTTTTGGTTTTCCAGTTCATATCAGGAAGGTTAAAGTCATCCATGATGATAATTTCCCCCTTCAATGTCAGTTTAGCAATTTCCTCAATCAGTAGATTATCTAACTCATCTATATGTCCTGGGGGCCGATAAATCACACCTACACAAGTTACTGTAGGATTACCAAATTCTAACGTAACCCAAATGGACTCTATGTTCACCTCACTAACTTTTATTAGGCTAGATTTTATGCTATCCTTCACATACAGGGCCACCCCTCCCCCTTTCTTGCCTTCCCTGTCTTTTCTATATATATATAAAGAGTACCCTGGTATTGCTATGTCCCAGTCATTTTTGTAATTATACCATGTCTCAGTAACAGCGACTAAATCTACATTATCAGTTGTCATAATTGCCACAAGTTCATGGATCTTATTCCCTAAACTGCGAACATTTGTAGACATGACTCTAAGCTTATCATTTTTTAACACACATGCTACATGCACCTTCTGTCCTTGTTTGGGGGCAATTGGATTTATGTTTTATCACTCTTTTGCCCCCTCCCCCCTCCTACTTTAAAAACATCCTAGTAAAACCTCTGAACTGCTCACTGAGAACATTTGTTATTTTGAGAAAGATGCTAACCATCTTTTTTGTACAGTTCATTTCCACTCCAAAGAGAGCTACCATGAGAAATTAAGCCAAATCCTTGCTCCCGACACCATTCACCAAGTTAAAGTACCTAGTACGCATCCACCTGTCGTTCTGAGTGTTATTCACAGGCAGAACTTTAGAGAATGACAGTGTGGAAGCAACCTGCCATATATCATTGGCAAAACCCCAAAAATCCTTTACCTCTGAAACCTCATTGCAAGCCAAGTCATTTGTCCCTAGATGGACAAATACATCCAATTCCCCTTCCTGCTTTGCTTGCTTAACAATATTACAAATGCATCTCCGGTCTCTGTGAGCAGAAGCTCCGTGAAGACATTGAACAAGACCACTATTGTCCAGCTCCACACCTCTTATGATAGAATCCCCCAACAACAACTGCTTTCTATTAGGCCTCACCATAGTATCCAAGCCTGTCTCTATAATACCACTACACTCTGTGCCTGAGAAAATCTCCACAACACCACTACACTCGGTCCTTGAGCCTGTCTCCACAACACCACTACCCTCAGTGCCTGAACCTGTCTCCACAACACCACTACACTCGGTGCCTGAGCTTGTCTCCATAACATCACTACACTCAGTGCCTGAGCCTGTCTCCACAACACCACTACACTCGGTGCCTGAGCTTGTCTCCATAACACCACTACACTCAGTGCCTGAGCCTGTCTCCATAACACCATTACACTCTGAAAGTGCTGAAAATTAATTATGTAGAGCAGTATGCCTTTTATCCACAACTCTAAGTCTACCAGATCCTACAGTAATCCATCTGCCATTCATAGTACATCTCTGCGGCAGTGGCTTTGCAGCAGTTCCAGCCTAAATTTGTTTACCGGATAATTTACAAATCTCAGACTTCAAAAATACAATCTTCTGCCATAATATAGAGAACTGTCTACAGATTAGACAGCATCCAAATCTCCAAAAAGTGGAACGTGAAACAAATGCATAACAACCATTACACTGAACTAAATCTGCCATTTTAATGAGGTGAATACTTTAAATCAAATAAATCTTAACTTTTCTTTTGTCCTCCTGTATACCTCAGCTTACCTCCAGTTTATCTTGAGAATATCTCCAATCACACACTTTGAAGCAAGCTACATTTGTCTTTTGAATAATAATAATTAAAAGTGCTCGGTGCCAAAATATTTTTAAAATTATTACTTTTTCTAAAAATTACTTGTGGCCTTAATGGCAATTCTTCTTTTAAAAAATTATATATATTTTTTTTTTATCTTAAAGGCATGTGCATTAAATGAGAACCCATAATTATTAGATTTATTGGAAGGATTACGAGGTTTATCAACTAAAAAATTATTTATCTCCATGGAATTTAATCTAATTATCTCTTAATCTAGATAATCCTATGAGTAACCTTCTTCTAAAAATGTATTCTTTCAAAATTCCGCTTGTTCTAAAAAACTTTTTGATCACTACAGTTCCTTTTTAATCTTGTAAATTGACTCCAAGGTACACTCTTGAACCAATTTGGATGGTGGCTACTTTTTGTATTAATAAAACTATTTGCGTGTGTAAACTTAATAAAAGGTTTTAGTTTTAATTTGGAAATTTTCTACATAAACCATAAGATCTAAAAAAATTGATTTCTTTAGAGTTAAACTGCCGAGTGAAAGTTAATGACATTTCATTATCATTAATAAAAGTGGTAAGCTTTTGTAAATCACTTTCCATCCCTTTCCAGATCATTAGCACATCGTCTATATATCGTCTCCAGAGCTCCAAGCTTGCGACGAATGGATTACTGGACCAAATATTCTGCATTTCCCAGTAATCTAAAAAAAAGTTGTCATAACTCGGTGCAAACTTGGTGCCCATAGCTGTGCCCTTAGTCTGGAGAAAAAACTCATTGTTAGAGATAAAAAGGTTGTGAGTTAGAATAAATTCTATTCCTTCCAACAAGAATTGGCTACATACTGGAGAAATCTCTCCATCATGTTCTAAATTCCATCTTACCGCCTGGAGGCCCAAGTGGTGTTCAATGATCGTATACAAGGACGTGACATCAAAGGCCCATATATCCCTCCCTCCATTCGATGCACTCTATTTCCTGGATGAGACTTTGTATCCTTCAAATATGATCTTGAATTTTGTGCATATTTCTGGAGGAAGGAGTAAATATACTATGACAACCATGATGTCAGTGAATCAATTCCACTGATTATGGGCCTCCCCGGTGGCTTGGTGATGGATTTGTGTATTTTAGGTAAAAAGTATAGTGTAGGGATCTTAGGAAACTCCATAATTAAAAATAAAAAACTTTTTTTGTCAATTGCACCCTTTTCTTTAAAATCAGTTCTTTAAAAGAAGTAAAATTAAGTTTTTTAATTCTTTTTGTATATACTATTGGGATTCCTTTGTAATTTTTTTTACATGTTAAATGGTCACTTTAACACAGTCTGTCTGCTTCACCTAAAAAATACTCAGTTGACATTACAACAATGCCTCCACCTTTATTCGCATTCTTGATAACAATATCCTTCCTATTTTTTTTAAAGATGTTTAAACCTTCATATTCTTTCTTATTTAAATTGAACTTTTTTTGCTTAAAGTCCAACTTATTAATATCTTTATACACCATTTTATAGAAAGCTTCTATTTGACTGCCTTTTTCTGTTGGGCAAAAAGTGGAATCTGGCTTAAAATTGGAAATCTCCTCATTACTTTTATTTATCTCAAATCTGATTATTTTCCAAACTTTCTTTTTATATTTTTAAAAAAAAAACATTTTAAGAGACATGTTTCGAACAAATTTGTTTAAATCAATAAAAATATTAAAAGGATTAGCTTATCAGGAGCAAATTTAAATTCTTTTTCTAGAATACAAATCTCCTCACTATTTAAATCTATATCTGAACTAATGAAAATTCCTTTTTCCTTTGCAAATACCTTTAGTCCGACTATTAGGTCTCCACTTAAAGGATCACTATAGGCACCAAGACCATTTCAGCTTAATGAAGTGGTCTGGGTGCCAGTTCCAGCTAGGTTTAACCCTTTTTTTTATAAACATAGCAGTTTCAGAGAAACTGCTATGTTTATATTAGGGTTAATCCAGCCTCTAGTGGCTATCTCATTGACAGCTGCTAGAGGGCTTCCGCGCTTCTCACTGTGATTTTCACAGTGAGAAGACGCCAGCGTCCATAGGAAAGCATTGAGAATGCTTTCCTATGAGACTGGCTGAATGCGCGCCGGGCTCTTGCCACACATGCGCATTCAGCCGAGGAGGCGGAGAGGAGGAGGAGAGCTCCCCGCCCGGCACTGGAGAAAGAGGTAAGTTTAACCCCTTCCTCTCCATCCAGCCCGGCGGGAGGGGGACCCTGAGGGTGGGGGCACCCTCAGGGCACTATAGTGCCAGGAAAACGAGTATGTTTTACTGGCACTATAGTGGTCCTTTAATCTCCTTCTTTTTCTGGGAACATTCCAGTCTCCCAAAGAGGCAAACCTGTTTGTTAGATCCAATTTTGGAAGTTTTGGTGAAAAGAATTGTTTTTTTCTTACTTTTTGTTTGTATTGGTATTTCCCATCCTTCCTAAAAAATCTCTCTGATTAACACCACTCTTATGAGACTGCTCTATACTGTCTACCATTTTTTCGGCTCTTTTTTATTATGGTCTTGAGTTAATCTATACATGCTTTTATTCTGAGTAAAATTTATGTTTAATTTTATTCTTGTCTTCTATTTTGGGTAGTACATTTTTTCTTAGAGGTAAATTTTGATCTCTCTTTGTTTCGTGTTTGTATTCACTCTGTGTGTAACCACTGTTTCTTTTTTGATTCATCCTCATTGACTTATTTAAAATTGAGTGAAAGTTGATTTCTGCAATTTTTTTGTCAATTTTAGAAACTTTTTTTCAATAATACAAGTTATTTTTCTTTGTATTCTTTAGTGTCTTTATCTAGGACAAAGTCTATATCCAATTTTTCTAACTCATTTGATAAATTACTTAAATTTACTTTTTCAAATTTATTACATAGTTACGTAGTTACATAGCTGAAAAGAGACTTGCGTCCATCAAGTTCAGCCTTCCTCACATATGTTTTTGCTGTTGATCTAAAAGAAGGCAAAAAACCCAGTCTGAAGCGCTTCCAATTTTGCAACAAACTAGGAAAAAAATCCTTCTTGACCCCAAAATAGCAGTCAGATATCTCCTTGGATCAAGCAGCTATTACCCCACTAATTAGAAATTATATCCCTGTTATGTTTTTGCACGTATTTATCCAATTGCAATTTAAACATCTGTATAGACGATGACAAAACCACCACTTCAGGCAAAGAATTCCATATCCTTATTGCTCTTACTATAAAAAAAAAGTTATAATTGTTTCCATAAGGATGAAAGAGCATTTCTCTAACGCTAAATCCCATTTTTGTGCATGGGCAGAAAGTTCCAAACCATTTGCTGGGTCTTTTCTTAACCACAAACCTCTTGGAATGAGGTTCTCTTTTAAATAGGCATCCAGAAAAGATATTTGCCACCATTTTCTGGTTTCTTTGATTGCCTGTTTTTCTAGTTTATAGAAATATACATCCAAATTCTTATTAATAAGAAAATTTGGAGATTCTATTTTATCTTGGGCGGAAAATAAAGAATTAAACCTTGCCTCCCTTAAAGGTTTTAGGTCCGAGAATATTCTCTTTGTTTGTGCTATCACAGTTGCACCTGGGTAAAATTTGAGGTAAAAGTTATTTAAGAATATCAAAAACAACCCAGTCAATATAACACCAGTGGTAATAAGTATAAATTACCCAATCTTATGCAGATAATGAAGATTCCTCCATATCTTCTTAACCATATAACATAAACCAAAAAATAATCTGCAATGGACACTGGGGCTGAAGCAACACTAATGCATGGGAACACAAAGAATTTTGTAGGATTACCATATGTAATCATGGGATTAGGGGGGAAAGGGGCAGAAGCAGCCACAACTTGGGTAGAATTAAAAATAGGACAATTACCAGAGAAAAGATATCCAGTTTTAATTTTTCCAATACCAGAGTACATAATTGGCATTGATATATTGAAATGATTAACCCTATATTTATGGTATGGATGTTACAGTTCTGGAACTAAACCCTATATATCAGCCAGACCAGTGGTGGTGGGAAAATTACTAATGCCCCCTGTACAACTACCACCTGCCACTAAAATAGTACATATGAAGCATTACAGACTTCCAGGTGGGAATAAAGAAATAGAAATAGGAGAGACTATTGATGATTTAATGAAAGCTGGAGTTCTGAAAGGGGTAACTACTGCTTGCAATAACCCCGTCTGGCCAATACATAAAATAGACGATTCCTGGCGTATCAGGGTAGATTACCGGGAGCTGAATAAACACACTCCCCCATTAACAGCTATTTAATTGAAAATACACAGAAGCATCCAGGCATCTGGTATGCAGTAATTGACTTGGCTAATACCTTCTTTCCTATAGCTGAAGAAAATCAGGAACAGTTTGTCTTTATCTGACAAGGAAGGCAATATACCTTTACAAGGTTGCCTCTGGGGTATTTGCATAGTCCCACAATCTGTCTGTGGCGGAACCAGCCTCGCCACTGGGCATTGGAGAAGACTGATTGCCAGCCTCCTGCCATGTGACTATGGCCCCTGGGATGTATTGCCTGCTCTCCTGTACTGCTGAAGATTGCTACCAACTAGGTGGATTTGGCTATGGAGCTTGTGTAGTGCCCTCTGTTGGTAGCAACAGTAATATGCACTACCTGAATAGCAGCAGCAGAGTGACTTACAGGGAGGGGAGACAACCGGTCTCACTCCCCAGCGGATGAATGTGATAATGGAAGGGGAGACGGTCGGTCTTCCTTCCCCGCAGGACAGTGTATTGGGAGAGGAGACAGTCGGTCTCCCTCCCCAGCGAGGGGAAGTTTTTCAGGAAGAGGAGACAGTTGGTCTCTATCCCCAAAGGTCAAAGTATAGTACCAGGAGAGGAGAGTGTCGTCCTCCATCTCCAGAAACCATGGGTGTTATTGGGAGAAGGGACAGGCGGTCCCTCTCCCCAGTGGCAGAATGTCTTACAGGAAGGGGAGACGGCTGATCCCCCTTCCCAACAGCAGGACAATATATTGGAAGGGGAGACAGTCGGTCCCCCCCTACAACAAGGGAGAGTGTTGCAGGAAGAGGAGCCTGTTACCCCTTCTCCCCAGTGGCAGCCTAGCCCACTAAGGGGAGATGATAAGCACCACACCGATGCAGATGGGACCGTGGTCTCTGTGCCCAAACCACAGGGGGTAGGGACGGTCGGTCCTGTCCCCCAGCAGCAAAGAGGAGACAGCCTGTCTTCCTTTCCAGCAGCAGCACCCTTCTCCTTAGCAGGGCTCCAACCAGGCTACTCCCATGGTAGCACTGGCACCAGGGCAGAGTACCGCTGGTCTCTGCCCACTCAGCAACCCACCGATCCGGAGGGCTAGTACCCCCCAGAGCCGAGATTTGCATATCGCTTATTCTGCATGCAGGAGAGACATTTTGTGTTAATTATGGTCTTCCCCATCCATTTATAAATATGTAATTATGTTATAATAAGTCACTGTATGTTGCCTGCTATGATTTGATTGTTTGTAATTTTATTGAGTTTTCACAGCAATGTTAATGTAATGACTATATGGGCTAGTCCCAAGTAAAGCATGGGTGTTATTGGGAGAAGGGACAGGCGGTCCCTCTCCCCAGTGGCAGAATGTCTTACAGGAAGGGGAGACGGCTGATCCCCCTTCCCAACAGCAGGACAATATATTGGAAGGGGAGACAGTCGGTCCCCCCCTACAACAAGGGAGAGTGTTGCAGGAAGAGGAGCCTGTTACCCCTTCTCCCCAGTGGCAGCCTAGCCCACTAAGGGGAGATGATAAGCACCACACCGATGCAGATGGGACCGTGGTCTCTGTGCCCAAACCACAGGGGGTAGGGACGGTCGGTCCTGTCCCCCAGCAGCAAAGAGGAGACAGCCTGTCTTCCTTTCCAGCAGCAGCACCCTTCTCCTTAGCAGGGCTCCAACCAGGCTACTCCCATGGTAGCACTGGCACCAGGGCAGAGTACCGCTGGTCTCTGCCCACTCAGCAACCCACCGATCCGGAGGGCTAGTACCCCCCAGAGCCGAGATTTGCATATCGCTTATTCTGCATGCAGGAGAGACATTTTGTGTTAATTATGGTCTTCCCCATCCATTTATAAATATGTAATTATGTTATAATAAGTCACTGTATGTTGCCTGCTATGATTTGATTGTTTGTAATTTTATTGAGTTTTCACAGCAATGTTAATGTAATGACTATATGGGCTAGTCCCAAGTAAAGTTTTAGACAGTTCTACTTCACCCTCAATTTGGAGTGCCGTCTCATATTGGGGGAATCTGCTACAAGGGATTGCTATGCTCTGCATGCTCTCTTGCTATATTCACTGCTAAGCTCTTGTAAAAAGCTTGTTCCTGTCTTGCTCTCTGGAGGAGTTTACGGTGCTTATGGTGTCTGCTGCAGTGTTTGGAGTCCTCAGGAAGCGCTAGGAGCATCCTTCAATGGAGGTACCCAGTTGGGGTGCCAGGTTATCCGTTACACTGTCATCGCCTGGTGGCAGAACAGTGTCAGCAGATTCTTGAAGAGATTATTGAGCACATGAAGAGCAAAGGGTGGGAGAAAAATCCCAGTAAAATACAGGGACCCGCTTAGACAGTGAAATTCCTGGGCATACAATGGAACAAAGGGAATAGGGAGTGTGGCGGCTGCCCTGAGAGGATGAAGGGTTTGGCCGCCAGAGGTGTTCTTTCCCCCTATTCAGAGTGATGCTTTCTAAATCCCAAAGTAGGTATAGCTGTGTAGCTCTTACAAGAGCTGGTGATTATAGCAGGTATAGCGGTTCCCTACAAACATGAGATGAGACTCTATGTTGAGGGTAAGCAGGAAATCATTCATTGGTAGCCACACTGGCCTTTTATGACAATCCCAATGCAAGGGGCACTCCCCTCTGGACCTGGGACTAGACTATAGTAGAAACAAATATACAATTACATTGGCTATCAGGTCCAGGACACTCCCATACAAAGTAGGTCAATCCCTCCGCTGTACCTGGGAGATAATTGAGTCAAGCACTGTACTAAACTCAATTATCTCCAGGCACATAAAACATAATTTTTATTTCCATTTGGCATAATTAAGGACTTTGTTTCGGTATCTCTCTTTATGGTTTTTCTTAGGATTTACCATCATATTTTGGACTTTGTTTACTATCATATGTACTATAGTCTGTTTTGGCGCAACCTTTCCTTGTCTTGTCTTTTGTACGCACAGGCAAAATCCTGGAAACCATCAAGGAGCCTATCCACTATTCGTTGGAAGTTGGCCGGGGCGTTCTTAATCCCGAATTGCATGACCCTAAATTGGTACAAGACAAACGGATGATGAAGGCCGACGTGGGGATAGACTCCTCGGGCAGGAGAATCTGACAGAAGCCTTTGCATAAATCGATAGTGGTCAGATAACGCCCCCTGGCTATACAGTCTAATAGTTCATCTACTCGGAGCATGGGATACGCATCTGTGGTGGTCCAATCGTTCAGTCGCCTGTAGTCCACGCAGAACCGCGTAGTCCCATCTTTCTTTGGTACTAGGACTACAGGCGAATCCCACGGACTGTGTTCGATAACCCTTAGGTGTAACATTTCTTGTATCTCCTTCCGCATTCCTTCTCGGACTGCTTCAGGTATACGGTAGTGGGGCTGATGAAGTGGAGCTTGTTCTGGTGCCTCTACTCTGTGAACTGCTAGGGTGGTATATCCAGTCTCTTGGGAGAACGTTAGTCGTTTTTCTAACAGTAAGCATGGGGCTTGTTGTGTCTCTAGGGTTGTTAACTGGTCTCCTATTTTGACGGAGCTGATGAGATCTGTTTGGGGCTCCTTCTCTAATAGGCTAGGTAGGGGAAGGGGAAGGTTCTCAGGGTCATCCCCAGCTGGGGTGTATATAGCGACTACTCTTCCTGTCTTTCTTGATATTCCTATAGCATATTTATATGAAAAAACCTCTGCATCCTTTAATCGGCAAAGCTTGCGACTACATAGGTGGTGTTGCAGAGCTGCTCTACTACCTTATAGGATCCCTGCAGGCTGCTTGTAACTTATCTTTTTTGACTGGCTTTAACCTTTTGTCGCACCTGGAACATGTGCTGTCGGGCACCTCTATTGTATCAAGCTTTTTGTCTCCCCTGGGTCACCTGGAGGTTATCCCTTACCATCCTGGCCAACTGCTCCATTAGTTCCCGGAATGACAAAACATACGGTACAATGGGGGTTTCCTCATGTTTTGTTTCCCCTTCCCAGTGTGGTCTTCCCGGGTTTCCCTCCCAAACTCCTCTGGGGTGTCCCAGTCTAACAGGGTTGGGTCTACGGTCATAGTCGGGGGTTCGGTTCTTACCTGAGTCTCCATGACATGTGGCCAGCTTCTGTCATCTGAGCTTGCAAACGAGTCACTGGTTGGGCTTCAGTGGTTTCCCTTGGAGCATAAATGGATGTAAGGGGGTCCAAGTCATTCCCCAGTAAGACTTCTGCAGGTAAATCCTTCATTATGCCTTCGTTCACCATGCCAGATCCAACTCCCCAATCTAGGTGAACGCGGGCTGTGGGTAGGCAATAAACTGCTCCTCCTGGACAGCTACTGTTTGTCCAGTGTGCTCATTTTTGCGCACTAGATGTTGAACCAGGGTCATGGTAGCTCCAGTGTCTCGTAATTCCTTAGCCGACTGTCCGTTTATACACACTGCTTGTCGGTGTTGTTGCCAATTGTCGTGATTAGCTGCCTGAATGGGGTTAGCTTCATGGAGTAATCCCCAGTACTCATCCGCTGCGATTGCATTTCTAGGCAGTGAGATGCGGGGGTTGGTTTCTTTTAAGTGGGGTTGTGAGACCTGAGGTGGACCCAAGATGGTCGAGAAGACTGCAGTGAGCAATCGCTGTGAACATGCCCTAACTGGTTGCACCAGTAACATCTCAAATTAGTCCTATGTGGTCTGGGTGGTTCCCGGTAAGAGGGTACTGCCACTCAGATCTCTGGTCGGGGAAAAGGTTTGGTTCTGATTTGCGGGCGTCAGTATGCTTGTCCGACATGCAAGCTGCTTCAGGTAGGGTGAGGGGTCTCCGATCTCAGATCCACTCTCGGATGTCAGAGTTGAGGGCATTGAAGAAATGTTCCAGGAGGAACAGCTGCAGCACCTCTTTCCCAGACACTGCTTGGCATCCGTTGACACAGTAGGATGCTGTTCAGTGGAGACGGAAGGCCCATTCGGTAAAAGAGTCATTCCCCTGCTTTTTAGTTTCCCGGAACCGCCGGCGGTACACTTTTGAGGTGACAGTGTACTGGGCGAGCAATGCCTCTTTGACAGCCATGTAGTGCTGTATCTCTTCATCAGGGATAGCCTGGGAAGCCTTTCCTGCCTTTCCTGACAGTTTTCTAGACAAAATAGTGACCCATTTGTCAGTGAATACCTTGTGCAGTGCGCACCGCCTCTCAAAATCCGCAAGGTACCCATCTGTAGCAGAATGGGTTTCGCCACAGTACCTTCCTTTTTTCCAACCACCATATTTGTTACTATATTTCAGTTACTTGCCCTGTTGGTAACATGAAGATACAATTAACACTGTAATATTTACTCTCGTTCGTTTGTTCGGTAAGAATCTTATTTCAACTATTGTACACCATACCGTTCGACAAACGAACCAACTACCGAACAACCAGGCCACCCCAGGAGAGGAGCGTGGCATCAATTGACCTCCCTAACTGTATTTACACTACTTTAATTGCCAACCACACAAACTAACTTGGTATTCCCTGGGTGGCCGCCGTTCTATTCCCTGGGTGGCCGCCGTTCAGCATACGAACACATGGCGGCGGCCATCTTTGCATACGAATTGCACCAGCAGAGACTTCCATCCTCGCATAAGTACGTGTGTAATCAAGGGAACAGAGCGGAGTTCGTGAAAAGAGTCATAAGAACGAGGGGAATCAAACAAACAAAGACACGAACCAGCCTGCCAAATGGCAGGTGGAGATGGGACCAAGGTCTCTCTACCGGCCCTACAAGGAGAGGAGACAACCAGTCTCTCTCCCCAGTGGCAGTGCATCTCACAGGGAGATGAGAGAACCAGTCTCTCTCCCCAGTGGTAGTGCATCCTACAGGGAGAGGAGACAACCGGTCTCTCCCCCCAGTGACAGTGCATCTCACAGGGAGAGGAGACAACCGGTCTCTCTCCTCAGCAGCAGTGCATCTTTCCAGGAGAGACGACAGCTGGTATCTCTCCCCAGCTACAGGGGGACAACACCCCTCACCCCAATGGTACAGATGGGACCGTGGTCTCTGTGTCGGATCTACAGGGATGCTGGACGGCCAGTCCAGATCCCCAACTAAACCCGCAGGGGTATCAGGAGGAGGAGGTAAGTGCTTTCTCCCCTCCCCAGCCAATTCCCAGCCGGACCCTGGGGTTAGTGGATGGGACTGCCATACCCACTGACCCCCTTCCAGCAGAAGAGCTGGCATCAGGGCAGAGTGCAGCTGGCCCCTGCCCTACCTGCCCCCTTGTTACAGGGCAGGACTATGTACCTGTCACCCCAGCAGAAGTGCTGGCTCCAGGGCAGAGTGCAGTTAGCCTCTGCCCTCCCCTTTCCCTTTGTCCAGGGCCTGACTACCTGCAGGCCATCCCAGCAGAAGCGCTGGCAACTGGGCAGAGCACTGCTAGCCTCTGCCCTACCTGCCCCCTTGTTACCGGGCAGAACTATGTATCCGTCACCCCAGCAGAAGTGCTGGCAACTGGACAGAGTGCAGTTAGCCTTTGCCCTCCTCTGGTCCTTGATCCAGGAGCTAACAACTCACTCCACTACCCAGCTGCAACCCTGGCTACAGGACAGAGCACGGCAGGTCTCTTCCCACCAAGTAACCCCAATTCCAAGTTGGAATGCAACCGAGAGACCAGGAGTACCAGATGCCCACGTAACCATTGTGGACGTATGGAACAGCGACAGGCTACAGAAGTCCCCAGGTCAAGGAATTGCTTATGGGTGGGCTACTCAACTAACACAGGTACCGACTGGCAAGAGGTCAGGTACCTGGTTAGTCTCACCTTGGGGGGGGAAGATATGTGGCGAAAGTAACATCGCCACTGGTACTTGGAGGGGCCTGCTTGCCAGCCTCTTTCCCCAGGATTATGGGCCCTGCAAAAAGTGACTTCCACAGAAAAACCAAACCACTGAAATGATCTGGGTGATTTTTGGATATGTTGGTCATCCAGATCAGGGCTATCTGAGGATATGACTCTTGTGGGGTTTCCATGGATCTTGGGGGTACTTTTGGGGTGTGTTTGTAAATTGAGTGTTTTTCTCTACCGGGAGATAATTGAGTTTGTACAGTTTTTGACTCAATCATCTCTCAGAGTGTATTGCTTGTCTGTGCCTCTTCCCCTCCCTCTTTTTCCTGTCTTATTGTTTCCCCAGCAGGGCGTTGTCCCAGGGGCACTGCCAGACCAGTTTAAACTAGCTGCTTTGTCCATCCTCAATCTCCCATTAGCCCTTGCTATTGTCTGACCCCGCCCTTCCTTGTACTATAGTGCTCTATGTAACCTATTGTATGTAAATGAGGCTGTTGGGGGTTTAAATCTATGTATAAATTGTAAGTGCTGGCTTTGCATTAAACAGACCTACTTTATCCCTTCACGAAGTCTTGGCTCATGTTTGGGGGATTGGGGAACTACACTCTGGGGATTGCTATAATCACTATACCCTGAGTATAATCACTAGCTCTTCTAAGAGCTGTTCCTGCTACACAGGGCCACCATCAGAAGTTTTGGGGCCCCTGACAAAGCACAAGGTCTGGGCCCCCCCCCACTCCCTCCCTCCGGGGCCCGCCCACGCCCTACCTAGTCCGCTGACAATGATGCAGGACTGAATGTGGTGTGTATAGTGGAAGTGAATTAGAACGTGTGTAATGGATGTAGTGTTTGTGTGTATTAGATACTGTTTGTGCAGTGAATGCAGAGTGTGTGTTTGTGTAGCAGATGCAGTGTGTATAGTTAACGCAGAGTGTATTTGAGTAGTGGATGTAGTGTGTGTACAGTGATGTAGTGTGTGTTTGTGTAGTGGATGTAGTGTTTGTATGTACTAGATGAAATGTGTTTAGTGGATGCAGTGTCTGTAGTGGATGTAGTGTGTGTATTAGACGCAGTGTCTGTGTATAGTGAATACAGAGTGTTTCTATTTGTGGTGGATGTAGTGTGTGTACTGTGAATACAGGATGTCTGTGTAGTGGATGCTGTGTGTACAGTTAATGCAGAGTGGATGTTAGTGTAGTGAATGCAGAGTGTGTGTCAGTATAGTGAATACAAAGTGTGTGCATAGTTTAGTGAATGCAGAGTGTGTGTTAGTGTGTAATGAATGCAGAGTGTGTGTTAGTGTGTAGTGAATGCAGAGTGTGTGTAAATTTGTAGTGAATGCAGAGTGTGTGTTAATGTGTAGTGAATGCAGAGAGTGTGTTAGTGTGTAACAGATGCAGAGTGTGTGTTAGTGTAGTGAATGCAGAGTGTTAATGTGTAGTGAATGCAGAGAGTATGTTAGTGTGTAGCGGATGCAGAGTGTGTGTTAGTGTAGCGGATGCAGAGTGCGTGTTGTGTTAGTGTATGCAGTGTGTGCGTGTGTTGTGTTAGTGTATGCAGTGTGTGTGTGTTGTGTAGTGTATTGTGTGTGTATGCAGTGTGTGTATGCAGTGTGTGTGTGTGTGTGTTGTGTTAGTGTATGCAGTGTGTGTGTGTTGTACTAGTGTATGCAGTGTGTGTGTGTTGTGTTAGTGTATGCAGTGTGTGTGTTGTGTTAGTGTATGCCGTGTGTGTATGCAGTGTGTGTTGTGTTAGTGTATGCAGTGTGTGTGTGTTGTGTTAGTGTATGCAGTGTGTGTGTTGTGTTAGTGTATGCAGTGTGTGTGTGTGTGTAAATGTGCAATGTGTAAATTAAATGTAAATGATATTCCCCCCTCCCTGCTTACCTGTGTCCAGGGAGGGGGAGATTCAATCCCTGGTGGTCCGGTGGGTGGCCCCCCGGCTCCCTGTTACCACAGAGGGGGCCCATGCAGCACACAGCTTCTCCTCTCTTCTAATAACTAGACCCGGTTACCATGGCAACGCTCCGCGGGTCTCGCGAGAGTTATTAGAAGAGAGAAGAGAGGAGAAGCTGTGTGCTGCCTGGGCCCCCTCTGCAGTAACAGGGAGCCAGGGGCCCGCGGCTGCACACATAGATAGCGATATCCGCTATCTATGTGTGCAGAGAAAGAAAGTGGGGCCCAGGACTGCCAGAGCAGTCCGGGCCCCCCAGGGCCGCCGGGCCCCCCAGGGCCGCCGGGCCCCCCAGGGCCGCCGAGCCCGTGACAACATACATGGTTGTCACCCCCTGATGATGGCCCTGCTGCTACACTCTCTGGAGGAGGAGAGGTCTACCCACTGGGAGCTGGATCCTGGTCTTGGGTCCAGGGTGGGTGGAGGACGGCGGGACCCCAACCAAGCTGCGGCGGTTCATGGGGTCTACAGTGCTTATGGTGTCTGGTGGAGTGCTTGGAGCCCTCGGAAAGCACTAGGAGAATTCAGAGGTACTCGTTCAGAGGACCAGGAGGTCCGTCACACCATCTATTTCACCTTCTGCTTCTAAAAAGTATTTAAATGCGGCAGATGGCACCTTCTTACGTTCCCAAGGTGTCGCTGTAGTCTCTGTTGCTGGACTCTCGGAGCGCTCTCTCACTTGGCACTCCTGTATAGCTCGTTCCTCTGCATTAACAGCCGCCATCGCCTGTATCACGATGTCAGTGGAGGGTTTGGACCGAACAGGGTTAATCATAACCGAATGGTCCGCATACATTCGTCTTCCTCCGCATTCGGTAGCATCGGTTCAGATAAGGTGTTGGCACAATCCATCTCCAGCAATTTGTGGATTAATTCGCTCTTAGGATGGGTTTTCGTCGTTCGCCCACATTTCTCAAAGATATCCTTTAAGGTGGATCACTTCAACTGCTCATACCGACTCTCCATCCGCTAGACGGTTACTGCATCCAAGATTAGCATCTTCTCTGGGGGACAAGAACCATCCCACTGCTGCCACCAAATGTGGCGGCCACCCCGAGAGGATGAGGGGTTTAGCCGCCAGAGTTGTGCTTTCCCCCTATTCAAAGTGATGCTTTCCAAATCCCAAGGTCGGTATAGCTGTGTAGCTCTTACAAGAACTGGTGATTATAGCAGGTATAGCGGTTTCCTACATCTTTATTCAGTACTATATATTGTACTGTTATACATACATACAACGTGAAAATAAATAAGTGAAAAAACAAGCGTGTTGGTGATTTAAAAAGGAATACTCTATGTGGTGTATCTTTAGCTGCTATGGTGATATTGAGCTACAAAGCAAATCTTGTAAATATTCAGATACACCTGATAAAGTATATTTTAGGAAATTAGTTAAATAGAAGAATAGCTATTAGTATAGATATGTAGCAACAAAATGATAGGTGGTTGTATCCACGCGATCATTAATTTTCTATTTGAGCAGCTAAAGCGGGTATAGAGGTGGGATTAAGGATAAACCAGTGGGGTTTTTGAGTAAATTTCCACCATATGTAGTAAACTAGAGGTGAGAGAGATGGGGAGCAAAACAAGGGTGGTGGTTTCCCTCCTTGTCTTATTAATTCAGAGTTCAAATACTCAGAGACTAGAAAGTCAGGGTTAACGATTAAAGACAACTCCCTTTGAATCTCTCATTAGTGCTGGATCAGTGTGAAGAGACACAAATATCTAGGATCAGTGCAGCATAAAGCCTAAGTAGGTGCTGTGTAAATGTAAATGCCCCACTAGGACCGAACCATGCCGTTTCCCCAATGAGATATTTGAATCTTATATTTAGTTATCACACTCCACGCTTGCTATGTAACACATATTGCTGTCTTTTGATGGAATTCCCCTAGCTATGGATGTCTAACTAGAAATCCTGTCAGACACTAAATCCCCATCCCAGTCCTGCACATCGGCATAGAGAACCTAACAGAGTTAAAAGATTATCGCCAAATGGCAACGTCTAAGCTTGACGTGCGTTTTGGCGCTATGTTGCACCTTTCTCAAGAGCATTGAGATTCAGGGAGCCCACCGGATGTTTTAAAGGGTAGAACGTACGCCCCTTTAATTACATCATACGGCCAGTCCAGTGCCGCAATGTCAAGTGAGGGGTGGCTAATCGGTGTTCACAGCATATAAACAATTAGACAATATAAAGTTCTAATGACCATGGAAAGATCGCAATTAAATCCTAAGGGTTTTAAACAGACCACTAGCATTGTGTCTGCTTATGTCTGGGGGCACAAAATAACTACCCTATGCATACTTTTAAAACTCCTGTTAAATAGTAAACACTGTAAAGTAGGATTATTGAATACTATTTTAGCAGACCATTGTGTATTTATTATGAGAGAACAGACAGTGTTTTAACAAATCTAGAGAAAGGGGCACTTTTTAATGTATTATGGTTCATGATACACACCAAGGAAGTCTGGGGAAAAGATCTCTGGGAAATGGTGCATAAAAATGAGGTGACAGTTTTTCACGTAGATGCACATTGTAACACTGACTCATTGGATCGTCTGTTTAATTCTATTGCAGATGAACATGCCAAAATTGGCATCTGTTGACAATCCTAACTCCCTTTTGGGATTGGCCAACTGGGCCCATCAGAAATGTGGACACCTGGGAGAGCAAACCACTCACAGGTGGGAACAGCAGTGAGGCATTTTAGTGCCGCTTGATTTAATTAAAACAGTCATTTTGCAGTGTGCAGTATGTCAACATGAGCAGAATAGACATGAGTCATGTTTAGTGCATGGACAGATAAAAAGAGGCAAAGGTCCAAGACAAATATGGCAAGTGGACTACATAGGACCACTACCAATGAGCAAAAATTGTCAATATGCATGCACGGCTACCCAAATAAATACCATCAAAATGCTGGAAACAATGATACAGTATTGTGGTCTCTCATTGCAGATAAATTAGTGCAAGATTTTTGCAATTAAAACAATATTGAGTGGATTTTACACATACCCTATTATCCTCAAGCAGCAAGGCTAATAGTAAGGATGAGTGGTTTGCTTAAACAGCAACTGAGAAAGCTTGGGGAAGGGACCATGCATAAATGGAGAGATAATCTGCCTACTGCTGTTAACATTCTAAGCAACAGATCATGACACTCACCTCACTAGAATGATTGCACCCAACATACAGGCAAAACCGTATGTAGCAACCAACACAATCACATACTGGGAGATTGAAGAAGGGGACTTAGCACCATGCATTGCTACCCCAGAGGCTGCAGGCATAGACTTGCGAGCCAGAAAGGAAGAAAGACTCCAAATAGGGCAGGTACAAATGTTCCCTATAGGCATAGGTATACAAATACCCCCGGGACACTTTGGACTAATTGTACCCAGGTCCAGCCTAGTCCTCAAGGGGATACTTGTAATGGGATTACCAAGGAGAGATAAAGGTCCTTCTACTGAAATCAAGGGCCACAAGACTTGCTAGTACAAGAAGGGGACAGAATAGCCCAATTGGTTATCATCCCCATTTATGAAGGACAAATAAACAAAGGATCAGCCCCCACCTTACAGACAGTGAGAGAAGACAAAGGATTTGGTTCAACTAACCTAAATCCAGGGGCCAAGGTGTGGGTAAGAACAGAAAAGGTACTAGCCACAGGCAATGATAACACAGTAATGCTTTCCAAAACAGGACAAGACAAGTGGGAATATGTGCCTGCGGGCAAATGCTACTTAAGAGAATAAAATGAGTACTCTCTTTACAGGCAAAGCACATTGGTCTGGCTGTTATTGTGATGGCCGTGCTTACTCTACACCCTTTGGTCGGTTCAGATACCAGCAACGAGATTGGAGGTTGGGACCAGAGTGATTCCACAGAGATGAAATGGAAAGAGATCGAGATAAGAGTATCCTGCCTGACTGATGACTGTCCAAACATAAGGGCCAGTCTGGATGGAGAAGGCTATTTCAGTTACAACGAAACTGAGACAATGACCTATATTAAGTTGCCAAATTAATCGTTCCCTGTGTTAACATTAGAATCTACAATGCCCTGTGTCTGCCACATACTCTACTATTGAAAATTCAAAGGACATCAATGACAACCTGTTCTGACACAACTAGATCAGACAGACACCTTTAACCCTGGAAATGATAACAAACTTAAATATTTTGACGCCCTTAATGATGCTTTCAATAGCACAGGAACTGCAATCAGCCTACTTAATTATGAACAGGAACAGATTAGACAGGTAGCTTTGCAGAACAGAACAGCCTTAGATTACCTGCTTGCAGCAGAAGGAGGTGTGTGTAAAAAAATAGGAGGCAGGGCATGTTGCGTGTGGATAGAAGACAAATTAGGGAAAATAGAGCATGAGCTTCATCATTTAGAAGAGGTGCAGAAACGCTTTAGAAAACTATTAACCACAGATGGCTTCAAACACTGGCTAGCTAATGCTACAAAAGACTTTGATTGGACTATTCTTATGTATTTATCTATGCTTCGATATTGTAAAGTGCGGCATTCGAAGGATAAGGTAAGGCAAAGGTACATAGTAGTTTCTTCTATAGGAAATTAGATTTCCCCTTTAGCTAGAATAAGCGGGAAGAGATGTGTTGCGAAGGATTAAGTTACAACAGGGACGTATTAGCCGCGAGGCAAACAAGGCATTTGCCTTGGGCGGCATTTTCCAGGGGGCGGCAAAAAAAAGCATTTACCAAATGCCCAGGGTAAATGTCTTGTTAGCCTTACGGCTAACTAAAAATCTGGTCGGGCAGTGCTGGCGAGGGAGCACTTTCCCCTGAACTCTCTTTCTGGCTCCCGGCATCAATCTGCGGCGTACGAGGGAGCTGAGCAGAGAGCTCACTAATCAGTGCTCCCTCGCCAGCACCGCCCGCCCGCCCAGCAGCCACTGGACCCCCAGGGAAAGGGAGAATTTAAAAAAAAGGTGATTGTGCTACTGTGAGTGAGTGTGTGTGTGTTAGTGTGGGTGTCTGTTAGTGAGTGTGTGTGTGTGTGTGTGTCTGTTAGTGTGTGTCTGTGTCTGTTAGTGAGTGTTTGTGTGTGTGTTTGCCTGTTAGTGTGTGTGTTTGTGTGTGTTAGTGAGTGAGTGTCTGTTATTGTGTGTGTGTGTGTGTGTGTGTGTGTGTGTTATTGAGTGTGTGTATGTCAGGGAGTGTGTGTGTTATTGAGTGTGTGTATGTCAGGGAGTGTGTCTGTTAGGGAGTGTGTTACTATGTGTGTGTCTGTTAGTGAGAGTGTATGCGTGTCGGTCAGTGAATGTGTGTGTCTATTAGTGAGTGTTTATGTCTGTTAGCTAGTGTATGCGTGTCTGTCAGTGAATGTGTGTGTATTTAGAAGGCGGAGCAGGGGGGAAGATGGGGTGGCGCGGGGGGGGCACCTGAGTTTTGTCATGCCTAGGGCAGCACAAAACCAGGATACACCACTGAGCTACAAAGTATTCTCTGTTTAAAATTGGCTAACTTAGTAATCACTCTCGACGGAGGGTTTTTAAAAGTTTGAATTGGTTCCAGGTGTGAAAGGAACAATATGGGAATCAGTGGGTAAATGGGCTTGCCCCCTGCTGATAACCTGAATGGCATGCGTGAATGTGTGAGGTTTTGCTTACTGAGTGATCAAGGGATGGAATTTGATAATATTCCATATTAATTAAGAATGATTGATTACTATTGAGCAAATTAAACTCTTATAGATAGTTAAGATGGTGCTGGCAAGCACATACAGGCAGTGTCACTAGATACATGCCTGGATGTTACAGATATTAATACACAGCACTAAAACTGTATAATGCCACAAAACACAGCATCAGCGTCACTCAACATCAAGCTTCTGCGTACAATCACGAAAATAGTATAGTGCTAGCTTATAGATAAGAGAGACTAATCGCACAGACATGACATGGCGTTTTTGATGATCCTGAACAGCCTGGCCAGCTGCCAGTCCCATCTAGTGCTTTTGACAGGTCTTTGCTGGGCTGTACTGATAAAGAAACTTGGTGGAAAGGTACAGACTATCCATCCCATTGGTAAAAAGGTATAAAAGACGGTGAGACTTGGCACTCACTTGGAGAACTGCCCATCTGTCAGATGCGTGTTGCTGGTCTTTGCTGTTCACAGTAGAGAGGGTCCTTCCAAGTCTGACTGCTTGAGTTCCCCCAGTCATGCAGCGGAGTGACATCCAAGCTTCTCTAATGGTGATGTATATTTAAGCTGATATCTAGATAATTAAGCTGTTCCCTTAAGCTGAATGCACACTATAGATTTAATATTATTACTTATTAATTAAGTCTGTGTTAGTCAATTAAGTTTGTATTGATTATTTACACGTCATTGGTGTCAGTGTCTTTCTCTTTTTCAAATACTCAGTTTACTCATCCTGAATAGGGTTTTGGTGCCCACCAATATCTTTAAAAACTTTGGGGTAAAGGATTATTGCTTCTTGACATTGGTGCTTCATGAATTTAATGATTAGACACAACACAGGCACTGCAGGATTTCAGTCCTTCACGGCATAGTGTGTTTTCAATTGTTTTCTTGGTGACTATGGTCCCAGCTGCCTTGAGATCATTAACAGGATACTCCCATATAGTTCTGGGATGATTCCTCACTGTTCTCATAATCATTGTAACTCCACAAGGTGAGATCTTGCATGGAGCACCAGGCCGAGGGAGACTGACAGTTATTTTGTGAATAATCGCACCAACTGTTGTCACCTTCTCACCAAGCTGCTTGCAATGGTCTTGTAGTCCATTCCAGCCTTGTGTAGGTCTACAATCTTGTCCCTGACATCCTTGGTTTGATTGCTTCTGTGGACAGGTGTCTTTTATACAGGTAACGAGCTGAGATTAGGAGCACTCCCTTTAAGAGAGTGCTCCTAATCTCAGCTCATTACCTGTATAAAAGACACCTGGGAGCCAAAAATCTTGCTGATTGATAGGGGATCAAATACTTATTTCACTCATTGACATGCAAATCAATTTATAACTTTTTTGGCATGCGTTTTTCTGTTGTTTTTTTTTTTTTGTTATTCTGTCTCTCACTGTTAATATACACCTACCATTAAAATTATAGACTGATCATTTCTTTGTCAGTGGACAAACGTTCAAAATCAGCAGGAGATTAAATACTTTTTTCACTCCCTGTATGAATGCCCAACACTCACTTTGGTTGTTGCATGGTTGGTCATTTTGGCGCTGTTTTATAATTTAATAATTGTTTTTATTTGATAGTACGATCAGTAACATCTTTAGCTTTTGTACAAAGAACTTGGTTTATATTGAGTGCACCTTAATCAAGCACTTATTTATTCACTTTTATCATACATCAGGTAAAGTAAATTGTAGCTTTCCAAAACTGATTATGCTATATATATATATTTCTAGTTTCTCTTTTTACAATTTTTTTTTCCAATCGTTATTTTTAAAATATGTATAACGTAAAAGGAATAGATATATGTAAATAAGAGCAG
This sequence comes from Pelobates cultripes, assembly GCA_933207985.1. Classification (NCBI taxonomy): domain Eukaryota; kingdom Metazoa; phylum Chordata; class Amphibia; order Anura; family Pelobatidae; genus Pelobates; species Pelobates cultripes. The sequence goes on along the minus strand of OW240921.1, from coordinate 65,381,564 downwards.
AGAAAATGTGAGTACAACAAGATTATATATCATTATATAGTTATCTATGGAATACATCTATATGTATAGACTTATGGCCCCACAAAGAACATAGGGGTACCCCAAACAGTGGAAAAGATAGGCTTGAGGGGAAAGAAGAGGATTAGAAAAATAAATATGAAATAGACATCAGTCTGCAGGGATGAAAGCCTGATACCTAGAGTTATAATAACTGTAGCCTGCGTATAAGTCTCACACCTAGAAAAAACTCTATACTCAAATTCTGGAGCACCTATCATCAGGTGCTGCTGTTAGGGATTGCATACTGTAAATGTTTTCTACACTAGGCAACCATTACTGAAGAACTGGCAGGTCAAACTGCCTTCAGAGGGCTAGAACCAAAGGTTTTAAAGGGTTACTCCATGCACCATGACTACTTCAGTGATTTAAAATGGCCATGGTGTCTGGAGTCTGTTTGAGCAGTATTTCACTATGAAAAAAAATTCTCTACTGTTGGGGCTGTAATTTCACTTTCAGCAGCATCACTGGGGCATCATTAGCCAGTCCAGAACAAGAGTTCCGAGAGGCTTATATCAATCCTGTGCAAAATAGGCATCTAATGTCAGCACACACAGCATGCTGGCACCACACAGCCAATGGTGGTTTGCCCCCTCCTTCTGTGTCACCCTGTTCTCACATCTGTCCATGAAATGAGAAAATAGTAACAAAACCAGAAGACAAGGAAGGGATGAAGCTTCAACATTATTAAAGGATGAGGGATCTATTCAATTCTTAAAAGAGTTCACAGAAATCAATGAAAAAAATGTTAAATGATTGCAAGATTGGGGACTATTGGATTGGTTTATAACAAAAGTGGAATATGATTTGTTCCAAAGAATATGTTTTGTTCCAAAGTCTTTCTGTTTTTTTCCTTTTAGGTCTAAAACCATTTAACCTTTATGGAGGAGGATGGCCAATGACTCGTTTGTACATTGACTTGGAGAGAAACATAAAAATACAGTACAGAAAACATGCTAACCCTTTCATAATGCTTAATTTCTATACCTTCAAAGAAGAGTTCACCATTCCACATTTAATTGACCAGATTGCCGGAGACCAACACACAGTCATAATATTCACTCTAGGCATGCATTTCAGACTGTTTCCCATAAATCATTTTCTCCGTAGGGTGATTAATATAAGGAAAGCCATTGAACGTCTGTTTCTACGAAGCCCTGAAACTAAAGTTATCATCAAAACAGAAAATACCAGTGAAATGAATGTGAGGGTGGAAATGCTCAGTGATTTCCATGGCTATTTACAATACTTAATCATTAATTCAATGTTTAAAGACATGAATGTTGGAGTGGTCGATGCATGGGATATGACAAATGCATTTGCTAGCATGAGAATTCACCCTCAGAAAGAAATAATTGCAAATGAAATAGATTTGCTTTTAAATTACATATGTTAACAGCTTTTGCATTTAGAGAATCAACAATGTTAGTCAATGGAGCTAAAGACACATTACAAATAACTGGGTCATATGTTGAATTAGTTGTCCTTAGTCTATGATTTGCATTACAAAAAAAAATATGAAAGTATGTGGAATAGAGAAAAGAAAAATAATGCAACTGTACTTTAAATTCTACAGATACACATCTCAGATTTATGCATTGAGTTGTGATTTTTTAACTTTTTATTATAAATTCCAGTGTTTATACTGTTTCTGTTATGCTGTATCCTTGGCTGTCCAGGCACAACCAGATCATCCCGTACAAATTAATTTCACCACCATGATATGGAAAGAATGTCTGAGTGTGTATGAAGGCACATAGAGCACATAGAGCATGACATGAAGTGCGAAGAAGTGCATTTTATTCTAACTTCTGATGTGCTTTTCACTATAATAAGTGCTTTAATAAAGTTTACTGGGATAAGGGCATAAGGAACTGTTAAATTCTTGCTTTTTTACCAACTGCTTTCAAATGAATTTAGTACTGCAGAATTTGCTGGTGCTATATAAATGATAATAATAATAATAATAATAATAATAATAATGTGGAGTCTTGTAATATTGAGAGCTGTGGTTCCAAAACCATTCCTTATGACCTCTAGCTTTTGTCAGTATTTCCATTAGAATTCAAATAAAATACATAAATCCAAAACTATTGCTGCGCCGTTAGGACTGGTTTGGGAACCACTAATCCAGAAATAGATAATAAATAAAAGGAATGTGAGATCATGTGCATATTTTGTGTTTCTGGTTTCTTTTTTAAGTCTTGACAAATAATATGGATTTTATTTGGCCCTTTTCGAGGGGCTTAAATGAGAAATTTGTCTTATGTTGTTAAGTATAGCAGATAATGGCTTAACAGGTATAAAAATGTATTCCCACCCACCCATCCAATACACACACTATTATTAAAGGGTTTCTTCAACCCTTTTTTGTATAAACTAGAATAATGCTTAACTGGCATCATTTAATACACCCCAAAAAATAAACACCCAGAGGAGCCTTTGATTACGTGGAGGGGCCATCCACGGTGAGCTATTCTGGGGGCATTTAGCTGTATGCACTTATTGTACCAAGGGGGGAAACATTTTCTTTATGCCGTTTTATTATTTATTTGTATTTTTTACATAGTAGTATGTTTTATAGCTTTATGTGATTTTGGGCACTCACTATATTAGCATCATTAAGTAGTGAGGCCCCTTCTTTCAGATATAAACATCTCTTCTATAAACATCTATTTCTGGTTTTGAAACTGTAGCAGCTTTTGTTTTTGGAGGATTATCGAATATTGGCTGGTATTATTATTTTTTGGATGATATTGACTGTGATATTGAAGGTGTTTGACCGAATTGTTGCTGAAGCATTTTTGCACTATAGGTTGCAATAGCCTAACCATTCCTGTTAATATAACGTTTATTTTATATTATTTGATTTATTATATGATTATTTGGAGTGCGCATACTTTGTTTGTTGTTTTCCTTTGAATGACAAAATAGACTTGATCATGAAGGAGTGAATGAGAAAATAAAAAATAAATAGCAAAATGTCTTCAGCAGCAGCAGATAAGAGCCACTCTGTCATTACAGTTATTGAGTGCAGCTGGGAAACTGAACTGCAGGTAGGGATGTGCCTATCTCTTTCTGTGACAGTTCTGCAAATGCACA
>OW240921.1:65358456-65373390 GCA_933207985.1 Pelobates cultripes | reverse complement strand
ATATAGAACGTTCCATTTTCAAATTGAAATTTGCCAGATTAGTAATGTTACCTTTGAGATGGTGTGGTAGCCCAGGAATGAGAATTACCCCCATAATGGCATACCATTTGAAAAAGTAGACAATCCAAGGTATTGAACGTGGGGTATGTTTAGTCTTTTTTAGTAGCCACTTAGTCACAAACACTGGCCAAAGTTAGCGTTTATATTTGTTTTTGTGTGAAAAAAGCAAAAAACTAATATTTGGCCAGTGTTTGTGACTAAGTGGCTACTCAGAAAGACTGGACATACCCCACTTGCAATACTTTGGGTTGTCTACTTTTGCAAATGATATGCCATCATGGGGGTAATTCTCATTCCTGGGCCACCATACGCTCTCAAAGGCAACATAACCAATCTGGCAAATATCAATGTAAAAAAAAAATGAAATGCAAGCCTTATATGTGACTCTCTAACTTTCCAAAACACCATAAAACCTGTACACGGGGGTACTGTTATTCTCAGGATACTTCACTAAACACAAATATTATTGTTTTAAAACAGTAAAACATATTACAACAATAATTTAGTCCATAAAAGTGCCGTTTGTTTGTAAAAAGTGCAAAAAACATCACTTTTACGTAAAATATCATCATTGTAATACGATTTACCAGTTTGAAACACTAATATTTCAGTTCAGCGAAGTCTCCCGAGTAAAACAATACCCCCTATGTACAGGTTTTATGGTGTCTTGGAGAGTTACAGGGTCAAATATAGTGCTTGTGAATTAAATTCTCTGCACTTTCTCCCCGTGTTGTCAGGCATGTCAATCAAATTTGAATTAATCAAATCACATAATTATGTTAAAAGATTACTTAAATATACACGTAGAATTTTAATATATATGCATTTATAGGTATTTAAATTCCACGTGTATACTAATGTAATCTTTTATGTAATTACATGTATTTATATATATATAAATTTGCGGTTATTTGTATTTTATGTATAGATAGATATATATAGAATGTAATTGTAATTGTATTTTGTTACCAATATATATATATATTAGTAACAAAATACAGTTAGAATGAAATTACATATGAATATATAATTTATATTAAATTTTGTTTCAATATTTTATTTATTTATTTTATTTATTTATTATTGTAATTATACGTATATATGCATATATTATATGTGTATATATCTATTATATATATATCATGCAACTTCATTCTAAGTGTATTTTAATACTAATATATGTACTTATATTAATATTAAAATACACTTTGTATGACGTTACATATATATAATATGTATATCTATTATATATATAATAGATATACATATATTATATATATAAATACATTTCTATTTTATTTTAAACATGTTTAATTCTTTTTTTTTTTTTTTTTTACTTTCCTACCAGCAGGACGCAGTCTGACATTTCAGACAGTCCCCCTGCTGGCAGATCCACAGCCAGCTATAGGGGGCCATGTGATCGCTCTTTCAGAACAATCACATGGCCCCTGGGGGCCTCAATTGCCGGGGAGGGCTGCCTGGGCTGTCAGGCAACCCTACAGAAGAGGATCGCGGCGGAGGTAAGTACCTTCCAAACTCCTGGGGGCTTCAGCCATTACGGCGTTCTATGCCGCTGCAACGGCTTTAAAGCCCTTTTAATGCAGGACGGCATAGAACGCCGTAATGGCGTTAAGGGGTTAAATACATTTGTTCAGAAGATGTCTTTATAGAGGTTTTTAGAAAAAATAAGGTTTTTTTAAAATACAAAAGCTACCACAAATAGGGATGGAGCACAATTCTCTAAAATAACATACATACATATATTCGATGTATATTGAGGTAGATGCAGGTTCTAGAGGGAAAAACATAAAATAAACTAATAGTGCAGATCCATTTTAACAGGTAAAACAGGAAAAAGAGTAACTGGAAACACTAACACTGGTGGAGCCAAAAAAATGCACTTGGTTCTGGTGTTTAGCGCCTGTGGATCTTTAAATAGAGATCCAGCACCCTCTGTGTATAGACCGATTCCAAAGATGATGGTATGACACTTCGCAAGTGGAATATAAACTATTTATTTGAATCAAAAGTGGAAATAAAATATTAAGATAAAAACAAAAGTAAAAACTCAACAGGGGTCCTTGCAATAAATAAGCATCCAAGACGCATTTTGCCAGTTCAGGCTTCTTCAGTTGGAAAAGTAGGAAGTGTCCGTGTGGAGTATCTTTAAATAGGTGGTTATTTCTAAGTTCCCGGGCTTTTTGGAGTTGGTGGAACACAACCTGTGTTCCAAATGTCTGTCGGCGCTTCCACTGACGTATTTCCTCCTTCTTTCATCTGAGATATGTTGTGATGTCAGATCCTCGCATCTTTGTTTCAAATGGAACGCAATTTGCGTTCCAGCGCTTCTTTAACGCCATCTCTCGTCCTGATCTTTTTTAACGCCATCTCGCATCCTGATCCAGAGCCAAGTTACTTTTTTTGAGCACCTTTGTGAGTGCTTCCAATTAGCCTTTTTCCTATTTTACCTGTTTATTTATATGCACTATTAGTTACTTTTATGTTTTTCCCTCTAGAACCTGCATCTACCTCACTATACATCGAATATATGTATGTATATTATTTTAGCGAATTGTGCTCCATCCCTATTTGTGTCAGCTTTCGTTATTATTAAGGTGTCGGTTAAGGGAATCCCCCACGGGACTGTTTTGAGCATGCATTACCACTGTGGAAATCTTTTTGTCTTATAGAGACATAAATGCAACCAACCAAATTTTTAAACTCAAGTCTACTTTCTGTCCAAATGAGAAAATACACCAAATAGAAGCATTTTTTAAAAATGGTCAATAGAGATATCAGCATTCTTGACCTTAAACTTGAGAATTAAAACAACTGAAAAATAGAAAGGATTTTGTAATAAAGAGTGCGGACAAAGGGGGAGGAATTTTTGTTATGTCCACTGAATTTTATTTAAAGAATCAGATAGACTCTTGGGGGACAAAGTAACTTAGAAAAAAATTGTATCTAACACCAATCAGATTTTTAATCGAGAATTAAACACCATGTTAATGTAGTACAAACTGCAAACTGGTCACAGATGCATGCAGAGCCATCCACAAAATAAATAAAAAATACAATATTATACTAATATAGGTTACAAATGTTACTTTTAAAAAAATACTAAAAACACTTTATAGGAATATCCATTTACAAAGGATCCACATTTAACATTTAAAAAAGTTATAATTATAAGTTCCTAGCCAAAAAGGTTTCAACATACGCCAGGTTTATATTCAGAGCATATTTACATATAGTAGCAAAAAATGCTACCATATATTTTTTTAAATGTAATAGTGTTTTTCTTTTGAAAGTAAAATTTGTAACCTATATTAGTATAATATCGTATTTTTATTTTGTGGATGACTGTGCATGCATCTGTGACCAGTTTGCTGATAGTCTTTTATTACAAGTCCTATTTAAATAGCTTTTTGCCATGTTTTGATCGCATTCTCAACTGTTTTGACCCTCAAAGGCTTCTGTGGGCACTCCACAATTTGCAGAGGTAGATTAATTTTGGACACTTGAAGACCTTGTATTAAGGAGGCAGGAATTCTCCGTAAATGGAAGATGTAATGAAACTTAGCATGATTAGGTAATTATCAAGTAATTATACCCACTTGGATGGATTGTTAGTTACCTCTGTTTTTAGCATGCAATAAATGTAAGTAACTTTTGAATTACTAGGGGTAAATTCCATTTGAATCTAACATCTAAAACCTAATTCTTGTGTACATTTTTTAGTAAGGGGCTTATGTACATGCATTGTGATCAACAATATAATATGATACCTTGTAGGGTTATTTTGCAATTGTATTTGCTAGAATACACAATTTTGTATATTGATTGGTTGTTAATTTGTATTTATTGTTAATGAGATACCCTATATATTAATGGTTTGTGCTCTGTGGTGTTAGCTTAATAAAGATGTCACATCACTCTACACCACTCTAGTAACAGCAAAGTAGTCCAGGCACTCAGGGTCTTCATACATCAGCAGATTTATTGAAAAAAACATGACAGATAAAGCAACGTTTCGATCCCTTCAGGATTTACCAGCCCTAGGTACAGTGCATCAAGGTCTGCAGGTGATGATAGTGGGAATCCCTCCCTTTTCTGAACATAGTTTAGTTTAGGCCTCCTGGCAGTCAAAACGGTTTTAGACAGGGATATCTCTACAGATATTAATAGATTTTTAGTAGATGGTATTCATTTTATCTTGACACACAATTATTTTCTTTTTTAATGGTGACTTCTTTCTCCAGTTACAAGGAATTACAATGGGCACCAAGTTCGCACCAAGCGATGCCAATTTATTTTTAGATTATTGGGAAACAAATCATATTTGGTCCAAAAACACTTTTGGCACACACTTGGTGCTTTGGAGAAGTTATATTGATGACATTTTAACAATTTGGAAGGGCACAGTATATAATCTAAATAATTGTATTGCCTTAATTAATGATAATCAATTATCATTAGTTTTTAATCATACTATTAATTTAAACAAGATTCATTTTCTAGATCTTACAATTTATATTAAGAACTAAAACCCACAAATGCCAACAGTTACACCCTACTTGGCTCCGGGGAGTACCCTGTAGCCAACTGACTAGATTATGAAGAAACTGCACAGATCAAGATTGTTTTGTTAGAGCAAGCTCTTAAAAAGTAAATTTATGGAAAAGGGCTATACAGAGATTATCATTGATAAAGAAGTTTCACCTGTTTTATATATGAAAAGAAATGATTTTTTAATAGACAAGGAACCTAACCCCGTTGTCACGAATAATACATTTGCTTTCACTTTTAATACACAGTATGATGCCCATGCCTTAAAAATTAAGAAAATCTTGAAAAAGCACTAGCCTCTTTTGTTAGAAGATGAGATTTTACAAATATTTTAGCACCAAGCACATATAGAAATTCCTCTAAAAAATAATCTTTTAATAAAGGTTTCTATATGTGCGGGTTATGCAAAAGTTGCCAATATACCTCACAAAAAAACTGATCGTTTTAAGAGCTATGTTACTGGTGAGTCATTTAAGATCAAGGACCAAATAGCATGTAATACCACGCATGTGGTGTATCTATTAACATGTGAATGCTGGGTACAATACACCGGTAGGACAACCAGACCCCTTCAAAAAGAGATTTTTAGAGCATTGGAACAATATGAAAAATAAATTAATTACACATTCAGTGCCACTACATTGCAACAAATGTCAAAAAGTCAATTTCTCTTATGTAGGATTAGAAAACATTTCACTTGATGAAAGAGGAGGTGATTTGGTCACTAAACTGAGACAGAGAGAGGGTTTTGGATATACACCCTAAAAACCATGCAGCCACAAGGACTAAATGTAGACTTTGACATGGTTTGTTTCCTATGAGGATATGAATATCCATTTTGGATACATTGTGGCTTTTTAATTAAAAACAATTTCTTTCTTGCTAAATTTTATTCTCATTCAACGTTTTATCTTAGTATTTTTATAAATTTTTCTCTTTTGACCTCTGATTCTGAACTAATAATTATTTTAAGTTTGTCTTTTTATTAGAAGTAATATTGTATTGATTTTTTAAACAAAATCCATTATTTTTTGTTGTGCAGATTTATACATAGAGGCTAGTAGCGGCATAATAGTAAGCGGGTTGGTGCCGGTCCGGCTCTTCTGTGGCGAAGTGATTGCCGCATAAACCGCCTCTGTTTCCCGGCTTTGTGTGCTGCGCCAGGGCGTCGTCTCGAGGTCGCAATAGTGTGATGTAAGGATGGTGCCTGTGGCACTTCAGCAGGTGTGTGCAGGTGACGGGTCAGCTTGGACCAGAAGATCTCAAATAGGGAGTCCAGCTTTTCTAAGATGGTCATTTGCGTGCCCCGGGGTGCTGGAGTCTTTGTTACTGCAGGTTGGCTGCTACAGATGGGTAATCGCAATAGCGATTCCAATGAGGCACGGATAGAAGGTGCCGGGATAACCCTCACTGGCAAGGAGGGTGGGGTGGAGAGTACAAGTTAGGTCTCCGTATGAGGTGTGTGGCAACGAGTTGAGGGATCGGCCGCCTCCCTCGCGGTCACTGTTAGTAGGCCTCTGGTAGGCCCCAGTTCCACCTCTGGAGAATGCCGCCGGTCTCGGTCAGGAACATAAGTAGGTGAGATGCAGTGTCTGTCTCTCCACTTAGTAAATTCACGGCAATAATGTGTAATACTAGCTGTTTTAGAGCCAGTCTGCATGGAGCTCACAAAGTATGCGACCAGTCAGCTTGGCTGCTATGCTCTGCCCCTCAGGGTTACATTTTTTAATTACATTTAATTGTGGTGACTTTTTTATTTATCCAATTCTCTGGCTTTTTCTTTTTATATTCAAATGTATTTGTCTGACCATTATCTATGAATAAGCCTGTTTAAATAAATAAGTTTTATTGAAAGTATTTCCTTTTTACCAAGTAATGGAAACAGTCTGGTTAAATTGGTATGAGCTTCCACTGATGGCTTATGATACGAGTTAGTGCTCGACCTGTAGACTTGTCAATACTCCTTCTCTCCAGTTCCCTCCTTGTGGTATTGGTGAATAGGTGATCCAACATTTGATACCATTCCCCAATACTAGCTGTTTTTGCCAAGCTAGAAAGCACAATCAATGGGGCCCATATCTGATAGGATATGTGAGAGTTGTCCTAAATCTTACCATTCATGCTGCTCATTTCATAAATAAAACTACTTTTTCTTTGTAGGTGCAATCTGGAGGGAACCCCTCTTTTCCACATCCGGATCACATAATATCTGGTGGCTAGGTAAATTTGTGATAGACCTTTTAATCCAGGCTTTCATTACTTCTGTGAGAGATAACCACTGGTTAGGTTCTGCTGTAAAACCAAGAAGTTCATTGGGTAACTCAAAAGCCTCTGACCAACAGATGCAATTTTTTATGCACGTCAACCACATGTGGTATATTGTCATTAAGGGAACATAATATGATTTTGGGATTCACAAGATATTTAAAATACCTCCTTCTACACTGCCCTAATGTTAACTATAACACTAACCGTAACATTTTAAAGCAGCAAAAAAGATCATGTAATATAAAGGATACATGTATAAAGCATGCGGTGAAGCATGTATTAAGGTAAAATGATGCACTGTCAGGGTTCAGGAAACATTCCACTTGATCTTCTGTGGTTTATTATGATATCAAGAGAAAACCTCTATGGCATTATTTCCCCTTAACATGTTCCTACAGTACTGTTCAGTAGCATTGTTGGTTTAACAGATTCATCACATTAAAACAATAAGAGAAGAGCAACATACCTTGATAACCTTACGCTGTAAAAAAAAGCTCAGAAGAAACAAAAAAGCTAAAATACAGCAAAACTTGTAGTGGTCCCTCATAGTGCAAAATACCACTGAAAACCTAGGAAAGATGAAAACAGTGTTATATTATATTATTACAGTACCACAGTATTTAGGTTTTACCATCCACTATATTATTTTATTGTGAGCAACATGCTGAGAGCCACCCCATGTAAATAGTGTTATATTATATTATAGGTATATGGGTTTTACCATCCACTATATTATTTTTTTGTGAGCAATATGCCGAGAACCACCACATGTATAGTGAATGGTGCCTGGGAAGATCCATGTATCAACTAATACATGTGTCTCCACTCTGTTAACTGTGGCAATGTTTAATGGCCCCACACTGATTTATTATATGTAACATGCACTCAGAATGAGCCCTGTCATCAGGTTGCTTATTAACCCCTATGCTCCTGAAATTCCACTTGTGTGATCGTTCACACCACGGTCTTAACACGGTCTTGCTGTATATGACATCCATGAACCTATAGCCAGGGGAATCAGATGACCCGAATTTTCACCAGCCCCATTGGTCCTGTTCACTTACTTGTAGCCCAGGATAAATTCAAGGCTGATATGATGATGGCGGGCAGCAAATGGCACCTATGATATGCAACGTGCCACTGATTCCTAACAAAGCTCCCCACCACTTTCCATCCCCAAGCTTAGTGTCCATTTCCAGAATGCACCACACACAGGGGACATAGTTGTACAGTTTAATAAAACTTACAGTAATGTGTGGTGTGTATGAGTATATCATAGAGGTACACAAAAATTAAATTCAGAGCCATGCACAGCGTTTAAGTGTACCACAGAGCTTCACAACAATAAACTCACATTAGCGTACAGTGTTTAACTTTATTGCAGTATGTGTATTTTACAAAGCTCCACATTAATACAATTCAGAGACATGTACATAGTGTAATAATATATCACTGTGCTTATCAGCAATACAGCCAACAATAACAGTATCTCATTAAAGTGGTATTGGTGCAGAGTCCATGTCCCCCTTAGTCCTGCAATGTAAAACATTGCAGTTTGTGAGAAACAAAGACAGCCACTAGAGGTGCTTCCCTGGGTTTACTGGACTCTGAGTCTCTTAAATGACATTGGATGTCCTCACATTCTGCCTGAGGACATCCAGCGGCAGTAAAATCCCCATAAGAAATCATTGAGGGAATGCTTCCCTATGGATAGATCCTAATGCACTTGGGGCAGCACCCATCTGGTGATGTCTGAGGAGTGCCGACCCAGTGAGATCAGTTCTGGAATTGGGTGAGTGGGGGGAGGGGGGGGAACCAGAGGGAATACAGATTTGTATGAGATGAAGTGATCTAAATGCCAGGCTGAATTCCATATGTTAATGGAATGTGGTGTGTGGGAATTGGCTGGGTGTGATGTGTGTGGGATTGACTGTGTGGGATTATTTGTGTGGGTTGTAATTTTTTCACCCTCTCCTGCTTACCTTTATGCAGGTAAAGATTTATGATCCTTGAAATGGTCTCAGTGGCCTTACGAGAAATCCAGGCCTGAGAGAAGGGCAATGCAATGTGTTGCTAGGCCTTTTCTACCCTTCATAGCAAGCAGGAAGTATGGCGTGAGGAAAACTTGAGCCTCGAGTGGCTTATGGTAGACAGTCACTAAAGGCACTTAACCCTGCAATGTCTAAATGGGATGAAGTGGTTTGGGTGCCTATAGTGTCCCTTCAAATACATTTTGTTTTTTTGATATGATGCAAGCTGGATACCCAACATTGGGTGTTAAGAGAGTGAGGGACTGTACAGAGAACACATGTAGTGATGTGGTAGCAGGGCTGGATTTACATCATGAGTAGGCACAGAATTCTCAACTGCCCCCATTCCGCTCCCTCCAATCTAATAAAATGAAAAATGTATGTTTAAATATGATAAAAAATTTATATATACACACACATATAGATTGAGTGTACATTGTGAGTGCACATGTGTAACAATGTATGTATGCCTGAGTACCTGTGGGTAAAAATATGTCTGTATGTATGTCAATGTGTAGAGTGTATCTATTCCTCCTCTAGCAATCAATCATATCTGAAGTTTCCACCCTACCACAATCAGATATGTACCAATATACCAGATCCTTCTCTAAATCACCTCAGATTGTCAATCCCTAGTCCTCTTCATTGATGGAATAGCAAAAAGCTTTGTTTCCAGTCCTCTTACCCTTGACTACATTTTCAGTTATGTGGTTTGTACTGTTTCAGACACACAATAAAGTCTAATATTGTTACACCAGGAACTATCTTTGAGTTTCTACTCTTAATCCTTTCACTACCAGTGTGGGAAAAAAAACACAATAAAATACGACTATTTTGGGTGTCCTGGAAAGTAATATTTTAAGAGAGACTCTATTGTCAGGGATAGAAATATTTATTCCTGACAAAATAGTGTTAAACTATTTAGATGACCGTCCCCTCTCCGATTGCATAGGAAAGGTGTTTTCAATCCTCTTTTTTCCCCATGTAGCACCAGTCTTGCCGTAGCTTGCCCCACCTTCACGGTTGAAATCTTTATGATCAGAGCCAATCCAATGCTTTCCCATAGAAAAGCACTGGGAGCCCAAAGCAAACATAAAAAGCAGTACTGCACCTATCTCATTGTATCTATAAGACCATCTGATTAAAATAGTTTAGTTTTACTCTGCTACTTCATCGTAAGTGGATAAAATAAATAAAACATGCAATTTACCATGAAGCTGTATACATCCTAAAAATATAAAAGACAGTACATAGTATAGCCTGTATAAATCAAATGGATAATATGAGAGAAAAATAACCCACTCACGTGGTGCTGAGCCGTTTAAAGAGTGGCTCAGACTATTAACGCCTTTCTCAATTTGTTGGAGATCCAATGCTTGAACCCAAGTGGAGATGTCCCTTATGGAATCTATGCTCCCCGAAAAAACTTCAGATGGAGGGATGGATTCAGGAACAAAACTCTTTATTGGTACATATAAAAGTATAGCAAAGAATAAATCTCAGATAAAAGTCCATTACACTGACGCGTTTCGACCTAGGTAGGTCTTTATCAAAGTGCTTAGCGTGCTTTCATACATGTGGACTTAAATAACTTTTTAAAAAGGTGTGTTGTTAATCCTCCTTGTGTTTCTTCCGGTTTCTGCATACGTCATTTCCATCGGGAGCACTTCCGGGTCAGCGGTCAATGCCTGTCTCCATAAGGTGACGTGTTTCCGGTTTTGGAAATGTACGTGATCTTCAGAAATAAGTTCTTAATGTGCATGTGCGCCTCAAATATAAACAAATGTCCGTATTTATATATAAACTTAATAAACTTTTTCTTTATATTTTTGTGTTTACTGAATTTATTAAAAAGGAGAAAAAAATATCCTAAAATAACATAATAAACTCATTCCATATAAAAGAACAAATATATTAAAAAAAAGTGTTAAAATATACTCAATTAATATAGAGCAGGGAGAAAAGGAAGATGAGGGGAAAAAGAAGAAATTAGTCAGATGTATATGAAACAGTACACATATAATATATACACATTGTAAAAAATAAATAAATAAATATAATATACAAAAACAAAATTTTAACAATTTTTTTTTAACCCCTTAAGGACACATGACATGTGTGACATGTCATGATTCCCTTTTATTCCAAAAAGTTGGGTCCTTTAGGGGTTAAAGAACCACGCAATCATAAAAAAGAGGTGACCTCAAAGTCTATATTTAAACCATCCGGGGTTAGGGTGTTGAGGTTAAACATCCACCTCATTTCTGCTTTACTAAGAATTTTGTCCTTACACCCACCCCTCCAATGAACTTTAATTTTTTCTATACCTAAAAAAAATTAAACCTTCAGGGTTTCCTTCATGTTGTTCTGCAAAATGTTTGGAAACGCTATGATTGACAAATTTTTTCTTCATATTGTTAATATGTTCCCCTATCCTAATATTACGTTTCCTGGTTGTTTTGCCAACGTATTGATAACCACAAAGGCAAGTTAGTAGGTATATTACATCTGTTGTATTACACGTAATCAATGTGTGGATTTTATATTCCTCATCTGAGTTTTTACTTGATGTAAATGTTTTTACACTTCTATTTAAATTTTTTCTCAGTCTACACCCTGAGCAGTCATTACAATAGTAAAAACCCTTTTGTCCCTCTAAAAGATAAGTATCCTTTTTTTCCTTATCCCAAAAATATTTGTTAAAATCTGCCTAAAGTTTTTCACTCCTCTAAAAATAAATTTGGGCTGATCTCCCATAAATGGTAAAATATCTTGATCCTCTTTTAAAATATGCCAATTCTTCTTAATACTTTTACAAACTGCTTTGTTATTTGTACTAAAGTTAAAAATAAGAGGAATAGAATCAGTTTTTATTTCATCTTTATTCTTATAGATCAGAAGTTGATCCCTATCTTCACTATCTATCTCTTCTCTGATCTTTCTAATAAAAATTGGGTCATATCCTTTTTCTATAAATTGTCTCTCTAAATTGAATGATTGGTTCTGATAGTCATCAAAGTCCGTACAGTTCATCCTAAGCCTGAGGAACTGACCTTTTGGTATGTTAATGAGCCAAGGTTTAAAATGGCAACTTTTTAAATCGATAAAACTGTTAACGTCTACTTTTTTAAAATGGGTTTTACTTTTAATTTTATCTGATTCTATAAACACATCTAAATCTAAAAAGGTAATGATATTGCACGTCAATTTAATATTCCAATCATTAGAGTTGAATTGATCCAGAAAGTTAGTCAAAGAATTCGTATTGCCTTTTCATACAATAAAAATGTCATCTATATAACGCTTATAAAGGACCAGGTTTGCCCCTGAGTTCATGTTGGGCAGGACATAAAGTTCCTCCCAATGACTAGATTGGCATAACTCAGGGCAAACCTGGTCCCCATCGCTGTAACTTGGATCTGCAAATAATATTGACTTTCATACCAAAAGAAATTGTTTTTTAAAATAATTTAAATTACTTTAAGAATAAAATCTACCTGCGCTTCGTCAAGATTGCTAAATTTTTGTAAAAAATGTCTAGCAGCCCTACAACTTCTATCATGTGCTATATTTGTGTACAGGCTGCTGACATCACATGTGGCCATAACATATTTTTTTCCCATTTAAAATTATTTAAAATATTAAGTAAACTCACTGTGTCTTTGAGGTAGGTTGGACATTGTTTTACTAAATTCTTTAAAAATGTATCAAAATATTGTGATAAATTCGATAAAAGTGATCATATGTCAGATACTATTGGCCTCCCTGATGTGTTAGAGATATCTTTATGTATCTTTGGCAATACGTAGATTACAGGAATTTTCGGATATTCAATTGTTAAAAACTTATATTCTCTTTTATTTAGAATACCTGTTTCCAAGACTTCTTTTAGAAAATTTTCATATTCTTCTTTTATACTATTAATTGGATTACTATTTAATTTCAAAAAGGTGAGGTTAACATCTAATTGTTTCTGAATATCTTCCAGGTTTTATCACAATAGACATATCCTCTTTAAGATCAGTGCCTGCTTTTCTTTTATAGTTAAGTTATTTTGATACTTATTTCGAGGTTTTAATTTCTTAAACTCTTTTAAGCATAATTTATCAAAAATTTTCATTGCTTCAGATTTTTGGTTATATGGATAAAATTAATTGGAAACAGGTATTAAATCTTTACATTTTAGCCATAGTAAAAGCATTTGGGAGGCTATTGCGCAAGCACGGCAAAATGTTAATTCAATGCATCTCCATAAAGAACATTCAGAGCGTGGAGACACCGAACGGCAGTGCTGGACCAGGAAGCACCTCTAGTGGTGTTCCTAGGCAGCAGTGAAAACACTGCATTTTCTCTGAAAAGGGAGCGTTCAGAATTCTCAGCCTGCAAAGACAGACTGTAGGCACCAGAAACACTACATTAAGCTGTAGTGGTTCTGGTGACTATAGTGTCCCTTTAATTAAATTTTTCATTTCAGTATGCATAGATACCACATTATTTATTGGAAACGAAAATGAAAATTTTGTTTGGACAGGAAAAGTTTAAAAAAAATATTTACCAAATCATAAAGTTGCAGATCAAAATGGCATTGGGTGGGGACATTCAGTGACACACTGTCAGTATGTCCAGACCCTGGGGGTCACCTTAAAACAAACTGAGATACAGCTCATTGGTCAGTCTCTGGTCAATGAATATTGCTCCAGCTGATGGGTGGGAGCCCCAGGTTTCTAATGATATCTGGGGATCTCCAGTTACCAGCAAGGAAACAGTCCCTGCTGGTAAAATACCACATGACTGAATTATTCCATCATAGATTCTTAAGGGAAAAGCATTCATGTTGGAATAATTTCATCATGTGAAGAGAGATAACATAAAGTAAACACACTGTGCTCTAAGGTCTTATTGTAAATAATATTTCCGAACAGAAGATCAATTTATCATGATCCGTGGGACAGGCTGGAGACACCGGCAAAGCAAGCCCTGCTAAAACTCTTCACAGAGGCAATTCAGAAGCTGATGTAGTGCTCCGGATCTCTCCTCCAGATTAAGTCAGGGACATGCAGCTTCTGCCATTTTGGGTGCTTCTGGGTTAATAGCTGCTGTGAATATAGCAGTGCTGCATGCCTGCTGTGAAGGTAAGGAGCCCTCGTGGTGGGGTCTGGTATCACCCCCACCAGTCTATAGAGTTGGGCATCCGTGCTTCAACTCCATGTTATCACGGGTGAGTATATGTCGGGTGAGTATATGTCGGGCCATGGAATTGGCAGCCTCTCCCTTTCCCACCACCCGCTGAGCCTCGCTTACAGACGATAAGAATTCTCTCCTAGGGAGCTGCAGACATTAATGAGAGGCAACCCCGAGTTGGTCAGTTGATGCAGGACGACTTAGCTTGCTCATGATAAAAAAAAAAAGTATTAGTGCCTGATCTAATACTTTTAAAACTAGAGGAGCTCTTAGAAATCACGTCCAGTCATCATTACAGTCAGGCCTCGCCCCCCTGCCTTTGGGTTTTTAATGCCCAAGATGCATTATCTTGCACTTATCCACATTAAATGTCAGTTGTCACAGCTCTGGTAGGGTTGATAATCAACTCTATTGGAAATCGTAATACATTCCCTTCATACAAACCCTTCACAAAGCTTAATACATTCCAAAATGTGGAATGTATTAAGGTTTGTGAAGGATTTATATCCTAATATTTAATACTGAATTTAGACAGGATTTAGTATGTCTAATTAAATTTCAATTTCATCTGCCTGCTAAGAGAGGGTTAGTTTTTAGCATCCAACGAATGGATGCTGAGGAATCCAAGGAATCGAAAGATGGTCCCCTCAGTCAGTTGGGGCCACAGTTAGTGGCACCCAAGGCCGGACTGGCCCACCGGGATACCGGGAAATTTCCCGGTGGGCCGCGGCACCTGGGGGCCGGCCGGGTTCCTGGCTGGAGCCGCCGGGCCGGGTGGCAGCTTCCCCGGTCCGGCGGCCCTGCTCCTCTCACTGCCAGGGAGGAG
>OW240921.1:65273637-65354902 GCA_933207985.1 Pelobates cultripes | reverse complement strand
GTCTAGGAGTGGAGAGGGTAGAAATCCGTTTACAAGCCGAGGTCGAGAAGTGGAGAAGGTAGAAATCCGTTTACTAGCCGAGGTATAGAAGTGGAGCAGGTAGGATCAGAAGTAGAGCAGCTGATCTTCATGCAGCACCTGTGCGAATAATTCAGCCCTTTGAATCTGGCGCGGTCCTCCTAAGTATCGTGGAGGGACCGCGTCAGAGAAAGGGGCGGGGCTGAGCGCCGTGAACCCGGAAGTGGGTTCCGGCGATAAATTACATGCCATGCTATACCTGACAATAACACTATTTACATGGGGTGGCTCTCAGCATGTTGCTCACAATAAAATAATATAGTGGATGGTAAAACCTAAATACTGTGGTACTGTAATAATATAATATAACACTGTTTTCATCTTTCCTAGGTTTTCAGTGGTATTTTGCACTATGAGGGACCACTACAAGTTTTGCTGTATTTTAGCTTTTTTGTTTCTTCTGAGCTTTTTTTTACAGCGTAAGGTTATCAAGGTATGTTGCTCTTCTCTTATTGTTTTAATGTGATGAATCTGTTAAACCAACAATGCTACTGAACAGTACTGTAGGAACATGTTAAGGGGAAATAATGCCATAGAGGTTTTCTCTTGATATCATAATAAACCACAGAAGATCAAGTGGAATGTTTCCTGAACCCTGACAGTGCATCATTTTACCTTAATACATGCTTCACCGCATGCTTTATACATGTATCCTTTATATTACATGATCTTTTTTGCTGCTTTAAAATGTTACGGTTAGTGTTATAGTTAACATTAGGGCAGTGTAGAAGGAGGTATTTTAAATATCTTGTGAATCCCAAAATCATATTATGTTCCCTTAATGACAATATACCACATGTGGTTGACGTGCATAAAAAATTGCATCTGTTGGTCAGAGGCTTTTGAGTTACCCAATGAACTTCTTGGTTTTACAGCAGAACCTAACCAGTGGTTATCTCTCACAGAAGTAATGAAAGCCTGGAATAAAAGGTCTATCACAAATTTACCTAGCCACCAGATATTATGTGATCCGGATGTGGAAAAGAGGGGTTCCCTCCAGATTGCACCTACAAAGAAAAAGTAGTTTTATTTATGAAATGAGC
This sequence comes from Pelobates cultripes, assembly GCA_933207985.1. NCBI lineage: Eukaryota > Metazoa > Chordata > Amphibia > Anura > Pelobatidae > Pelobates > Pelobates cultripes. The sequence goes on along the minus strand of OW240921.1, from coordinate 65,353,781 downwards.
AGCATGAATGGTAAGATTTAGGACAACTCTCACATATTCTATCAGATATGGGCCCCATTGATTGTGCTTTCTAGCTTGGCAAAAACAGCTAGTATTGGGGAATGGTATCAAATGTTGGATCACCTATTCACCAATACCACAAGGAGGGAACTGGAGAGAAGGAGTATTGACAAGTCTACAGGTCGAACACTAACTCGTATCATAAGCCATCAGTGGAAGCTCATACCAATTTAACCAGACTGTTTCCATTACTTGGTAAAAAGGAAATACTTTCAATAAAACTTATTTATTTAAACAGGCTTATTCATAGATAATGGTCAGACAAATACATTTGAATATAAAAAGAAAAAGCCAGAGAATTGGATAAATAAAAAAGTCACCACAATTAAATGTAATTAAAAAATGTAACCCTGAGGGGCAGAGCATAGCAGCCAAGCTGACTGGTCGCATACTTTGTGAGCTCCATGCAGACTGGCTCTAAAACAGCTAGTATTACACATTATTGCTGTGAATTTACTAAGTGGAGAGACAGACACTGCATCTCACCTACTTATGTTCCTGACCGAGACCGGCGGCATTCTCCAGAGGTGGAACTGGGGCCTACCAGAGGCCTACTAACAGTGACCGCGAGGGAGGCGGCCGATCCCTGAACTCGTTGCCACACACCTCATACGGAGACCTAACTTGTACTCTCCACCCCACCCTCCTTGCCAGTGAGGGTTATCCCGGCACCTTCTATCCGTGCCTCATTGGAATCGCTATTGCGATTACCCATCTGTAGCAGCCAACCTGCAGTAACAAAGACTCCAGCACCCCGGGGCACGCAAATGACCATCTTAGAAAAGCTGGACTCCCTATTTGAGATCTTCTGGTCCAAGCTGACCCGTCACCTGCACACACCTGCTGAAGTGCCACAGGCACCATCCTTACATCACACTATTGCGACCTCGAGACGACGCCCTGGCGCAGCACACAAAGCCGGGAAACAGAGGCGGTTTATGCGGCAATCACTTCGCCACAGAAGAGCCGGACCGGCACCAACCCGCTTACTATTATGCCGCTACTAGCCTCTTACTATTATGCCGCTACTAGCCTCTATGTATAAATCTGCACAACAAAAAATAATGGATTTTGTTTAAAAAATCAATACAATATTACTTCTAATAAAAAGACAAACTTAAAATAATTATTAGTTCAGAATCAGAGGTCAAAAGAGAAAAATGTATAAAAATACTAAGATAAAACGTTGAATGAGAATAAAATTTAGCAAGAAAGAAATTGTTTTTAATTAAAAAGCCACAATGTATCCAAAATGGATATTCATATCCTCATAGGAAACAAACCATGTCAAAGTCTACATTTAGTCCTTGTGGCTGCATGGTTTTTAGGGTGTATATCCAAAACCCTCTCTCTGTCTCAGTTTAGTGACCAAATCACCTCCTCTTTCATCAAGTGAAATGTTTTCTAATCCTACATAAGAGAAATTGACTTTTTGACATTTGTTGCAATGTAGTGGCACTGAATGTGTAATTAATTTATTTTTCATATTGTTCCAATGCTCTAAAAATCTCTTTTTGAAGGGGTCTGGTTGTCCTACCGGTGTATTGTACCCAGCATTCACATGTTAATAGATACACCACATGCGTGGTATTACATGCTATTTGGTCCTTGATCTTAAATGACTCACCAGTAACATAGCTCTTAAAACGATCAGTTTTTTTGTGAGGTATATTGGCAACTTTTGCATAACCCGCACATATAGAAACCTTTATTAAAAGATTATTTTTTAGAGGAATTTCTATATGTGCTTGGTGCTAAAATATTTGTAAAATCTCATCTTCTAACAAAAGAGGCTAGTGCTTTTTCAAGATTTTCTTAATTTTTAAGGCATGGGCATCATACTGTGTATTAAAAGTGAAAGCAAATGTATTATTCGTGACAACGGGGTTAGGTTCCTTGTCTATTAAAAAATCATTTCTTTTCATATATAAAACAGGTGAAACTTCTTTATCAATGATAATCTCTGTATAGCCCTTTTCCATAAATTTACTTTTTAAGAGCTTGCTCTAACAAAACAATCTTGATCTGTGCAGTTTCTTCATAATCTAGTCAGTTGGCTACAGGGTACTCCCCGGAGCCAAGTAGGGTGTAACTGTTGGCATTTGTGGGTTTTAGTTCTTAATATAAATTGTAAGATCTAGAAAATGAATCTTGTTTAAATTAATAGTATGATTAAAAACTAATGATAATTGATTATCATTAATTAAGGCAATAAAATTATTTAGATTATCTACTGTGCCCTTCCAAATTGTTAAAATGTCATCAATATAACTTCTCCAAAGCACCAAGTGTGTGCCAAAAGTGTTTTTGGACCAAATATGATTTGTTTCCCAATAATCTAAAAATAAATTGGCATCGCTTGGTGCGAACTTGGTGCCCATTGTAATTCCTTGTAACTGGAGAAAGAAGTCACCATTAAAAAAGAAAGAAATTGTGTGTCAAGATAAAATGAATACCATCTACTAAAAATCTATTAATATCTGTAGAGATATCCCTGTCTAAAACCGTTTTGACTGCCAGGAGGCCTAAACTAAACTATGTTCTATAATAGTGGATAAGAAAAGGGAGGGATTCCCACTATCATCACCTGCAGACCTTGATGCACTGTACCTAGGGCTGGTAAATCCTGAAGGGATCGAAACGTTGCTTTATCTGTCATGTTTTTTCAATAAATCTGCTGATGTATGAAGACCCTGAGTGCCTGGACTACTTTGCTGTTACTAGAGTGGTGTAGAGTGATGTGACATCTTTATTAAGCTAACACCACAGAGCACAAACCATTAATATATATGGTATCTCATTAACAATAAATACAAATTAACAACCAATCAATATACAAAATTGTGTATTCTAGCAAATACAATTGCAAAATAACCCCACAAGGTATCATATTATATTGTTGATCACAATGCATGTACATAAGCCCAGTTGTTATACCTTACTAAAAAATGTACACAAGAATTAGGTTTTAGATGTTAGATTCAAATGGAATTTACCCCTAGTAATTCAAAAGTTACTTACATTTATTGCATGCTAAAAACAGAGGTAACTAACAATCCATCCAAGTGGGTATAATTACTTGATAATTACCTAATCATGCTAAGTTTCATTACATCTTCCATTTACGGAGAATTCCTGCCTCCTTAATACAAGGTCTTCAAGTGTCCAAAATTAATCTACCTCTGCAAATTGTGGAGTGCCCACAGAAGCCTTTGAGGGTCAAAACAGTTGAGAATGCGATCAAAACATGGCAAAAAGCTATTTAAATAGGACTTGTAATAAAAGACTATCAGCAAACTGGTCACAGATGCATGCACAGCCATCCACAAAATAAAAATACGATATTATACTAATATAGGTTACAAATTTTACTTTCAAAAGAAAAACACTATTACATTTAAAAAAATATATGGTAGCATTTTTTGCTACTATATGTAAATATGCTCTGAATATAAACCTGGCGTATGTTGAAACCTTTTTGGCTAGGAACTTATAATTATAACTTTTTTAAATGTTAAATGTGGATCCTTTGTAAATGGATATTCCTATAAAGTGTTTTTAGTATTTTTTTAAAAGTAACATTTGTAACCTATATTAGTATAATATTGTATTTTTTATTTATTTTGTGGATGGCTCTGCATGCATCTGTGACCAGTTTGCAGTTTGTACTACATTAACATGGTGTTTAATTCTCGATTAAAAATCTGATTGGTGTTAGATACAATTTTTTTCTAAGTTACTTTGTCCCCCAAGAGTCTATCTGATTCTTTAAATAAAATTCAGTGGACATAACAAAAATTCCTCCCCCTTTGTCCGCACTCTTTATTACAAAATCCTTTCTATTTTTCAGTTGTTTTAATTCTCAAGTTTAAGGTCAAGAATGCTGATATCTCTATTGACCATTTTTAAAAAATGCTTCTATTTGGTGTATTTTCTCATTTGGACAGAAAGTAGACTTGAGTTTAAAAATTTGGTTGGTTGCATTTATGTCTCTATAAGACAAAAAGATTTCCACAGTGGTAATGCATGCTCAAAACAGTCCCGTGGGGGATTCCCTTAACCGACACCTTAATAATAACAAAAGCTGACACAAATAGGGATGGAGCACAATTCGCTAAAATAATATACATACATATATTCGATGTATAGTGAGGTAGATGCAGGTTCTAGAGGGAAAAACATAAAAGTAACTAATAGTGCATATAAATAAACAGGTAAAATAGGAAAAAGGCTAATTGGAAGCACTCACAAAGGTGCTCAAAAAAAGTAACTTGGCTCTGGATCAGGATGCGAGATGGCGTTAAAAAAGATCAGGACGAGAGATGGCGTTAAAGAAGCGCTGGAACGCAAATTGCGTTCCATTTGAAACAAAGACGCGAGGATCTGACATCACAACATATCTCAGATGAAAGAAGGAGGAAATACGTCAGTGGAAGTGCCGACAGACATTTGGAACACAGGTTGTGTTCCACCAACTCCAAAAAGCCCGGGAACTTAGAAATAACCACCTATTTAAAGATACTCCACACGGACACTTCCTACTTTTCCAACTGAAGAAGCCTGAACTGGCAAAACGCGTCTTGGATGCTTATTTATTGCAAGGACCCCTGTTGAGTTTTTACTTTTGTTTTTATCTTAATATTTTATTTCCACTTTTGATTCAAATAAATAGTTTATATTCCACTTGCGAAGTGTCATACCATCATCTTTGGAATCGGTCTATACACAGAGGGTGCTGGATCTCTATTTAAAGATCCACAGGCGCTAAACACCAGAACCAAGTGCATTTTTTTGGCTCCACCAGTGTTAGTGTTTCCAGTTACTCTTTTTCCTATTTTACCTGTTAAAATGGATCTGCACTATTAGTTTATTTTATGTTTTTCCCTCTAGAACCTGCATCTACCTCAGTATACATCAAATATATGTATGTATGTTATTTTAGAGAATTGTGCTCCATCCCTATTTGTGGTAGCTTTTGTATTTTAAAAAAACCTTCTTTTTTCTAAAAACCTCTATAAAGACATCTTCTGAACAAATGTATTTAACCCCTTAACGCCATTACGGCGTTCTATGCCGTCCTGCATTAAAAGGGCTTTAAAGCCGTTGCAGCGGCATAGAACGCCGTAATGGCTGAAGCCCCCAGGAGTTTGGAAGGTACTTACCTCCGCCGCGATCCTCTTCTGTAGGGTTGCCTGACAGCCCAGGCAGCCCTCCCCGGCAATTGAGGCCCCCAGGGGCCATGTGATTGTTCTGAAAGAGCGATCACATGGCCCCCTATAGCTGGCTGTGGATCTGCCAGCAGGGGGACTGTCTGAAATGTCAGACTGCTTCCTGCTGGTAGGAAAGTAAAAAAAAAAAAAAAAAAGAATTAAACATGTTTAAAATAAAATAGAAATGTATTTATATATATAATATATGTATATCTATTATATATATAATAGATATACATATTATATATATGTAGCGCCATACAAAGTGTATTTTAATATTAATATAAGTACATATATTAATATTAAAATACACTTAGAATGAAGTTGCATGATATATATATAATAGATATATACACATATAATATATGCATATATACGTATAATTACAATAATAAATAAATAAAATAAATAAAATATTGAAACAAAATTTAATATAAATTATATATTCATATGTAATTTCATTCTAACTGTATTTTGTTACTAATATATATATATATTGGTAACAAAATACAATTACAATTACATTCTATATATATCTATCTATACATAAAATACAAATAACCGCAAATTTATATATATATAAATACATGTAATTACATAAAAGATTACATTAGTATACACGTGGAATTTAAATACCTATAAATGCATATATATTAAAATTCTACGTGTATATTTAAGTAATCTTTTAACATAATTATGTGATTTGATTAATTCAAATTTGATTGACATGCCTGACAACACGGGGAGAAAGTGCAGAGAATTTAATTCACAAGCACTATATTTGACCCTGTAACTCTCCAAGATACCATAAAACCTGTACATAGGGGGTATTGTTTTACTCGGGAGACTTCGCTGAACTGAAATATTAGTGTTTCAAACTGGTAAATCGTATTACAATGATGATATTTTACGTAAAGGTTACGTTTTTTGCACTTTTTACAAACAAACGGCACTTTTATGGACTAAATTATTGTTGTAATATGTTTTACTGTTTTAAAACAATAATATTTGTGTTTAGTGAAGTATCCTGAGAATAACAGTACCCCTGTGTACAGGTTTTATGGTGTTTTGGAAAGTTAGAGAGTCACATATAAGGCTTGCATTTCATTTTTTTTTACATTGATATTTGCCAGATTGGTTATGTTGCCTTTGAGAGCGTATGGTGGCCCAGGAATGAGAATTACCCCCATGATGGCATATCATTTGCAAAAGTAGACAACCCAAAGTATTGCAAGTGGGGTATGTCCAGTCTTTCTGAGTAGCCACTTAGTCACAAACACTGGCCAAATATTAGTTTTTTGCTTTTTTCACACAAAAACAAATATAAACGCTAACTTTGGCCAGTGTTTGTGACTAAGTGGCTACTAAAAAAGACTAAACATACCCCACTTTCAATACCTTGGGGTGTCTCCTTTTTCAAATGGTATGCCATTATGGGGTAATTCTCATTCCTGAGCTACCACACCGTCTCAAAGGTAACATTACTAATCTGGCAAATTTCAATGTGAAAATGGAACGTTCTATATTTGACCCTGTAACGTTTTAAAAAACCATAAAACATGTTAATGGGGGGTACTGTTGTACTCATGAGACATCGCTGATTACAAATATGTGCATTTTTGTGCATTAAAACCTAACAGTATTATGACATTCACAGCTAAAATGTCAGATGGAAATACACATTTAAAAAAAAATCTTATTTTGTCACATTTTTTTAAATTTTATTCATAATAAATTATGTTCCATATATGAATAGTTAATGATAAATTAACGCCCTGTCTCTCCTGAACAAAATGATATATAATAAGTGTGGGTGCACTTAATGTGACATCGGTGAATTACGGTTGAACAGACATATAGCGCAAATTCCAGTTTTTGTTTACATTTTGTTTTGATCAGAACGTGCACTATTGACTCCGTCCTGAAGGGGTTAGTTAGATAAATAGATTAAAAGGGTTGGCTGAAACATTCGTGTAAAACTTTAGCCCCGTTTCTAAAATGAGGATCTAATTTAAATCCGAGATGATAAAAATACCCCTTGAATGTACAATTTTAATCAATTTGATTGTATCTTCTTCTTGCTCAATTGCCTTCTCTTCTGACTATTACTAGCCCCCATCCATGAAATCAGTCTATAATAAAATAGCTAATACTTTCCTCCATTCTAGTGCCAAACTCATCTCGATGGTTATCCACTGATGTCACTTTCCTGATTTGAGTGGGAGTGATGTCACAAAGAGATGTCAAGGGGGGTGGGCTGAGGAGAGGACATGCCGTTGTCTGTCACCTGCATGCTGTGTGCGCAGACAGACAGACACCAAACATGCACAGAACTGACTATGCCAGCTCAGAACTCTTGTTGCCGGAGGTTTATCTCCACCACTGGCAACGCCATAAAGGCATTATTAGCTAGCCTGGGAACAAGTTAATCTCTGTATGTGCTGCATTTCATAGCAAAACTCTCCACATAAAGGCTCCAATCCCAATGATCTCTTCAAATCACTGAAGTGGTAATGGTGCTTGGAGTTATCATTTACCTTTTTTGCACCAGGTAAGAGGTTGGTTTAAGTTATGAAGGTTAGCAGAAGCATTTTTTTTTTTTTTTTTTACTCAATGTTCTTTTTTTCAAACTGAAGTTAATTTACAAATAGCCACCACATTTTTTTAATCATAACTTATTTGTTCTTTTACAAGATCCCTTCCTTTGTCCGGTTTAAGATAAACTGTGATGCGGTTCAAGACCATGAAATACAGAAGGAGGAAGGCATATGGAAGGAGACAACTGAACTGCAACTTGAAGTAAATAAAATCTTAAACAAAATTGACACCATGATTCCAAAGATCACTTTCTCCCACTTTGACAACACAACTGATGCTCGCAAGAGCATGGCCACACTAGTCAATCCTAGAGACAAATATTGTGTTGGAGACTCTCTAGTTGTCAAGGTTGATATGTTTGATCACTTGGGCAAGAGGAAGACCCATGGAGGAGACTTTCTTATGGCAAGAATATTTTCCTCTAATGTTAAAGCTGGTGCATCTGGAAAAATTGAGGATTTAGAAAATGGAACATATAACATTCACTTTACACTATTTTGGCCGGGTGTAGTTAACTTTTCCATCCATATGATCCATCCAAGTGAAGGTGTCTCAGCCTTGTGGCAAGCAAGAAATAAAGGATATGGCTATGTAAATTACACAGGGAAGTTTCTTAGTCATGGGAAAGTGGCCAATATGAAGTGTGGGTTTAATTTAAATGGAACACAAGAATTGTGTGAATATTCAGATCTCAAAGAAGAGGAGTATTTCTATTGTATGAAACCAGAGAATATGTCATGTGGATTGTTGGTCCAGATGATGAGTCTGTTTGTAGACTCACACTCCTATTTAAGTGATTCAGAAAAGCAACTTTTTAACAGGTAAGATAAATATATTTTATTTCTATACTGTGAATACATACTCATTGGCATACAGATATAGCCATCAGATGCAATTAGTCAATTAATCTTTATTTAAGATGCACCATTTAGCTTTCACCCAACTGGAAATTCAGAGCATCCTGCAAAGTTTGTTCTTTCTATAGATTTCCTAGCGACGAAGCTGTAAAAAGGCAAATTGTATTCACAAGTAAGGGCTTATAGATCATATAAAGTATAACTAGTTATCAGTACAAAAGTAGTATTTTATCAAGCCAATACATTTGTATGTAGCATATATCAAATTTAAATGGATCAATATCAGATAGATAATTGGAGATTAATTGGAAGATGCACATAGAAAATCATGAGATTTGTTATAAGTATCACTGCATATTAAGGAAACAGGATAAAAAGGTTTAATTTGAAATCAGAGCTGCATTCTTACTGTTTGCTTAGTGTATTCAGAAATATCTGAATACAGCTTGAATTCAAATCATGGTCAGTAAAAGAAAATGCAAATAAGGATTAGCTGATGACAGCTTCCAGTCTGCTGCAATATATATAGTGTGCTGGATTGATAGGAGAAAAAAATATGATCTATGACTTTGGGTCACTCTAAATGTTCCTTTTAATATAAACATGACCTATATTCAGTCCCCAAAACAACCATAGCTTAATGAAGCCATTTGTGTATAGATCATAAGTCTCACTGCTCAATTCCCTGCCATTTAGGAGTTAAACAACTTTGTTTATACAGTCCTAGTCACACCTACCAGTATGTAACTGCACAGACTTCCTCAACACTTCTTGTAAAGTGAGATCTAGAGTTTACAATTACTTTATTTTACAGCCTGTTTAATTTAGAATGTATTATCTCCTGCAATGTTAATAGCTTTCTAGACCTTGCAGGAGCCTCCTGTTTGTGATTAAAGTTCAGAGTTTTACAGAGCCGGATATAAAAACGAACACTCTAAAAAAAAAAGCAAATGTATTGCCTTTTATTTTCTTCCAGTGGAATATGCTCAGAAGCAAGTGTCTGGATATTACTCAGTAATTAGAGTGTAAGATAGTCCATAGAGGCACCTGGGACAGCCCCTTACCAGTTTGTATGTGGGAAAATAAATATTTGCAGTATTTTAGGACCACTAAGATTTTCTTTTCTCTGGGGGTGGAGGGGTACGATAACAATAAAATGGGAAAAAGATAGATTAACATCTTTATGCAATTTCCACCGTGTATGTTAAAATAAATCAGTATTTAACCCCTTAATCCCTTAATGACTAGTGACGGACGAGGCCCGTTACAGAGGGGAAACCCTTAACGACGAGTGACAGACCTCGTCCATCACGCGGTAAAATTAACCCCAGATCGCGCCGATCGCAGGGTTAATGGTGCTCTGCAGAGGCAGACCGGGAGCACCCGATCAGGCTGCCCCAGCACCGGTGCTCGCTCTGACAGGCTGTCAGAGCGAGCACATGTGCTCAGTATACTCACCTTTCACCTCCCTGCACTTCCGGGTTCTGTGTGAAGTGCGGGGAGACGGATCATCACTGAAAAAAAAAAATAAAGTTCATTTAAAATACCCCCCCCTTTACCCATTTTAATTAAAAATTATCCCCTTCCCTGAGAATTGATCACTGACTACAGTGATCAATTGGCAGTGATTACATTTTACTATGACCTGATTTTTTTTTTTTTAACCTCTGAGGGTTAATTCTTTTTTTTTTTAACCCTCAGGGGTTAAATTTATTTTATTAATTTAAATATTTTAAAATTATATATTTAGCTAGCTGGGGTGGATGGAAGTTAGTGGGGAATTGGGGGATTTGGTGTTAGGCTAACTAGGGGTTAACTTTAAAAAAAGTTTTAAAATAAGCTTTAAAAAGTTAGAAATTAAGTTAAAAAAAGTTTTAATAACGTTTAAGTAAAAAAAAAAAAACCTCCCCTTTAACCAGTCCAACTAAAAATTAACCCCTTCCCTGCTACTGCCTACAGTGATCAAAATACAGATCACAGTATTATACTGTGATCTAATTTTTTTTAACCTTTTTTTTTTTTTTTACTTTTTTTTCTTTATTTTAAATACATATATCATACAAATTTACAATACGACACAAGACAATATAGCAGCAAAATAGGAGAGAAGAAAAAGGTACCATTTAAATTTCCTTAGTAGAGTGGTAATATTTAAATATATCTCCTAATTTTTACAATGTTCATAGAATTAGTCTACTTCTAACTGATCAACATTATTTCCTACATCAATCATCTCAATACATTTTGACCAAACAAATACTTTATTGCTTAATTTTTGTTTACTTAGCATCAACTCCATTTTAATCTGAAACTCGAGTTGGTTTTTAACTTTCTTCCAGGGGACTTCTGAATCTTTTTTCCACCATCTCGCAATTACTATTTTAACAGCTAAAAAAAGATGTATAAGAATTACTTTTAGCTCGTACGTCATATGTGGCCAATTCAAGTGTAGCAAAACTACCTCTGGGGAAATTATCAACTCGAGTTTTAGATTGTTGGATATGAAATGCTGTATTTTCAGCCACAGATTTTTTAATTTATGGCAGTCCCACCAAATATGTCTAAAATTGCCTCTAATACTGTTATACCTCCAACAGGTAGGATTAGTTAAAGGATATATTTTATTCAAATTAGCTGGTACTAAGTACCACCTATTTAAAACTTTAAAGTGTGTTTCTAATAAATTTAATGAGTGTATGTTCTTCTTAACATCCATCATTGAAGAACCCCATTGTTTCATACTAATATCAATATTTATGTCTTGTTTCCATGTCTGTATAGCAGTAGGATTTATATCCTTGACCATTGATTTAGTTAATATCAAAGCTTTAGAGAGGGGTTTATTAATTTTTTTTGAGGTAAATAATAAATCAATCAGATTGCTCAAATTAGATTTTGGTATTTTAAGGTGTGTGTTCATATAACTTTTAAGTCTTAAAAAATTAAACACCTCTCTAGATGGAAGATTATATGCGCATGTTATTTGAGCAAAAGTTTTGATTGATCCTTCTATCAATAAATGATCTAAAGTCATTATCCCTGATTTTTTCCAGTTATTTAGATTTAAATCTTCCACTTGATTTTCTACAATATTTAACTCTAAGTAGCTTGGACCTTTTTTTTCTATATTCATTGCTTTTTTAATTTTTGACCAATTTTCCAATAATTGAGTTAAAATAATATTAGGATACTCTTTTTTTTAGCGTTTTATTTATATTCCAAATTAAACAATCTAAGCTAGAAACTTCTCCTGCCTTCATTTCCATTTTATACCATCCTTCATCTTTATTTTCTTTAATTTGCATTCTATAAATATGTAGAATAGTAGCTGCTTTAAATGGATAAGCAAGTCCACCTTTATGTAATTTTTGCACTAATATTGATTGTTTTAGTCTTGGCTTCTTACCTTTCCAAATATATTGAGTAAAGCTTCTTTGTATTAATTGAAGCCAATGAATTGGAATATGGAGAGGTAACATTTGGAACATGTAGTTCCACTTTGGTATGACATATGAATTAATGACGTTTATTCGTCCCCAAAAAGTAATCTCTAAATTTCTACGATCTTTTAACCATTTATTGAGGTCCAATAATAATGTTAGGAAATTTACTTCCATAATCTTGTTTGTCTCTCTAACTATTTTAATTCCTAAATAATCCATACTTTCCTTAACCCAAATAAAATCATATCTGTTTTTAGTCTCTTGTTGCGTTTTTTTATTGAGATTGATATCTAATATCAGGGATTTATTTGTATTTAACTTATAGTTTGATATAAAACTATATCGATCTATTTCTTGCATTGTATGTTCTAAAGAGTTTTTAGGATTTGTGAGAGTAATTAGAATGTCGTCGGCATATAGACAAATTTTTTGGTCCTCATCCATTATTTTATAGCCATTAATCTCCTTATTGTTTCTGATGTTTTCAGCCAATGGTTCAATAGTCAGCAAGTAAAGTAATGGTGAAAGGGGGCATCCCTGCCGATAATTTTTTTTAACCCTTGACGATTAACTTTTATTTATTTTTTAACCCTCAGGGGTTAAATTTTTTTAATTAACTAATTTAAATATTTTATAATTATATATTTTGCTAGCTGGGGTGCGTGGGAGTTATGGGAAAATGGGGAATTTACTGTTAGTGCTGCTTACTGCTAGTCAGGGGTTAATGGTAAAAAAAAAAGCTTAGAAAAATGTTAAATCTGTAAAAAAAAGTATTAAGAAAGTTTAGGAAAGTTTAAAAAAATTAATAAGCAAAACAAAAGTGTAAAAACTAGTTTTAAAAAGTAAAAAAAAGTTTAAAAAAGTAAAAAATAATACATTTAAAAATGCTCATTACCACTACACCTGAAACAAGCTAGAGAAAAAAATGATCCCACGCCAAGGTTCAAAATATGCCTTTTGAATTACCCCAGGGTGTATTCTTTAATAAATAGTATGTGTTTGTGGGGAAGTTTCAATAACTAACCATCTAAACTACTCCAAATTGGAACATGGACACAGTGTAAAACTTCAAAGTTAGAAAAAAACTGAATGGCTGCGTCTCAAATGTGCCCCTTCAACATCCACATATACCTGGCAAAGGTATATACGGGGGTATTGCTTTACTCAGACCACATAGCTGAGCAACATATGAAGTATTATACAGTCGTAGCACACATAAGGTTTGCAAAATATACTGTGCAAACTCACTTTGTGTGTCAAAAAGGCAGAAAAAACCCTTGTTACCACTACACTTGGTACAAGCTAGCGGAAAAATGACCCCACGCTAAGGTTCAAAATATGCCTTTTGAAATACCCTGGGATGTCTTCTTTAAAAAGAAATGCTATGGCTTTATGGGGTATGTGGCGAAACCAACCTCGCCACTGTGCACTGGAGAAGCCTGGTTGCTCGCCTGCTCCCTTTAGATTATGGCCCTGCAGTTCAGAGCTGTTATTCTCCCTGCTGAAAGGTTTATTCGTGCCTTTCTGCCAGGGTGTTCGGTAGATTCCATCTACCGAACAAACTACCGAACGATGGACCACCTGGGAGCTGGAGTGTGCAGTCAACTGACCGCCCAGAAGCTGCGGTTAACCGCAGCTTAATTGATCAACGCTGGGTGGCCGTTGTTCGTCTGCCGAACACGTGGCAGCGGCCATTTTACCTCCCGAATGGCCAGCGGTGTTCAGCGCCCAAACTATGGAACTGAAAACGGACACTTATTGGCGCGAACACCGCTGAGCCGCCAGCCTCCTTACCTTCCCATTCGGTAAGCAGAACCGAATGACTGTTCAATTGGTAGTTTCGCCGGATGAACAGCATCCCTCAGATAGCTAAGCCATGGAGCCTATTCGTGTAATGAAAGACTATGGGAAAGACTTTGGCTCCATGGCAATTGAACTGTATGTATGTGATCTGAGCGCCATTCGGTAGTAATGTGCGCTCAGATCCAAGCTATTTGGGGATATGTAGAATGTATATGTTTTAGGTAATAAATGTGACTGTATGTAATTTTATGTCTTTTACTGTATTGTTACTGCCATGAGGTTAATGGAGTTTTGCCTCTGTCCTGGGAAATAAGTGGATTACTTCCCCAATTATCTCCAGGACAGAGAGGAGGGATTGTGATGTAATTGTGGGAGTGTTTAAAGGTGTATGTCTGTGATTGGCTAAGAGACAATATGTTTCCCTGTTTCCCATTTGGTCCCCTAGGGCAGTGTCCACCAGGTGGGAGACCTGCATAAAAGCCAGGCAGTTAGCCCCAGTAAACCAGATTCTGCTTGACCCTCAAACCGAAGTGTCGTCTCGTCTTTGGGGGGATTTACTGTATGCTGTTAGAGACTGATTGCCAGGAGTGTAAGCCGCTTGGGGGCTTTTCCTGTTCGTCTGCTAACAGCTATTCGTGTGTCTCTAGTTCGGGAGTTTGGAACACTACTTGATATGCAGTTCGGGAGTTTCGAGTATTCCCTTGGTTGCAGTTCGGGAGTTGGTGAATTCGTGGATTTGCAGTAGCTGTCTGTGCATCTGAAAAAGGGGAATATCGCCTAAACGGTTTTTAACCTCTTGTGGGCAAAACGGTCCGTTACAGGGTATTTGGATTATATAGCCTGGTAAAATACTCTAAAATGGGACATGGGCACAGCGTAAAAATTTTAAGTTTGAAAAAAAACTGGAATGGCTTTGTCGCATTTGGGATGTCCACATATACCTGGCAAAGGTACATACGGGGGTATTGCTGTACTCAGCCAACATATGAAGTATTATACAGTGGTAGCACACATACGGTTTGCAAAATATACTGTGCAAACTCACTTTGTATGTCAAAAAGGCAGAAAAAACGATTATTACCACTACACCTAGTACAAGCTAGCGGAAAAATGATCAAATATACCTTTTGAAATACCCTGGGGTGTCTACTTTAAGAAAAAAGGCCTTTGTGGGGTAATTTGAATTTAAACCCTGCTAAGATGCTTGGAAATTGCACATAGGCCCAGCGTCAAAATTCAAAGTTCAGCAAAAACTGATATGGCTTGGTCTCCTATATGGCACTGTAGCTTCCCAAAATAGTGCCAAAGACATTCATTGGGGGTGTCTTTTTACTCAGAAGACTTAGCTGAGCATAATTTGGGGCTTTTGAACTTAGTGGCACATATGAAATATACAAAATGCCCAGCAAAAATGCAATCTGTATGTAAAAAAAAGCCCCAAATTATTTTTTACCACATCCTTTGGCAAATATTGGTGAAAAAATGGGGGAATGCTAAGGCACAATATGCACCTTATGAGATACCCTGGAGGGTCTACTTTTACAAATGGTAGGCCTTTGTGGGTTTTTTTTTTGAACAGTCAAACTGTTATAATACCCCAAATGGAAGCAAAGGCTTGTTAAATCCGTCTCTCAAAATTCTACTGTGAATACTGAAAAGGACAGGTCTCCTATATGGCACTGTAGCTTCACGAAATAGTGCCAAAGACATACAATGGGGGTGTCATTTTACTCAGCAGATGTAACTGAACACAAAATAAAACTTTGTACAGGAATAGCACACACCAACTTTACAAAATACACATGAGAATGTCTTTGTTATAAGTTTGTGTGCCAATAACCAAAAAAACCAAACACATTTTTACTCCAATATTTAGCAGAGGTTGGCGGTGAAATGGCTAAGTAGAAAGTGTCAAAACAACCTTAGGTAAATAGCCTGTTATGTCTACTTTATATACATATATACTTTTGTGTGGCAATTTTGTTTTCTTTTATGGCTATTAAGCTTACAAGACAAACATACCTAATTCTAAAACCGCTCCACATTAAAAGTTTATTTTACTCCTTGTGCTTTGTGACCTGTAACTACCAAAAAAAACTTAAAATCCCAGACACATTATATATTCTGTAAATCAGAACAACTAAATGAATTTATTTTTAATTACTTTCCTTAATCTGCACTAATTATGCACACATTATTATTGCAAAAACTGTAAAAAAACCCCATCATTTTTATTTTTTTTGCATTTTTCTGTATTTTTTTATAATAAATAAGTATATATATATATATATATATATATATATATATATATATATATGTGTGTGTGTGTTACATCAAATTAAAGCCCTTTCTGTCCTTTAAAAAATGGTATATAATATGTGTTGGTGCAATAAATTAGTAAAATGCAAATTGCAGTTGAACGTAAACAGCAAAAAATGCTGTTGTCATTAAGTGAAAGACAAGCTTCTGAAGCTCTGTCCTTAAGGGGTTAAGGACTGAGCCAAATGTACACGTTGTAATCAAAACAAAACGTAAACAAAAACTTTGTTTGAATTTGACTATATGTTCAACCGTAATTCACCTCTTTCATATTATGTGCACCCACACTTTTTATATATCAGTTTATTCAGGGAAAACAGGGCTTTCATTTAACATCAAATATTTAGGCATGAAACATAATTTAATATGAATAAAATATAAAAAAAATGGGAGAAAATAAGAATTTGTAAAATATTTTTTAGTTCTACGTCACATTTGAGACCCTATGGTAGCCCAGGAATGAGAATTACCCCCATGATGGCATACCGTTTGCAATAGTAGATAACCCAAGGTATTGCAAATGGGGTATGTCAAGTCTTATTTGGTCACAAACACTGGCCAAAGTTAGTGTTAATATTTGTTTGTGTGTGAAAAATGCAAAAAACTAATTTGAACACCAATGTTGGCCAATGTTTGTGACTAAGTGGCTACTAAAAAAGACTGCACATACCCATTTGCAATACCATGGGTTGTCTACTATTGCAAATAGTATGCCATCATGGGGGTAATTTTCATTCCTGGGCTACCATATGGTCTCAAAGGCAACGTAATCAATCTGGCGAATTTCAATGTGAAAAAACTGAAACTCTGTAACATTTGAAAACACCATAAAACCTGTACATGATGGGTACTGTTATACTCAGAGACTTTGCTGAACACAAATATTAGTGTTTCAAAACAGTAAACCGTATCACAACAATTATATCGTCCGTCCCATTAGTGTGTGAAAAATTAAAAAAAGTCACTTTCACTGACGATTTCATCGTTGTAATACATTTTACTGTTTCGAAACACTAATATTTGTATTCAATGAAGTCTTCCAAGTACAACAGTGTTACGGTTGCCTCCAGGCTGGCTGGAAGTTGGACCGTAGAAAGGATGCTCCTAGCGCTCACCAAAGGACCATCAGCACCGTAGACACCATAAGTACTGCAGACTCAATGAACCACCGCTCCTGGGCTAGGATCTCGCCGTCTGCTCTATGCCCTGGATCCATGACCAGGCTCCAGGTTCCAGTAGGCGAACCTCTTCCTTCTGTAGAGCGAAGCAGGATCAGGAACAAGAGCTCTTACAAGAGCTCAGTAGCTAAGGGAGTATGAAGAGCATAGCAATCCCTGTAGTGATTATAGCTGTCCCCTACAAACATGAGTCAAGGCTGCAAGTTAGAGGGTCAAGTCATTCTGTTTATTGGCACACAAAGAACCTTCTTTTATGCAGGTTTCCCTGAGATAGGACCACCCACAAGGTTTTACACAACAACCAATAATAAACGTACATTACAGAAACACTCCCAGCAATTACACACAAAAATCCTCCCCTCTGCCTGTGATCTAATTATGTTGCACAATGGGTTAACATAATTAAACACAGGCAGTAAAAATACAGTTTTTACCCATACCCTGTAACTTTAAAACTACACATCCAATCGTCATAACAATTACATATTTAGAATCAATCCATTCAGGGGAGCAACATATTAAAAAAATGGCACAAATCAGACAAGGGGTTCAAAAGTTAGCACAAGTATCTTTTGGGGCCTGGCTGGCAGCATGGTTATCTGGCCCAAACCAGTTTTACAGAGCCCTCTAGCCTGGAGACAATGGGGAAAATAATCCACTTATATCCAGGGATAGAGGCAGACTCCATTAACCACATGTTAGCAAAAGACACAAAAATACATAACTCCTATCATACTGAACAGAACCCCCACATTCGACCTATCCCCAGATGGCTTGGATCTGAGCGCTCAATATATCCAAACAGCGCTCAGATCCCACAAATACAGTCAAATCGCCATACACACTAGGTCCATAGTCATGGGGCAGAAGGCTGGCAATTAGGCTTCTCCATAACACAGGGAGGCAGGGCAACTTGTCAAATAAAATAACAGTTACAAATGGCAGTCTGTAACATATCTCCCCTTTTAGAGGGAGACTAACCAGGCACCTGACCTTCTGTCGGTCAGTGCCTAAGTTAGTCTCGCAACCCACCCACAAATAAACATTGGCAGAGTAGCCCCCCCACAATAAATAGTACTGGCCTGTAGGTTCCAGGTTGTAGGATGAAAATGTAGCATCCTTGGCCTTCCCGGTGCAGCTGGGCAAATAGCTGAGGGTACTTGGAGGGCAGAGGCCAACAGTGCTTTGCCATGATGCCAGCGCTTCTGCTGGGGTGAGGGGGTTGCAGGACAGTCCTGTGACAAGGGAGTTGGTAGGGCAGAGGCCAGCGGCGCTCTGTCCTGATGCCAGCTCTTCCGCTGGGATAGCCAGCATAATGTCACGCTCTGTACAAGGGTCAAAGAGAGGGCAGAGGCCAACTGCACTCTGCCCAGCTGCCAGCTCTTCTGCTGGGGGAATTGGGGCATAGTCCTGCCCGGTGGCAAACGGCACGTGGGGGTTGGTGGGGGTTGCCATCTTCCCTGTTAACCCTGGGCCCAAGTTAGGAGTTAGCTGGGGAGGGGAGAATTGGCTTACCTCCTCCTCCTGATACTCCTGCGGCCGCTGGGAAGGGAGGTCGATGCTCTCCGCTCCCTGTGGAACATGCTGTGGCTGGGGAGAGAGACCGGTTGTCTCCTCTCCCTGGAAGGCACACTCCGTCTGGGGAGGGAGGTCGATGCTCTCCTCTCCCTGTAGCTGGGTCTGCCGCTGGGGATCTGGGCTGCCTGCCCAGCATCCCTGGAGGGCCGGTAGAGAGACTGCAGTCCCATCTCCACATGCCTGCTGGTGGTCCTCCCAGGACCAGTCTATGAGGTACACTGCCTCGGGTACCTCTGGTTGTGGTTGGGGAAGGAGACCGGTTGCCTCTTCCCTCTGCACGGTGCACTGCCGCTGGGGAGGGAGGTCGCTGCTCTCCTCTCCCTGTAACTCAGGCTGCCGCTGGGGAGGGAGGTCGATGCTCTCCGCTCCCTGTAGCTCACCCAGGGGTTGGGGATCTGGGCCAACTGCCCAGCATCCCTGTAGGGCCGGTAGAGAGACCTCGGTCCCATCTCTACCTGCCATCATAGGTTCCTCCCAGTTTACCTCTACGATATCCTTCCAGCTGAAGGACTCTCGTTCTGGCTCTGCTGCTGTGCACTCTTGGGGGACCTCTGGATGCTGTTGAGGAAGGGGACGGGTTGTCTCTTCCCGGGACCCCTGGATGATGTGCTGGTACTTCCACTCCAGGTCACATTCCTGGGTGACTAGATACCGCAGGTCTTCCTCCAGGCCAATAGCTCTAGGGAGTCCCAGCTTGTCTTCCCGGTCATCATACAGGTCCCAGAAGCGTGAGTCTGTAGCCCTTCCAAAGTCATCATCGTCCATATTCTCCCAGAATAGATCAGGGCCATTGTAATCCCCACACTCAGGGAATTCATACTCAGCCATCTCTGGAACAAGCTGAGTCGCGTACCACTGTAGCGCCTGGTATGCGTTGTCGAGCCACAGTTCGCTGTATACTAGATCCTCTAGTTTAGTCACCCACGCTGGAAGGGGTTGTTTGCCCAGGAGGGGCATCTGCTCTGCCATTCGAGCCTGGATTTGCTGCCCTCTGCTGATACTACGATCACCTCGCCAACGCTGAACTTCCTGTAGGGCTTCTTCCCACAGCTCGGCTCTGGCCTCACTTCTGTACCCACACATCTCCTCTTCTGAGACTGCCCCATCTCTCCAGGATAGGAAGCCATGCAATCTGTCGAGGAACCTCTCCTCCATTTCGGCTGCTGTGCACGAACTTGCTGGCTCCATGCTGCTCTAGGTAGGGACGCTGCGCAGTGGCTAGCGTTGCCCTCAATATTCTCTCATATGATACCAGTGTTGTTGGGGTGCTGCTCCTTGTGCTAGGACGCCATCCCACCGCTGCCACCAAATGTTACGGTTGCCTCCAGGCTGGCTGGAAGTTGGACCGTAAAAAGGATGCTCCTAGCGCTCACCAAAGGACCATCAGCACCGTAGACACCATAAGTACTGCAGACTCAATGAACCACCGCTGCTGGGCTAGGATCTCGCCGTCTGCTCTATGCCCTGGATCCATGACCAGGCTCCAGGTTCCAGTAGGTGGACCTCTTCCTTCTGTAGAGCAAAGCAGGATCAGGAACAAGAGCTCTTACAAGAGCTCAGTAGCTAAGGGAGTATGAAGAGCATAGCAATCCCTGTAGTGATTATAGCTGTCCCCTACAAACATGAGTCAAGGCTGCAAGTTAGATGGTCAAGTCATTTTGTTTATTGGCACACTGAGATAGGACCACCCACAAGGTTTTACAGTTTTTACCCATACCCTGTAACTTTAAAACTACACATCCAATCGTCATAACAATTACATATTTAGAATCAATCCATTCAGGGGAGCAACATATTAAAAAATGGCAAAAATCAGACAAGGGGTTCAAAAGTTAGCACAAGTATCTTTTGGGGCCTGGCTGGCAGCATGGTTATCTGTCCCAAACCGTTTTTACAGAGCCCTCTAGCCTGGAGACAATGGGGAAAATAATCCACTTATATCCAGGGATAGAGGCAGACTCCATTAACCACATGTTAGCAAAAGACACAAAAATACATAACTCCTATCATACTGAACAGAACCCCCACATTCGACCTATCCCCAGATAGCTTGGATCTGAGCGCTCAATATATCCAAACAGCGCTCAGATCCCACAAATACAGTCAAATCGCCATACACACTAGGTCCATAGTCATGGGGCAGAAGGCTGGCAATTAGGCTTCTCCATAACACAGGGAGGCAGGGCAATTTGTCAAATAAAATAACAGTTACAAATGGCAGTCTGTAACAAACAGTACCCCCAATGTACAGGTTTTATGGTGTCTTGGAAAGTTACAGGGTTAAATATAGTGCTAGCAAATTAAATTCTCTGGACTTTCGGCCTGGGTTGTCAGACAGATCCCGCAAATTGTAATTAATAAAATGACCTAATTATGTAAAATTATTACATAATTATATACGTAGAATTATTATATATAAACGTGTGTGTGTATATATTTATATATATATATATATATATATATATGTATGTATGTAGTTTTTTCAAATTATTTTTATTTAAATAGGTATATATAAAGTGATACATACATATATACTTATGTATATAGATATATATATTATTTTGTTCTACTTCTATTTTGATATCAATATATACATATATACAATTTTAAAATACAGTTAGAATGAAATTACACATACAGTTGCAAGAAAAAGTATGTGAACCCTTTGGAATGATATGGACAAATTGGTCATAAAATGTGATCTGATCATCATCTAAGTCACAACAATAGACAATCACAGTCTGCTTAAACTAATAACACACAAATAATGAAATGTTGCCATGTTTTTTTGTTTTTGTTTTCAAATAAATGTTTTATCGTTTTAGTTAAAGTGGTTCGGGGTACAGAAAAGAAGATAGGAGGGTTAGTTAGACAAGTGTCACTCTCTACGTGACATTTATGGTTACGTAACATCGTATTACATGCATGCGTGGGATATTTGTTTCATTGTGACATTAATGGCTATGCGACATCATAATATAAATACCTGTTAAACATTGTGACATTAACGTTTATGAGACAGCACGATATAATTTCTTGTGAGACATTCAGGTAATCGTCACCTACACAATGGATTGTCAAAGGTGTGAGAGAGCATTAGTTGTCTTATAGCTCCTCCCGTCTTCTTAAGGTTCTGGGTTGCATGAGCCTGGTTAGGAGTCAAGAACCGAGGAGGGGAGCCAAAAGCAGCGAGGGGCTGTGGGTGGGTTGGTGGGGGGTTAGGGAAGGGGCGAGGTACATGAGTAATACCTATGGTCGTTTGGTTGGTGTCCTGACCTGGGGTCAGTGTTATGGTGGGGGGGAGAGGGTAAACCGGGGTATTTTCCTAGTCAGTGCTCTTGGCAGTGTTTGCCATTGTTTGTGCCCTTTCTTTTGTTCGTCCAAACTCTTTTTCCCATTTTCCCCAGTAGCCTCAAATTGTATTATTTTTTTTGTGGATTTAATTGCCATTCTCTCATATATATCTAATTGCTCTACTCTTTCAGCTGTGGCAAAGAGGGTCAGTCTTGGGATTTCCAATTAAGTGCTAGGAGATTTCTTGATGCCAGTAAGACTAGCGTTATGATTTGTTTTTGGCCTGGGTTTAGTCCTGCTGGGAGCAGTAGCAGTAGGCAGATGGATGCCGTCAGTCAAATTTTACATATCTAGTGTGTCTAAGATTGACCTTGTTGTAGTCCAGAGAGGTTTAATGTCTCTACAGGACCACCACAGGTGTAGTAGTGTGCCCAAGGCTGATTTACATCTCCAGCACAACGGGCTCGTCATGGGAAATAACTGGTGAAGTCTTTGTGGGGTCATGTACCACCGGTACATGAGTTTCCTGTGGGCTTCTATGTGTGAGAAGCACTTTGTCCATTTGGACAACCCGTTTAGTGCGTGGAGCCACTCTGTGTCTGATAGGGCTATGTCACAGTCCTTTTCCCATTGGGCTTTGTGCAGATGTGGTTTTGTTGGCGTGAGTTCTTGCCATGTTTTATAACACATTGTTAGTGTTTTAGGTTTGTTAGGTGCGGACCAACATCTGTCAATGAGCAACTGTGAGGTAACCTGTGGTGGGCCCTTTGAGTTGTGTGTGGGTATCGCGTGTGCTTGTAGTACACTTTTTATCTGTAGGTAGGAAAAGATGGCTTGGCTTGGGAGTTGCCACTGTGCCTGTAGTGTTGGGAAGGGAGTTACTTCCCCTTCAGTCATCAGTTGGGTTATGTGTTTGATCCCTGCTTTGTGTCAGTCTTGGAGTGGTATGTCTGCTACGGTTGCCCTAAGGGTCGAGATGGGCGATTTAGGGTGGAAGGAGATGTTGTAACCTATGGTTCCCATAAATTCATCCCACACCGCTATCGTGAGCTGGGTGGTTGGGAAGAGATCCTGTTGTTTCAATCTTAAGTGCTTGGGTGTCTAGAGGTATTCAAGTAGGGCTTGATTACGGAATTGTGCCCTATCCATGTCTACCCATTGGGTCGTGTTAGGTGGTGCATGTAGGAGGATACCTGAGGACAGAATAGCTGCCCTATAGTACTGTTTGAGATTTGGGAGGCCAACACCTCCCGAGCGGGTGGCAGTCTGAAGGAGTGCCATAGACATCCTGGGTTTCTTGCCCCCTCAAATAAATGCACTGCATAGTTTTTGTAATGTTTTGCAGTATTGGTTGGTAATTCTGAGGGGAAGCATCCTAAAGACATAGAGAATACGGGGCAGGATCATCATCTTGTAGGCATTAATCCTCCCCAGCCAGGAGATCATTGTATGTTTCCATTTGTGCATTTCTGTTTTGCAGAGCGTCAGCAGTGGTGTATAATTTAATGTTAGCGTGGCCGAAGTGGAGGGTGCAACTTTTATCCCTAAATATGTAATGGAGGTGGTCCTCCAATCGAATTTGTATGTGGTACGGAGGGAGTCTGCTAGGGTTTTCGGCAGGTTGATGGGTAGGACTTGGGTTTTGTCTTGATTCAGTTTATAGTAGGAGACTCTTCCGAATTGTCGTATGAGTTCCAGCATATGGGGTAGGGAGCGGGTGGGGTCTGTCAATGCCACGAAGATGTCATCAGCAAAGAGGGCAGGCTGTACATCTTGTCTCGTATAGGAATCCCCTGTATGTCGGAGTGTGATCTGATTTTACATGCTAGGGGTTCCAGGGCCAGTATGTACAGAAGGGGGGAAAGGGGGCATCCCTGTCGGGTACCATTTGTGATGGAGAAGAGGTTGGACAGGAAGCCTCCATGAGAGACCTTGGCTGCTGGTTTGTGGTATAGTGCCATTATACTTTTAATTGTAGAATCAGGAAAATTAAATTTGTGCAGAGTTTTAGCCATGTACTCCCAGTTTAGTCGGTCGAAGGCCTTCTCCGCGTCAAGTTCGAGGAAGAGGCCCTTCGAACCACCAGTGTCAAGTGTTGACAACATGTTCAGAATTTTCCTGGTGTTGTCAGAGCCCTGACGGCCTTTTATGAACCCCAACTGGTCATTGTGTACCAGTTTGTGGAGGAGAGGGGCCAGCCGGTTGCTGATGAGTTTAGCATAGATTTTGGCGTCTCCGTTAAGTAGGGAGATGGGCCTGAAATTTTGACACTGGGTGGGGGGTTTGCCAGGTTTAGGGAGGGTGGATATATGGGCCAGCAGCATCTCATCTGGTAATGCGCCTGCAGTAGCACAGTTGTTTAGAAGATTTAGGAGGTGTGGCGTGAGGATGTGTGATAATTTCTGGTAATATGCATTCGTAAAGCCATCGGGGCCTGGGGATTTGTGGGCTGGGAGTTGCGATATTACAGCTGTGAGCTCGTCTAGGGAGAATGGTTGTTGTAGCAGGTCTAGGTCATCGTTTGTTAGTGTCGGTAAGTCAAGGCCTGTCAAGAAAACCGTCAATGTCATCATGGGTAGGTAAGAACATGTTGGGGTCAGTTTTGAGATTATACAATTCACCATAATATTTCGCAAACAGATCTACAATACTTTGTGAGTTCAAAGTCTTCTTTCCCTTATTATCTACTAGGAAGGCAATCCTGGAGGCGACACATCTCTCCTTTAATTGTGACGCTAATTTGGCGCCTGCTCTATTTCCGCTGGCAAAGAAGTTATGTTTAGCTTTGCATAACAGATATGTTGTTTTGGCTAATTCCATGTTTTTCAATTGGTTTTGGAGGGCTAGTAGTTTTTTGCAGGTGGTCCTGCTTGGGTCTTGTTTGTTGGAGTGTGTCAGCGTAGTGATTTCTGCTACCAGCGAGTTATAGTTTGCTAACCTAATTTTTTTGGCTCTACTGGCATGTTTTATAAGACTACCCCATATGACCGCCTTATGTGCTAGCCAGATCTGTTCTATGGATGAGTCATGTACCGTGTTTACAGTGAAATAGTGTTGGAGGTCTGTAGTGATCTGTGCCACTATGGAGGGATCTGTTAACAGGGATTCGTTTAGCCTCCAAGTGCCTGTCCCTTTATTGGGGAATGTTTCTTTCTGACATATGCATGGTCAGACCATGACATTGTTCCAATAGTAGCTTCTTCTATGTTAGGCATGAAGGTGACGGGGATAAGAAAGCGGTCTATACGGGAGTAGCTATTGTGTGCCACTGTATGGCATGTGTAGTCCACCTCCGTGGGGTGGAGGATATGCCATGGGCCCACCAAGTGGTTAGAGGCTAGTGTGGCATTTTGGCTGCTAGAGCTGCTCTTTGCCGTAAGGTGCTTCGTGAGTGCCCCGCAGCAGTGGACGAGTCAGACTCGCTATCTAGTAAGAAGTTCGTGTCGCCTCCAATAATTACCTCCCCATATTTATACATTTCAAGTAAGGCCAGGGTCGAGGTTAAGAATTCATGTTGGTTCTCATTAGGTCTGTAAATATTGACTAACGTGTATGGGTTATTATTAAGAAGGCATTGCAAAATCAGGTAGCGCCCTTTTCTATCATTTATCTTGCGAACCAGAGAAAATGCTACATCCTTACTTATTAAGATGGAAACACCCCTTTGTTTGGCTGTATAGCAGGTGTGAAAGTTGTGGGGGAACCATTTGGAGGTAAATTTAGGTCTATCTTTCCACCTGAAGTGCGTCTCCTCGAAGAACGCCACTAGGGCACCACTTTTCCTAGCCTCCTGTGTGGCCAACCTGCGTTTGTTCGGGGAGTTGATCCCTTTCGTGTTTAGGGACATAATTTTAATCACCATAATGTATTTGTATGGTTCGCTGTACTCTTAAATATGAAGGACCCAGAGTTTCGTTGTAAGTTGGGTACGGTACAATTCGTGGGTATACTCACAAGGGATGGGGGGGGAGCAACAGGGCAATAACTATATACAGTATTCCGTGTGTCACCACGTGGGGACATTGGGTTGCGTAGGGCAACGGACAAGTATAGCTCCTAAGAGCCTTAAGAGCCTTGGGGGTGGCCCACTTGGGGCAAATTGTCACGTGACAGGGGTCAAGTCCTGGGGAAAAAAGTGTGGGAACTCACCCAAGATTCCCGCCTCCCCCCCCCCTTAAAAAAATAAAATTAAAAAAAATTACACTCCTATGCATATAGTGCAGTGCAGGGTGTGTATAATGAATGTAGTGTGTTTGTAGTGAATGCAGAGTATGAATAATAAATGTAGTGTGTTTGTAGTGAGTGCAGTGTGAATAATAATTGTAGTGTATTTGTAGTGAGTGCAGTGTGTGTATAATGAATGTAATGTGTTTGTAGTTAAAGGACCACTATAGTGCCAGGAAAACATACTCGTTTTCCTGGCACTATAGTGCCCTGAGGGTGCCCCCACCCTCAGGGTCCCCCTCCCGCCCGGCTCTGGAAAGGGGAAAGGGTTAAAAACTTACCTTTTTCCAGCGCTGGGCGGGGAGCTCTCTGCCTCCGTTCCTCCTCCTGGG
Organism: Pelobates cultripes; assembly: GCA_933207985.1. Classification (NCBI taxonomy): domain Eukaryota; kingdom Metazoa; phylum Chordata; class Amphibia; order Anura; family Pelobatidae; genus Pelobates; species Pelobates cultripes. The sequence continues at coordinate 65,326,885 of OW240921.1, read as the reverse complement.
CTGAATGCGCACGCGCGGCAAGAGCTGCGCGCGCATTCAGCCCGTCGCATAGGAAAGCATTTGCAATGCTTTCCTATGGACGCTGGCGTGCTCTCACTGTGAAAATCACAGTGAGAAGCACGCAAGCGCCTCTAGTGGCTGTCAATGAGACAGCCACTAGAGGATTAGGGGGAAGGCTTAACCCATTCATAAACATAGCAGTTTCTCTGAAACTGCTATATTTATAAAAAAATGGGTTAACCCTAGAAGGACCTGGCACCCAGACCACTTCATTAAGCTGAAGTGGTCTGGGTGCCTAGAGTGGTCCTTTAAGTGCAAATTGTGTATAATGAATTTAGTGTGTTTGTAGTGAGTGCAGAGTGTGTACAATGAATGCAGTGTATGTAGTGTGTTTGTAGTGAGTGCAGAGTGTGTACAATGAATGCAGTGTATGTAGTGTGTTTGTAGTGAATGTAGTGTGTAGTGAGTGCAGAATGTGTATAATGAATGCAGTGTGTATAGTGAATGCAGAGGGTGTATAGTGAATGCAGTGTGTTTGTAGTGAGTGTATAGTGAATGTAGTGTGTTTGTAGTGAGTGAAGAGTGTGTATAATGAATGCAGTGTGTGTGAGTGCAGGATGATGTGTGTGTGAGTGCAGGATGATGTGTGTGTGAGTGCAGGATGATGTGTGTGTGTACATGATGTGTGTGTGTGAGTGCTGGATGATGTGTGTGAGTGTGGTGTGTGTGGTGTGGATGATGTGTGTATGTGTGTGGTGTGTGCTGGATGATGTGTGTGTGAGTGCGCTGGATGATGTGTGTGTGTGTGCTGGATGATGTGTGTGTGTGTGAGTGCTGGATGATGTGATGATGTGAGTGCTGGATGATGTGTGTGTGTGCTGGATGATGGGTGTGTGAGTGCTGGATGATGTGCGTGTGAGTGCTGGATGATGTGTGTGTGAGTGCTGGATGATGTGTGTGTGAGTGCTGGATGTTGTGTGTGTGAGTGCTGGATGATGGGTGTTTGTGTGAGTGGTGGATGATGGGTGTGTGAGTGGTGGATGATGGGTGTGTGAGTGATGGCTGATGTGTGTGTGAGTGATGGCTGATGTGTGTGTGAGTGATGGATGATGTGTGTGTGAGTGCTGGATGATGTGTGTGTGTGCTGGATGATGGGTGTGTGTGTGCTGGATGATGGGTGTGTGAGTGCTGGATGATGGGTGTGTGTGCTGGATGATGGGTGTGTGTGCTGGATGATGGGTGTGTGAGTGCTATGATGGGTGTGAGTGCTGGATGATGGGTGTGTGAGTGCTGGATGATGGGTGTGTGAGTGCTGGATGATGGGTGTGTGTGTGCTGGATGATGTGTGTGGATGATGTGTGCTGGATGTGTGAGTGCTGGATGATGGTGTGAGTGCTGGATGATGGTGTGTGTGAGTGCTGGATGATGGATGTGTGTGTGTGTGCTGGATGATGTGTGTGTGAGTGCTGGATGATGTGTGTGTGAGTGCTGGATGATGGGTGTGTGTGTGCTGGATGATGGGTGTATGAGTGCTGGATGATGGGTGTGTGAGTGCTGGATGATGGGTGTGTGTGTGAGTGCTGGATGATGGGTGTGTGTGTGAGTGCTGGATGATGTGTGGGGGGGGGGGAGCATTTTTTTTTAAACTTTATGTGTATGTATATTTGTTTATTTTATTCCCCCCTCCCTGCTTCTTACCTTGTCAGGGAGGGGGGAGATAGCCTGGTGGTCCGGTGGAGGGAGCCAGCCGCTCGCTGCACAGAGGGGCCATCACACGCTGTGTTCCCTCTCCAGCTCTAACTCTCGCGAGACTCGCCTGTGCGGAGCGTTGCCATGGTAACAGCCGCGGGTCTCGCGAGATTTATAGCTGGAGAGGGAACACAGCGTGTGCTGGCCCCTCTGTGCAGGTAGCAGGGCCGGTCCTGCAGGACAGGTAACGGGAACGGCGTTCCTGCTTTGGAAAAAGTGCAGGAACGCCGTTCCCATGCGTTCCTGCAGGACTCGAGCCCTGGTATGTGATCTATAACAGTGCTGGGTTCAAACAAAGCGAGTCCGGGTGGTACTCCACCCGGTCGCGGCCTGGGTTAGGGGCTTTTAAACGACAATACGAGAATAGATTACAAGGGGACAAGTAATTTAAGTAGAACTATAGAACCTGTACTTCCAGTCCATTCGGTTTTCACCGATCTTGCTATGATCTGGTAGTTCCTTCATGTTGGAGAGGTTCTGCGGTCTGTGGGTGTGCGCTGAGTTTTCGTTGTTCGTTCCGAATCTTTGGTGAGAGGTTTTGGTGCCGTTGTCTGTAGTGGTCCTTTAGGACTGCTGGCCTGCAACGGAATATTCCATTCCTGGAGGATCCTCTTTCCATCGTCTGGGCTAAGTATTGGTTTGTCCACACTATTCCGTTTGATTAATAACTTTGTTGGGGAACCCCACTTGTAGGGTACATTTGCCGCTCGTAGTGCTGCAGTGATGGGCGCAAATGTGCGACGTGCAAGCATGGTTGTTGATGAGAGGTCTATGAAAAGTTTAATGTCAGTGTAGGATTCCGGCCAATGACCTGCCATTCTGGCAGCTTGCATGATGCGGTTCTTGATTGGGTTGTAGTGGACCCTTGTGATGGTGTCTCTTGTTGTGTCAGATGGGAGATGTTTGGGTTTGGGGAGATGGTGTGTCCTTTCCAGGATCAATTCTGTATCCGTCAGCGAGGGGATAAGCATCTTAAATAGATCTTGCACATAACAGGTTAATCCTGTCTGTGTAACAGATTCTGGGATACCTCTTATGCGTATGTTATTCCTTCGGCTTCTGTCCTCTTGATCTGCAACTTTCCCTTCTAGTGCTTTTATTTTTTGTGTTAGGGATGCGTAGGCCTCTGCCATGGAGTTGTGTGCATCAATTAATTCCTCTGTGCGCTCTTCCAGGCGCGCAGTGCGTTCCCCTATGCTGTTGATGTCTGACCTGATGTCTGCTGCCATTTGCTGCAGGTCTGCTTTGAATGATGCTTTTAGTTCTTGCATGATTGATCTTATAAAGGAGTTTGTCGCCGGGCTGTCCTGGCTGTGTCTACTATCCCCTGCTTCAGAGTCGCATGTTGGGGATTTGGGCCTATCGGCGCCATCTTGCTCACCATGCTCCATAACTTGATTCCTCTACAGGTGGGCATGCATAGTTTTTGTTTCATTTTTTTTTGCGGTTTCGTCACCATCGGGTGGGAGATTAGTTCCCCTTATTATTGCTATGTTTGGCCGGTATTTCGTCGGTTACTCCACGCTGTGGTAGCTGCGGTACCGGAGGAGCTCCGGTCTCACACGTCCGCTCACATGCGCGGTCAGGACACGCCCCCCTGTTGCCATGTTTTTATTGAACACACCATGTAAACATTCACAGTGCAGGTGGAAAAAGTATGTGAACCCTTGGATTTAATAACTGGTTGAACCTTCTTTGGCAGTAATAACTTCAACCAAATGTTTCCTGTAGTTGCAGATCAGACGTGCACAACGGTCAGGAGTAATTCTTGACCATTCCTCTTTACAGAACTGTTTCAGTTCAGCAATATTCTTGGGATGTCTGGTGTGAATCGCTTTCTTGAGATCATGCCACAGCCAGTGGCGTACACATGACCCATGGGGCCCCGGTGCAATTATTGATCCGTGGGCCCCCCCCCCCTGCGCGCGGGCCGGGTCGCAACACATGGCGGTGGGCACCTGGTCGCAGGGGTTACAGGGCTGCGACCCCTGCGACCGCGGTATGTATGCCAGTGCATGCAGATGCACACACACTTAAAGGACCACTACAGACACCCAGATCACATCAGCTCAATGAAGTTGTCTGGGTGTCAGGTCCCTCTAGTTTTAACCCTGCAGCTGAAAACATAGCAGTTTCAGAGAAACTGCTATGTTTCACTGAGGGTTAATCCAGCCTCTAGTGGCTGTCTCACTGACAACCGCTACAGGAGCACACTGAACGTCCATAGTAAAGCATTGAGTAATGCTTTCCCATGGGCGGTTTGAATGCGTGCGCGGTCGCATTCGGAGCTGAGGGATACCCAGCGCCAAGGGAGTCCGGCGCTGGAGAAAGGTAAGTGCTGAAGACACACACACTCTCACTTACAGACGCATACACACTAGCTAACAGACACACACATTTACTGACAGAGACACACTCACTTACAAAACATACAAAACATACACTCATTGACAAACACACATTCACTAACAGACATCAAACAGACTCACTAACACACACACACACACAGTAACACACTCACACAAACACTCACACTAACACTCACACTAACACTCACTCTAACACTCACACTAACACTCTCACACACACACTCTAACACTCACACTAACACTCACACTAACACTCACACTAACACTCACTCTAACACTAACACTCACACATGTTGTGTTTTTTTAAATGTAATCCCCCCAGCCGCCTTACCTTTCAGAGTGCTGGGGGGATTCCCTGGGCTGGCTGGCTGGCGGGCTGTCTGGCTGGCGCGCGAGGGAGCTTCCTCTTCAGCTCCCTCGCGCGCCGCGTAGGGATGACGGCGCCGGAAGATGACGTCATCTTCCAGCTCCGGTATCAGTGCGGTGCGTGAGGGAGCTGAAGAGGAAGCACTGAGTGCTCCCTCGCGCGCCCGCCTGCCCGACCGGCCACCCGCCTTCCGGGTGACACCAAGGCCAGCCTCGGGGGGTCCTGGGGTGGTCGGCTCCTGGGCCCCCCAGGAGAAGAGGCTGGCCCAGTGGGTACACACCGGGTCGCAGGGGCGGCCGGGCCCCCTGGTGGGCCGGGCCCGGTTGCAGCCGCGACCCCTGCGATCCTGGTATGTACGCCACTGGCCACAACATCTCAATCAGGTTAAGGTCAGGACTCTGACTGGGCCACTTCAGAAGGCGTATTTTCTTCTGTTTAAGCCATTTTGTTGTTGATTTATTTCTATGCTTTAGGTCATTGTCCTGTTGCAACACCCATCTTCTGTTGAGCTTCAGCTGGTAGACAGATGGCCTTAAGTTCTCTTGCAAAATGTCTTGATAAACTTGGGAATTCATTTTTCCTTCGATGATAGCAATCCGTCCAGGTCCTAACGCAGCAAAGCAGCCCCAAACCATGATGCTCCCACCACCATACTTCACAGTTGGGATGAGGTTTTGATGTTGGTGTGCTGTGCCTCTTTTTCGCCACACATAGTGTTGTGTGTTTTTTCTTCCAAACAACTCAACTTTGGTTTCATCTGTCCACAGAATATTTTGCCAGTACTGCTGTGGAACATCCAGGTGCTCATTTGCAAACTGTGAACATGCAGCAATGTTTTGTTTGGACAGCAGTGACTTCCTCTGTGGTATCCTCCCATGAAATACATTCTTGTTTAGTGTTTTACGTATTGTAGATTCGCTAACAGGGATGTTAGCATTTACCAGTGACTTTTGTAAGTCTTTAGCTGACACTCTAGGATTCTTCTTCACCTCATTGAGCAGTCTGCGCTGTGCTCTTGCAGTCATCTTTACAGGACGGCCACTCCTAAGGAGAGTAGCAGCAGTGCTGAACTTTCTCCATTTATAGACAATTTGTCTTACCGTGGACTGATGAACAGCAAGGCATTTGGAGATACTTTTATAACCCTTTCCAGCTTTATACAAGTCAACAATTCTTAATTGTAGGTCTTCTGAGAGCTCTTTTGTGTGAGGCATCATTCATATCAGGCAATACTTCTTGTGAAATGCAAACCCAGAACTGGTATGTGTTTTTTATAGGGCAGGGCAGCTGTAACCAACACCTCCAATCTCATCTTATTGATTAGACTCCAGTTGGCTGACATCTCACTCCAATTAGCTCTTGGAGATGTCATTAGTCTAGGGGTTCACATTCTTTTTCCACCTGTACTGTGAATGTTTACATGGTGTGTTCAATAAAAACATGGCAACATTTCATTCTTTGTGTGTTATTAGTTTAAGCAGACTGTGATTGTCTATTGTTGTGACTTAGATGATGATCAGATCACATTTTATGACCAATTTGTGCAGAAATCCATATCATTGCAAAGGGTTCACATACTTTTTCTTGAAACTGTATATATATATACATATATATATATATTATTTTTTAATTTATTTTTTATTATTTTTTTAATTTTATTTTTTAACGTATTTACATATATATTTATTGTATATTATATATAAATATATATAATTATAATGATATATATTTAATCAATATAATTCTGTGTATTTTGATATTAATAAATATATATAATTATATATATTATATATAATATATATAATTATATATAATTGTATATATTAATATTAAAATACACTTAAACAGTGTATGTGTATTTATGTATCTCCATCTTTCACTATTAGCTTTTATTTTAATAACATGTTCATCATTTGTTAATTTAAATCTTTATTCATTTCTACCTTCACTTTACTTTATTATATTAATATTCAATTTCTATCTCTAACACTACTTATCACTCACCCATGCACCCAGACAAACACAGAAAAAATTCCTCTTTCTCCTTTTCTTTTGTTGTTCCCCTACCTCATTTTACTTTCCCTTTTTACATTTTAAACTGTTTTAAACTTTTATTATTTTTTTTACAGGCAGCAGAGGGAGTACCTGTCATTACAGGAACTACCCCTGCTAGCATTGCTGTGGATGGCTATGCCGTCCATGTGATCGTGAGGTCCTTGCAAGGACCTCGCGATCACATGGCCCAGGAGGGCCGGATTGTCATACGGGGGACTCCCTGGGATGCCAGGTAAGTCCCCCCACCGCGATCGCCGGCGTGGGATCACCGGCGACCGGGTAAGTAAACAGGACAGCGGGGACGTGCTATGCTGCCCCCGGCGTTTAGAGCCAGGTCCCCAAGGACGGCATAGCACGCCTGCCGTCCATAAGGGGTAATTCTGTAATAGGTTTCAGCACTGTAGGCTCCTCCCCCCCTTTCTTTAGAACAGCTAGGCATGTCAAAAAATGGGACATATTTAAAATCTGTCTTCTTTCAACAGATTTTGCACAGGACTAGTCCTCTTTAAGAAAGAACTTAAGAGGCCTACCATTGAAATGCAATTTGGGTAGCAGAGTCAACTGCCTCAAGAAGAGGTATGCTCTTGGCTTTTCTATTCAAGGGTCATCATTGGCTCATAGCACCAGGGGGACAAGTTTACAGTGTCCACAGCTAAGACAAGCAAGAGGTCATCTTGACAGTAGCACAGCAACAACACCTACTTGCCCCTGGTTATAATGTTGTCTTTGTTTTCTCTCCCTTAATAGCCCCAGTGTCTGCCTGAGGTCGGATTAAGCAAAATAATTAACAAATGATAATTATAGTACTGTGTTGCCTGTCAATAATAATTTCAAAATTGCATAGAGTACATTCAGCTGACCAATGAACACTAGGAACCTGTGTCCTTTTAGGATGCCAAATCTCCCTGCGTCATTTCCAAAATATGCCTGCCTGCCTCTTCCCTGTCAGTATTGCCTGTGTACCATTTGGTGTCTGAGGAATGATGCAGGCCAATTAAAGAATTCCCAACGCTATATAAGCACTCCCTCTTGTCCTCACCTTTGTCCTGTTGTGTTTTCCCTCGTGGTGAATCCAACAATGCATTTATATTCCTGTATCTGATTCCTGTTTTTTGACATTTGGCTTGTATTTGACTATCCTTTCTGTAATACCTGTCCTTGGCTCATATACTCGAAATTGTTGTATTTTACTGTCCCAGACCTTGGTTTGCTCTTGACCATTTTACCTTTTCTATTAGTGTTAAGCCACTCAAAGGTCTGGTAATGCGTCTATATTCATTCTTTGTTTTTCGTTTATCTTGGTTCTGTGTCTAGGACCTGATGGTATTGTGACATTATGACAGGGCCATGGACCCTGCAAGCAGTGGCATACACACAATCCATGGGGCCCCGGTGAGAAAATTGATCTGTGGGCCCCCCCTCTGCCCGGTGCTTACTCTGCACGGGCCTGGGCCGCTACACATGGCGGCGGGCACCTGGTCGCAGGGCTGTGACCCCTGTGACCGCGGTATGCATACCAGTGCATGCAGATACACATACACTTAAAGGACCACTATAGGCATTCAGATGCCAGGTCTCTCTAGTTTTAACCCTGCAGCTGAAAACATAGCAGTTTTAGAGAAACTGCTATGTTTCACTGAGGGTTAATCCAGCCTCTAGAAGCTGTCTCACTGACAGCTGCTACAGGCGCTTCCACTTGAAGTAATGCTTTCCTATGGGCGGTTTGAATGTGCGCGCGGCTCTTGCCGCGCATGCGTATTCGGAGCTGAGAGGGGTTGAGAGATCCCCAGCACCAAGGGAGCCCGGCGCTGGAGAAAGGTAAGTGCTGAAGGGGTTTTAACCACACACACACACTTTCACGAACAGACGCATACACACTAGCTAACAGACACACACATTTACTGACAGACACATACTCAGTGACAGACACACATACACACTCACTTACAAAACATACACTCTCACTGACAAACACACACTCACTAACAGACACCCACTAACCGACACACACTCAATAACAGACACACACAAACTAACTAACACACAGTAACACTCACTAACACACTTACTGACACTCACTAGCAGACACACACAAACTAACACACTCACACACATACACACTCACTTTTTTTTATTTATTTAATCCCCCAGCCTCCCTACCTTTTGGGGTGCTGAGAGGATTCCTGCTTTCCCTGGGGTCCTGCAGACGGCGAGGTAGCACTGAACGCTCTCTGCCCAGCTCTCGCGTGGCAGTTACTGATGCTGGAGCCGGAATTACTTCATATTCCGGCTCCAGCACCAGTGCGGTGTGCGTGAGGGAGCTGGGCAGAGAGCGCTCATGGGAGAATGCTCCCTCGCACGCGCGCCATGTAACGCCACTGCCAGCCTCAAGGGGGCCCTGAGGTGGCCTGCTCCTGAGCCCCCCAGGAGAAGAAGCTGGCAAAATGTGGCCACACTGGTGTACATACCAGGTCACAGGCGGTATTTATGCCAGTGCCTGCAGGCTTAGGTCAGCAGATAGCCTCATGTGAGATTAAGGTAGAGGAACTAGATCATAGTATGGATCAATTCAGGCTCTGCAGACATTGCTTGCCAGAATCACATGTCTGCAGACAGACTGATGTTGCTGGAGCCTCCCTTGTACAACCTGTAGTGTAGGGTCCCTCTGTTCACCTCACTCCTCCACAAAGGTATGGAGTCGATCCTCTTGAATTCAGAGGATTTTTGAATCAAGTGAACATGTCCTTCAGAATGTCCCCTGGATTCATTCAATCAGATAGAGCCAAGATTGAGTATATTAGGAATTTGAGTTAAGAATGGCCACTCTAAGGTCTGAAAATATGCATCGATTTGTTCACCATTTATTTTGGTGTGGTCAAAGCTCCGTGTGCAGAGCTGGTTGGTGTTTTGATACCCTGACTGTGTGGGATAGTTATGGGTATTTCTGTTTTTTTTTTAAATTCTTTATTTTTCTTGTGCATGTATAGACAGTTAACATTTTCTTGCGGTGCCACAACAGCATTGGCAAGCTAATTAGAGAAAATTGGTTTGACATGGCATGCGATTTGACAGCACATTTTCTAATAATATTAGGCTAAAGCTGGAAAAGTTGTGTCACAAGATGAGGTACAATTTTAAACTAGAAAAAACATCAGCATTGAGTGAGTATGATTGGTATGTGAGGTACAGTTCTCAATGCAATATAATTAAATGAAAGGTAAACTATTAAGCATAGGTTAGAACACATAAGGTTGGGGCTGGTTAGGGGCTGTCCCCTGTGTGTAGTGTTACCTAGAGGGTCTGATGCTAGGTGTCCTCCGGACCCCTTCTTTGCATTTCGACGTTTATTCCCAGGGTTAGGTTAGGTGTCTGTTTATGCAGGTCTGTGTGCCTGGGTAGATAAGTGTTTCTCCACGGTGAGCGGGCAGCTTAGATAGGTAAGAGCCCTAGATTAAGCTTTCGTTTAAGTGAGTTCGCCTGCGCTATTATGGGTGTCCCCTCCACCTGTGCCAGCGCTGGTCGCCCTGTTAGTGTGGGTGAAGCATCCGTCAGGTTAAATCATTCTTAATATAAAAATAAAAAACATAAGTTAGCTTGCTATCCAGCTCGTCGGGTGCAGCGTGTGTCTTATGTACGTTACTGACCTAATGCTCTTTAGTTATAAAGGGTCTGAGGTGAGGGGGCTCTACTGCTGGGGGTAAGGAGGGTCATGACAGTGTGAGGGCTATACCTGTTAATAGGCATCTAGTGCCCAGCTTAATATGTCGTAAGAAATCTGTCCAAACGAGGAACATAAAATGTAAAACAGTAACGAGAGGCAATTAAGGAATCATCCCAATCATGATCAGTCCCGGTCAGAGAGCCGATCTGCTGTGGGTCTTCGTGGGGTGAATGGAGTGACCCTGCTTGGGTCTCAGTTGTGCGAGTGTCTGTTTGTGGGTTGCGGCTGTGGCTGTGTTAGATAGTCCTGTGGGAGTCCTTAGGAGTGCGGCTGCATCTCGCAGGTCCTGGAGAGGGTAAGTAGTCTCTCCATGTGTCACTTGGAGCGTGCGGAGCAAGCGCCAGCGGTATCCAATGTTGCGCTGTTGGAGTAATAAGGTGAGGAGCTTGAGTGACCGCCGCCAGGCCATTGTGCTGCCTGATAGGTCACTGTAGAATTCTAAGGCCATATTTTCGAAGCATTGGTTTGGTTTACCCCTGAGTGCCTTCAGGACTCCCCTCTTGTCTGCTCCGTTCCGGAATTGAATGATCAGGTCACTTGATGCGGTTGCTGGGGCCGGTTTAGGGACACGAAAAAGTCCGTCCAGGACGTTGCTTTGGCCTGTTTGGTGGCAGAAAGTCTCCCATCATTCTCCTTTTTAAGTCTGATTCTCCTTTTTAGGCCTGATTCTGCGGTTGGAGGTCCTGTACCACCTGCTCCAGCGCCTGTATCAGCTGGGAGTCCTGGTGAGCAGTTAATTCTATTGTTCCGATGCAGTCTGTCAGGCCCTGCAGACACCCTCGTATTGTGGCAATGTCAGCTTGTAGGGTGGTTTGTAGTTCCGCAAGGAGCCCCTTCAGGACCGAGATTGTGACTGGGAATGTGTCCAGTTCTGTCTGTTTTGGCAGGGTTTTTGCCGGTGTGTGCAAGAAAGTCACATCCTCCTCTGAGGCCAGGTCATCCGAGAGATCGGAACAGCTGCCTGACAATGCGGCCATCTTGGGCCCGCACGTGCCATGTGCCTGGCGCCATAATTCTGCGTATTTCTGTTTTATGCTCAGCTTTGTGTGTTGTATCTCTGTATGGTTATCTCTGTAGTCTACCCAACTCTGTGTATTTTATGGGTATCTTTGTGTTGTGCCCAGCTCTGTGTTTCATATCTTCATATTATACTCAGCTCCATTTATTATATTAGTATCTCCTTATTATACTAGTTTTTTTGTATTGTACTGCATATGGTGTAGGTATCTATAAATTGCATGGTCACAAATTCTGCCATTGTTCTGCTGACTGGACACCCTCTTGATACACCTATGGTCTCCTGGGCATCCTCTGTACTTTCTGATATCAGTCTGGCCATAAAAACTGCTACGGCTCTGCCTCCTTGTATTGCTCATGTAATATCTGCAAATCACATGTTTCTAGCATGATGATGCCATCGGCTCAACACAGCATATCTGCATTCCCACTGTAGAATTATGATGCAGGCCAACTGGAGAGTTTCTGTTTCTCTTGATTTGTTTGTTGATTATGTTGTGGTGTCCATTTTGGTTATCGGAGAACGTGCTGTTTATACATTTGATTTCTGGCTTATTGATCACTGCTTGTCTCTGTAGGTTAAGATCTTTCTGAATTCTGTTTTCCTGACCATTGTTTTTTTTATTTTTTTTATTCTGTGTACCTCTATAATCCTTGACTTTTGGCTTGTATCTTGACATTGCTCATTCTCTGTATTTTGTATGTTAAGCCTTGACACTCTAAGGTTTGGTAATAATTATTTGTCTATTTTCCTTGTCCCGTGTGACTATTCTGCTTGTTGGGTGATGTCCTTTCCAGACCTCACTTTGAGTGATGGATGGACATCTCTGTATTATACCTAGCTCTGAGTATTGTATGGGTAACCTTGTAATGTATTGGGTTCTGTATATAATATGTGGACTACAATTAGGGGTTTAGTGCATGTGGTCAGATTCCACAGATCATAAGATGGAGGCTACAAAGTTAAGGTGGAATTCATATCCTGTGTGATGAATCTGGCACCTCATTATCATAAAGCTTCGCCAGCCGTCACTTCTGGTAATTTAGTTAAGTCAGTCTTAAAATGTGACATCTGTATTTGCTGCTGGATGATGTACTATAGCCTCTGTGTTTATTAATTTGTAATGCAAAAATATAATTAAATATCTCTCTTCAGTTAATCTCTTCACAAAGTAATATTAAGTATTATTTGATCAGATAAGCTGTCCTTTGATGCAGGTAATCCAGAAATAGTTTTCACTCATGAATCCTGACATCATGCTCCAGACATCTTAGAAATGCACCCTGGGGCCATTTCAGACCTTGAAATTGTGAATGGTCTTACTGAACAAGTGGCCCTTATTTATTTATTTATAAAATATTTTACCAGGAAAGATACATTGAGATTTCTCTCATTTTCAAGTATGTCCTGGGTCCACAAATCATTGCATTGTTACAATAAGGGTACAATAAAATTCAAAAACAATATTAATACACAATAAATACAAAATTTAACATAGAACAGGCAGGAAATATATAATCAACCATGACAGGTGCATTCTGTTTTGAGGTATGTAGAGAGGGATCTCTTAAAGGACTTTAGGCTTAGGGAAGATTTTAAATTGTGCGGGAGGTCGTTCCACAATTGCAGTGCTCTGTAGGAGAAGGAGGATCGGGCTGCTTACTTTTTGTATTGAGGTAGACTAAGTAAAGTGTTGGTACTGGATCGGAGGTTATAGGAAGTGGGAATAGCTGAGGAAAACATTGTGTTCAGGTAGGGTGGGAGTTTCCCAGAAAAGCTCTTAAACACAAGGCTAGAAAGATGAGGAGTGCGTATGGATTCCAGCGACAGCCAGTTTAGTTATTTTAGCATGTCACAATGGTGAGTCCTGTAATTACATTGTAGCACAAATCGGCAGAACGAGTTATACAATGTGTTGAGTTTATTAATGTGGGATTGCGATGCAGATGCATATACTACATCCCCATAATCAATGATAGGCATCAGCATTTGCAGTACAATCTTTTCCTTTACTGTAGGGCTAAGGCAGGATTTGTTTCTGTACAGGGCACCTAGTTTTGGATAAAGTTTAGATGCAAGCTTTTCTATGTGCAGGCCAAAAGATAGATTGGGGTCTAACATCATACCCAAGTATTTGAAAGAGTGGACTGTGGTCAATGTGCCATTTAAATTTGTTTTGATGGATAGGTGGGAATTGTATAATTTGTGTAATTTAGGTACTGTTCCAAAGATCATTGTGACAGTTTTGTCAGTGTTCAGGAAGAGTTTGTTTTTTGTGATCCACTTTTCTACCTCTATAAACTGGTCTTGGAGCACAGCCTCAAGCTGCGGTAGATTGGAATTGCTTGCATAGATTACTGTGTCATCTGTGTACATGTGTACATTTGAGAATTTGCAGACATTAGGCAGATCATTTATAAATAATGTAAATAGTAGGGAGCCGAGAATGGAACTTTGGGGAACACCACATGTGACTGGGAGGGGGAGGGAGTCGCTGTCAGAAATGGACACATATTGCGAGCGATCCGATACATACGATCGAAACCAGTTTGGCGAACGATCACTAATACCTACGTTTTTGAGTTTGTGCAGTAGAATGTCGTGGTCTACTGTGTCAAAGGCCTTAGCAAAATCAAGGAAAATAGCTCCAGTTAGGTCTCCTTGTTCCATGCCAGTTTGGATGTCATTGCAAACTTTTAAGAGGGCAGTTGTAGTGGAGTGATTCCGGCAAAAGCCCGATTGATCAGGGGTCAGATAGTTTGATTGTTGGTAGTACTCACTTATGGACACATTTTTCTAAGATTTTTGACAATACTGGGAGCAATGATATTGGGCGATAGTTAGAAACCAAAGTAGTGTCACCACTTTTATGGATAGGCACTACTCCTTCCAACCAAAGAGGACCTAAAGGGCACTATAGGTACCCAGAGCACTGTAGCTCATTGAAGTGTTCATGGTGCATAGTCCCAGGTCCCTTAACCCTGCAAGGTGATTATTGTAGCTTTTAATAAACTGCAATAACTACCTTTGGGGGTTAACTCCACCTCTAGCAGCTTTCTACCAGACAGTCATTAGAGGCGACTTTTGGTCTCTATGCATGAGGACATCCAGGGTCACCCGAAACCCCATAGGAATGCATTTTATAGTGCTGAGGGACATCTGTGTTGGACTCAGGTAAGTGACATAAAGTTTTTTTTAACCCTTTCTGCAACCCTGGGGGGGGGGGGAGTGGGAGGTGGACCATTAACATGACATAGGGGGCACTATAGGGAGCTAAGAAAAAAACTCCCTTCAAAGGAATGTGTGATGGACCACCTGCACCCCGACCGGGTACCTCCGTCAATCGCTGCTTCCTAGTACTGATGAGTACCATAAGCACTGCACTGGAACACCATATCCACCGTAAACCCCATGAACTGCCGCAGCTTGCTTGGGGTCTCAGCTTCCAGTGGGTAGGCCTCCCTTAGTGCCAAGAGCATAGCAGGAACATCAGGAATGATTATACTCAGGGGAGTATATTGATTATAGCAATCACCAGAGTGTAGTTCTGTAATCCCCCAAACATGAGCCAAGACTTCGTGAAGGTGCAAGATGATCTGAGCTTTAATGGTTCAGGTTGGCTTTTATACAATTCTTCAGGCCAGAGGAACACCTCCTGGACCTGATGGGGCACAGGAACACATAGGACACAAACCAATCAGAACAAACATACAGTCTGTGACACTCCTATGTACAGCACACAATCCCTCCCCTCTGCTTGGGAGAAAATTGAGTAAAGTCCTGTAAGTAACTCTATTATCTCCAGGCAGAAAAAACACATTTTACAAAGTTCCCAGAAACATAACATATCCCATAAATCACATCCCCTGATAGCCCTGATCTGGGTGAGCAACATATTCAAAAATCACCCAGATCAGAGCAAGAGTTCAGAAAACTGTGCACATGGTCCCACTCCCAAAACAGTTCCAGAGAATTAGGGCTACCAGTCGGTCTCTCTGTCTGGAGTACAAAAGCAGTGGCGTCGCTAGGGGGGGGCCAGAGGGGGCCATGGCCCCCCTACATCATGCTGTGCCCCCCCCTTGTCCCCCACCAAATGCCAGCAACTTGCTGGCCATGGGCTTCAATTATATTCCCTTGGACTGTAACAGTGTGTGACAGCCCGAGGGAATGCAGGACTGAGGTGCTGGGGGCTGTCTGTGGCTGGATGGAGCACTGATTGGCTCCCCAGCACAGGCCCTGCCCCCAAATGAAGCCCCGCCTCCCACACATAAGCCCCGCCCCCACCATAAAGCAGCAGACCATGCTGCTGCAGAAGATGGCTGCCTGACCCCCAGCAACAGCCTCCAGTGACAGGTAGGCTGGGGGTGGGGTGTTCACACACTCTACACACACACTGCCCCCCATACACACACACTGCCCCCCATACTGCCCCCATACACACACATTGCCCCCATACACACACACTGCCCCCCATACACACACACTGCCCCCCATACACACATACTGCCCCCATACACACTGCCCCCCATACACACACACTGCCCCCCATACACACACACTGCCCCCATACACACACATTGCCCCCATGCACACATACTGCCCCCCCATACACCAACACTGCCCCCTGCCCCCCCATACAGCCCCCATACACACACTGCCCCCATACACACACAGCCCCCCATACACACACACTGCTCCCCATACACACACACTGCTCCCCATACACACACACTGCTCCCCCATACACACACACTGCTCCCCCATACACACATACTGCTCCCCCATACACACACACTCTACACACATACACTATCCCCATACACACTGTTGTGGAAATAAGGTCTACACATATTTCCTAGTTAAAGGAAAATGTCTATTTACTCATCTCACACTATGCTATAGAGTTAAGCACACATGTTTAATCAAAATGGCTGCTAGAAGCTTCTAACCCCTTCCTCCCCCTGCCCCTTTAAACACCGACTAACTACCTCGTGCAGCAAGATGGCGCCGGGAAACCGTGGGAGACCCTCATGGACCTGGTGACATGAAATATTGACATATTTTTAGCTAGTAAAATGTTTATTTACTTCATTTAGTTATACTTAATATTATTCAATAAATTACTAAACTGACCACTAGATGTCACTCAGGAGTACCCCACCCATCGACCAAACACTCTAATTTTCAAGATGGCGCTGGAATCCTGGGGGAGAACTCCATGACGACAGTAATGACATAAGAAGGCACACCCTGTAGGACGTGCTTTGAATAAAACACTTAACACTTGACCAATTATTGATGTATTATTCCATGTTATCTCTGACAATGCTTATGATGTAATTTTGCTTTAAAAGGGACCTGCCGTCCCCTCTGAATAAACTTTCCTCAAGTTATTCAACAACCTAGAACCTGTGTCTGGTGTGAATTACTTCAGGGAGCGTGCACGCATTGTTTCATTGATTTGGCCAGGGGCAGATACACAAAGAAATAATCAATACTTTAATTGATTTTTCCATTTCAATTGGCGCCATAACGTGGGGCCCCCGGATTTGCCGGTTCGGAGGGCCGGATACCAAGGACCAGAGCGGACCCCCAGAAAATGGGACAAGTGGAGCCTGATCACCTCCATAATACAGCCGTTGCCTGTGTTATTCTCCTGTTTTGTGTCGGTCTGTCTCCGAGTCCACTTCCGGCTTCCAGAAGGCTACTAGAGACAGGTATTTAGCTCATCCGGGGTACCTTTTTAAAGTGAACCTGTCGATTGTCTATCTGCCTCCTGTATTTGTTTGAATGTGTGTGACGGCCGGAGTGTGTGTTTTCCCCCTTTTTAAAAGACAATAGCTTGACTGCCTAGCGGGCAGGGGACGCATTACAGCCGGTGGGGCTGGGATTTTACAGCCGGTGGGGCTGGGATTTTACAGCCGGTGGGGCTGGGATTTTAAGTTAGCTTGACTGCCTAGCGGGCAGGGAACGCATTACAGCCGGTGGGGCTGGGATTTTACAGCCGGTGGGGCTGGGATTTTAAGTTAGCTTGACTGCCTAGCGGGCAGGGAACGCATTACAGCCGGTGGGGCTGGGATTTTACAGCCGGTGGGGCTGGGATTTTAAGTTAGCTTGACTGCCTAGCGGGCAGGGAACGCATTACAGCCGGTGGGGCTGGGATTTTAAGTTAGCTTGACTGCCTAGCGGGCAGGGAACGCATTACAGCCGGTGGGGCTGGGATTTTGTTTGTTTATTACTGTGCTCCCATTAGTACTTGTGTTATACTGGGACCAGCCTGGTGGGTGAAGGCTGAGGATTGCTATACTTCGATTATTTGGCACCGGTGTCAGTAACATGTACATGGCCATTTTACTCTCTGTCATTCTGTGGTTTTTTGTTTAATTGTTGTTACAGTGTGGGTACCCTTGGTGTGTGTGTGTGTGTATGTATATAGTGTGGCTAGTTCTGGATTCTGGGGTTTACACTCATCTCTATGTTTGTGATTTTTGCAAATGTCTTCTCGTTAGTGTAACCACTTTCATCTTTTCATTTGTCCTTTATCTCTCCTGTGTTTGTTGCCCAGAGCTGTGTTAGTCACCCACGCTCGCCCTCTCCGGTCTGTGGCCACCTCCCCCGGGTGCACAGACCATCGTGACTAGTCAGTCGAGCACTGTAGACTTTCCTACTTCTTCTTCCCTCTCACTTGGTCTCCTTTACTTAGCAGACCTCGCTTGGTCAAAAAGGGGCTAGTACATGCTAGACCAGCTAAGGGGTATTTGGCTTGTGATTTTGTTAAAGAGAGGGCAGGGGAAGAAGCTATGCTGAAAATGAAAAAGTTAGCAAAGATTTCTGGTTTCCAAACGTATAAATCTCTGTCCTTCTGTCTTGTTACTTTACGGAGCTCACATGGTTAATCTTCATGCCTGCAGTTTCTCTCTCTCCCCTTTTTGCACTGTCACACTTTCTCCCACCCCTACTCCCCGCTTGCCTACATTTCTGCATTTCGGAGCTACTGATAAGAGTTAGAGAGAAAATATTCTAATTGTGTAGTATTGTGTACATTGTTCCATACATAGACGTTGTCAGGCAGGTTATGGAGCTATAATTGTGTAATATTATTATTATTGTTGCCATTTGCATGGCGCCAACAGATTCCGTAGTGCTATATATATATTTTTAAATTAATTTTTGAGATAAGGTACTGAGGATTGTGGGAGTGACGAGCTCACAAGATTGCATTCAGTGTTGAATACGGGATTTAGGAAGGTGTAGCTTGTAGCTTGTTAAGGGGAATATGCGATGTTGTTATGTCTGTATAAGAGGAGGAAAGTGATTAATGGTTAGAGGATGTTAAGGGAAATTGGTTGAATTCCGTGAGTTTATCTTGCTTCATGTTAAAGTACATTTTTTCAATGGATAGCTTTATGGGCTGTTAAATGCATAATGTTCTCAACTGTCTTATTTAACCTGCCAGGTCTGTTCATAGTTTAATATTTCATTTTGCAGAACGGAATGTTGCTTCTCTGACTTATTTTATTAGTTATAATATGGTGTATTGTTGAAAGTACGTCAGCCACCACCCTAAAGATGGCGCCTAGTACAGAAGCAGGTTGACCCTGAAAGTCCCGTGACCTATCTACAGTCACGGTTGCTTCTAAAGTAACGTCACTTCCGCCCTTACCATGCCCACACCTCCTGTCTTCCTTTCCCACACCTATCATGGACGTCACCTCACTTCCTCCCTTGCTGTCATTTCCTTCCCCGCCCCTGTCATGGCTGCCTCCATCATGAGGCCTACCCCTATCATGCTCGTCCTATTTAGAGACATTACACTCTACATATTATGAACTGAAACGTTATATTAACTAAAACAATCATGCCATTTGTTTCCCTGTATCAGAGATGTGTCCGTGATATTTAAAAAAAAAAAAAAAAAGAGGTTGCTAAAGAGTCATTTGCACCTGTGGTGTGACCTACAAATGAGTTCTGTAGGGCACGAATATAAGAGCATTACAGCTAATTATCCTGATGATTATTCATTAATGCCTGTGTCTTGCAACAAGGGATATTGCAAAATAATGCAAGTTATTTTAAACATTGTATCTTTACTTAATAGAATCTTGCTAGTTAAAAATCGTATGTTTACAGTAACATCCTTTACGTTAAATGACATTCCTCCGCCTCCCTGTCCCCCGCCACCTTTACCTATGCTTGCCTCTCGTCCCCTCTCCACCTCGACTGACCCCTCCCCAGTGTTACCCACTCACCCGTCTCCATCCGCTGCCCCGCTCTCTGCCCTCTCGACCTTACTCACCCCACCGCCCCAGATCCTCCAGACCCTTGTCCTCCCGCTGATCCCGCTTCCCTTATGCCTCCGGACCTCTCTTCTACCTCGTTGTCCCCTCCCCTCCCGACTGATTTGCCGTCCCTAATCTCTGCCCTCACTGCCCTGACCCAGTCCCCGTTACCACCCATCCAACCCCTTCCCCAGTGGTACCCCCGTGCTCCTATGCAGTCCAGCCACCCTCCCACTTCTACCCACCGGTACCAAGGACCCGACCAGGCCCATTTAGATTTACTGCAATAGGTTACCGGCAAGCCTGTGTCAGCAACCCCTGCCATGACCCCTCCTTTTTGTCAGACACCGATGTCTCCTGTGTTGGGGTGGATGATACACCCCGCAGTAGCCCCCTCCCTACACTCCTGCATGTTGGTTCATACATACTCACGTTTTGTTGTTTCTTCTACTTGTCCCATTAACCTCTTGGGTGCTGATGTTCTTTCTCGGCTCCAGGGTCCAGTTAACTACACCCTTATCACAGACAGACACCACTGTACTCTGCTCACTCCCCATCTTGTTGAACCTAACTGACAATACAGGGAGTGCACGGGTCACACACGCCCCCAGTGCTCTGGATCGTATCCCCCAAGAACTTTGGTCCACCAGCCCGGATGATATTGGACGCTTACATGTACCCCCCGTCCTGGTCCAGCTCCTGCCTGGAGCACTTCCTCTTCGTAGACCTCAGTATCCTCTGAAGTCACCACAAGCTGAAACCATCACCAAACAAGTTGAGTCTCTGCTTGCCAAAGGTGCCCTCACCAAGTGCACATCTCCATGCAACACCCCACTTTTCCCTATTAAAAAGCGAATTGTTAAGGGCCAACCCGACCAGTACCGCATGGTACAGGACCTCCGTGCTGTTAATGAAGTAACCATAAAGGACACTGCTATTGTTCCAAACCCCCATACTCATCTGGATGTTATTCTACTTCAATATGTTGATGACCTCCTTCTCTGTGCTCCTAATTTGCTTATTGCAGAGCGTGACTCAGAAGATCTCCTATGTTTCCTCGCTGCTGCAGGTTGCAAGGCCTCAAAATCAAAGCTACAATGGTGCCGGCCCTCTGTGGTCTTCTTGGGACATTGCCTTTCCCATGGCACCAAACATCTAACCTCACAACGGGTGCAAGCTATCCTGCAACTCCCATTACCTGCAACTCATCACTCTCTTCATGCTTTCTTGGGACTCATCACATACTGCAGGTCCTGGATACCTGAAGCATCCAAACTCATGCAGCCACTCTATGGTGCCCTCAGGAGTGAGCCCTTTCATCTCACTGAAGAAACTATTAACTGTTTCCATACTCTGAAAAGAGCCATTGCTTCTGCACCTGCTTTGGGCCTACCCAACTACCAACTCTCTTTCAATTTGTTTGTCTCTGAGAAATCAGGACATGCTTCCGGAGTCCTTACTCAGAAACATGGGTCCAGACAACGGCCTATTGGCTATTTTTCCTGCATGCTTGACCCTGTTGCAAGGGGCAGCCCCTCTTGCCCCCGTGCTGTGTTTGCCGCCAGTGCCCTCTTGGACAAGACTAATGACTTTGTTCTTGGCCATCACCTCACAGTGTTGGCCCCTCATGACATTAATGCTATCCTGCAACAAGTTCAACCCAAGCACCTTTCCTCCCAACGCCACCTCCGCCTGCAAACCTCCTTGCTTTTACCTGACAATGTGAAACTCCAGAGATGCCTTACCCTGAATCCAGCCACTCTTCTGCCACTTCCCAAGGGGGGAATTGTGTACCACTGGTATAGCCTGGATATCAACCCAGAAGTTCTAGCAGATCTGCAACTACCTGCACTTGCACCTCCACATGATGAACAATCAGTGGCCCTACTCCACTGTGGTATAGCCTGGATATCAACCCAGAAGTTCTAGCAGATCTGCAACTACCTGCACTTGCACCTCCACATGATGAACAATCAGTGGCCCTACTCCACTGTACTTTGTGGGTTAGGGATGAAACAGGCCCTGATATGAACTATGAGGCAGAAGTATTCCAACTCAAAGAAATCCAAATTACCCTGACTGACTTGTTTTGGGACCTCACAGGTACCATGCTCATCTTAGTCCACCTCCCAGAGAGTGTGACACATCTCTATCACCATTGGGAAACATCTATCCCACACATATCTCTCACCAGACCTCCCGACATCTCGTGGAAAGACCTAGGCCCGATGGCCAAGACCTGGAGTCAAATGAACCAAGAACAACTGACTTCTATGGGGACCAGCAAAAAGACTATTAACTACTGTACAGCAGGGTACCCTAGGTACCACACAGACGTCTGTGAGGACCCACTCATCATAGACTGTGTCCCTGATATTTCCCCACTTAGCTGATCAGGCCGCTAAGGAAGCAGCACGACAAGGATGGGAAGTGGACAGAAGAGTGGCCACAGATGCAGTACCCATCTACACTATGCAAACACTGCCTACGGATCTTAGGTTTCTGAAGGAACAACGAGCTGCTGCTACTCCCCAGGAGAAACAAAGTTGGAAGAACAAAGGAGCTGTACTCCGTGATGATGTTTACACTATCAATCTCAAGTTTTGCCTACCCAGAAATATGTATCCAGCGGTGGTCCAATGGGCCCATGGGCCAGCCCACCTGTCAAAACATCTGATGAACTCATTGATTGACAAGTATTTTGAAGCACCAGGCATCACTACCTTAACACAGAATTACTGTAAATCTTGTACTATATGTGCTAAATGCAATCCTGGAAAGATTATAAAGACTGCACCTAATCATCTAGCTAAACCACAATACCCCTTCCAGAGGATCCAGATTGATCACATTCAGATGCCAAAGAGTGGACGTTATGAATATGCATTGGTCATAGTGGACATGTTTTCAGGATGGCCAGAGGCCTTCCCAGTGACTAATCTCACCGCGAGGACTACAGCCAAGTATCTCTTGACAGAAATTGTTTGCCGCTATGGAGTTCCAGAAGAAATTGAAAGTGACCAAGGGACCTCCTTCACTGCCTCACTAACACGGGAAGTCTGGCCAGCACTGGGGGTGACCCTTGCATTCCACACACCATATCACCCACAGAGTAGTGGTAAGGTAGAGCGCATGAATGGCACTTTGAAAGCCAGAATGCTTAAAATGTCACAAGAAACTAACATGCCCTGGCCCGAGAGTCTCCCATTAGCGTTGTTTAGTGTAAGGTACACTCCTAGGGGAAAATATAGCCTATAACCTTATGAGATTTTGTTTGGTACAGCACCCAGGTTAGGTTGTTACTTTCCCCAACAGCTTCAGATTCAGTCAGATGCTATGGTAGACTATGTGACTGCCCTCTCACATGCCTTGACCAAAATACATGCCCAAGTGTTTTCTTCTATTCCAGATCCTGAGTCAAATACAGGTACACACAAGCTGCTTCCTGGTGATTGGGTTATGGTCAAGAAGTTTCTCAGGAAACACACCCTAGAACCAAGATTTGATGGCCCATATCAAGTGCTCCTGATTACAGCAACGTCAGTTAAACTAGCCGGGAAGAGTTCTTATACACGCCTCACATTGCAAAAAAGTGCCTGCTCCAGAAGAGGCTAATCTTGCTGAAATATGAATTTATTATGTGTCTTGTGTTTTCTTATGCTGCTACACTTTACCTGGGCCCAACAAGTGGCCATAACCAAAGATAATCATGTTTACACTTTTCTGGTACAATTCCTCTAACACAGATGTAGCTACATACACCTTTGATTACTGTGACATAGTTGTTTGCACCTTTTCCACAAACACAATATGCAGCCATATACAAAGACATACCTAGCAAAAAGGCTCACCTCACCAGACTGGGTAGGAACCACTCACATGACTATTAACACGTTAAAACCACATATTAAGACTCTACATGACATGGTAGCTATAGCCAATCCCACCTTTGAAGACACTATGACAGTAGAGACTGGGTATTCAGACACTAATTTGTGGCTAGAATGGATGAGATATAACGCCAACTCACATAATAAGACTAATTGTTATGTATGTGGAGGAGCCAGGCCCCATCTGGGCACAGTACCTCTAAGCCTACCTCCTGAAGTAGAATTATGTGTTCTGAGTCTTTATGCACAATCCACCACCAACTCCTCAACATGTGAATCATGGAAAAGGGTTTACCCAATCACTCATGGATATGTCAAGCCACCTGATGGAGTCACCGTGTATCCAGGTAATTACACATGTTATGCTATACCTAAGAATACTGGTGTGTATCTGGGCAGATTCCCATCTGGATATTGCTCAACCTACCATAGCCCACCTGTGTCACTGCTAATAAATCATGCAAAGACCATTGGAGATATCTATTGGTTATGTGGTGACAGACAATTGAGGTCCCAATTAGCTGAGCAATGGTGGGGGGAGTGTGCCCTAACCAAAGTCATAATGCCTATCCACATTATTCCAGATGGTAGTTATAACACGTTAACCCTTACACATGTACACTCTAGAACCAAACGAGGGGCTCCTATCCGAGGGAGCTTTGACCCCCATGTGTATATTGATGCCATAGGTGTGCCAAGGGGGGTGCCTAAAGAATACAAAGCAAGAGATGAAGTGGCTGCAGGATTTGAATCCCTAATTCCAATGATAACTTCTAACAAAAATGTCAATTGGATTAACTACATTTACTATAATCAACAGCGCTTTGTCAACTACACTAGGGATGCCCTACAGGGCCAGGCAGAGCAATTACAAGCCACTACCCAAATGACATTTCAGAACAGAATGGCCCTAGATATGATTTTAGCTGAGAAAGGGGGTGTATGTAAAATCCTCCCTGAGACCATGACATGTTGCACATACATTCCAGACAACACTGGGCCCAATGGTAAGGTGACTATGGCCATAGAGAAGCTAGATAGTCTTGCAGACGAGCTAAAGAAAAATTCAGGAGTCACTGACACTTGGGACAGATGGTTTGGATGGATGAATGGTTGGCAAAGGACCCTCTTCCAGGTAGGGACAGCTGTTCTTATAATGATCATCATTTTCTTATTTCTAACCTGTTGCGTACTCCCTTGCATACAGAAGTACTTACAAAAAGCAGTAGATAAGACTATAGTTGACGTGACCCCTACTTTCCTACATCAGGACGTCACAGACCTCGAAGATGACAAGATGACACACCACATACACCCCTTCAAGCACATCAGTTCAAACAGACAACTGCCTTTCTATAGGGATAGAGTAGGGAAAGTGTCTGTCTTGACAGGTGAGTCTCACATGTGGAGATGTAGTGGGCTAGCCACTGCGGGATACCCGCGGAGTGAAGTGTTCGATGCTTGTCAAGACAGATAGGTTGCGGGCAACTAGGGACATATTAGGGACAGCAGCAGTTGTTATGGTAAATAGCCATTTTAGGGGGGACTGTTGTGGAAATAAGGTCTACACATATTTCCTAGTTAAAGGAAAATGTCTATTTACTCATCTCACACTATGCTATAGAGTTAAGCACACATGTTTAATCAAAATGGCTGCTAGAAGCTTCTAACCCCTTCCTCCCCCTGCCCCTTTAAACACCGACTAACTACCTCGTGCAGCAAGATGACGCCGGGAAACCGTGGGAGACCCTCATGGACCTGGTGACATGAAATATTGACATATTTTTAGCTAGTAAAATGTTTATTTACTTCATTTAGTTATACTTAATATTATTCAATAAATTACTAAACTGACCACTAGATGTCACTCAGGAGTACCCCACCCATCGACCAAACACTCTAATTTTCAAGATGGCGCTGGAATCCTGGGGGAGAACTCCATGACGACAGTAATGACATAAGAAGGCACACCCTGTAGGACGTGCTTTGAATAAAACACTTAACACTTGACCAATTATTGATGTATTATTCCATGTTATCTCTGACAATGCTTATGATGTAATTTTGCTTTAAAAGGGACCTGCCGTCCCCTCTGAATAAACTTTCCTCAAGTTATTCAACAACCTAGAACCTGTGTCTGGTGTGAATTACTTCAGGGAGCGTGCACGCATTGTTTCATTGATTTGGCCAGGGGCAGATACACAAAGAAATAATCAATACTTTAATTGATTTTTCCATTTCACACACACACTGCTCCCCATACACTGCAGCCCCATACACACACATTGTAAACACTCACACACACACTGCAACTGTTACACACACATACTGTCCCACACGTACACTGCATCCCTGACATACACTGCCACCCTCACTCACACACTACAACCTTCAAACACACACACTCACTGCTCACACACTGTCCCCCTCACACACACACACTGAACCCCTTACACATTGCACCACTCACACACACCACTGCTACTATGCCCTACTACAGCCCCATTTTCCAGCAGACCTCAGGTAAGTTGTCAAACTGTTCTTAAACGGTTTGACTACTTACTCTGGCAGGGGGTCCCGGCACTATTGACACCATAACCACTACACTAAGCTGTAGTGGTTATTGTGTCTGGATTATTTCTTTAAATAATCTACAAGTGCCCCTCCCGAGATCAGGCTCTGGATCCGCCACTGCTCAGCAGTCTGTGTGTGTGTGTGTGTATGGACTCAGCAGTCTGTGTCTCAACAGTCTGTGTGTGTGTGTGTGTATGGACTCAGCAGTCTGTGTGTGTGTGCAGTCTGTGTGTGTGTGTGTGTGTATGGACTCAGCAGTCTGTGTGTGTGTGTGTGTGTGTGTATGGACTCAGCAGTCTGTGTGTGTGTGTGTGTGTGTGTATGGACTCAGCAGCATGTGTGTGTGTGTATGGACTCAGCAGTCTGTGTTTGTGTGTGTGTGTGTATGGACTCAGCAGTCTGTGTGTGTGTGTGTGTATTTACTCAGCAGTCTGTGAGTGTGTATGGACTCGGCAGTCTGTGTGTGCATGGACTTGGCAGTCTGTGTGTGCATGGACTCAGCAGTCTGTGTGTGTGTGTATGGACTCAGCAGTCTGTGTGTGTGTATGGACTCAGCAGTCTCTGTGTGTGTGTATGGACTCAGCAGTCTGTGTGTGTGTGTGTGTGTGTGTGTGTATGGACTCAGCAGTCTGTGTGTGTGTGTGTGTATTTACTCAACAGTCTGTGTGTGTGTGTATTTACTCAGCAGTCTGTGTGTGTGTGTATGGACTCAGCAGTCTGTGTGTGTGTGTGTGTGTATATGTGTGCATGGACTCAGCAGTCTGTGTGTGTTTATATATGTGTGTATGGACATAGAGTCTGCGTGTGTGTGTGAATGTGTGTGTACGGACTCAGCAGTCTGTGTATGTGTGTGCGTATGGACTCAGCAGTCTCTGTGTGTGTATTTACTCAGCAGTTTGTGTGTGTGTGTGTGTGTGTGTATTTACTCCAGCAGTCTGTGTGTGTGTGTGTGTGTGTGTGTGTGTATGGACTCAGCGGTCTGTGTGTATGGACTCAACCGTCTGTGTGTGTGTGTATGGACTCAGCAGTCTGTGGTATTATGGACTCAACGGTCTGTGTGTGTGTGTGTGTGTGTGTGTGCATGGACTCAGCAGTCTGTGTGTGTGTGTGTGTGTGTGTGTGTGTGTGTGTGTGTGTGTGGACTCAGCAGTCTGTGTGTGTGTGTGTGTGTGTATGGACTCAGCAGTCTATCAATAATTAAAATTCCTGTGAGTTGTTGTGTAGGAAGGGCCCCAGTGCATTGCTTTGCCCAGGGGCCCTTAACTCTGTTAAAATGGTACTGCTTGTGTGTGTCAGTGAGCTTCCATTTAGTGAGCATGTGTGTGTCAGTGAGCTTGTCTTTAGTGAGCTTGTGTGTGTCCTTTAACTTATTTGTAGTGAGCCTTCTGTTTATACAAGTGACTGTAGTAAGCTTGTGTGTGAGTCAGAGAGTTTTGTCTGTCAGTAAGCCTATTTGCGCATGTCAGTGAGCTTGTGTGCTTACTGTACTATATATATATATATATATATATATATATATATATATATATTGACTTGTAGGAATGGCATACATTTTTTTTCCAGGGCTGCTTTGGATTCCCAGGGATTCCCAGTTTGGCTCTGCCAGCGAGTGCACTTTACCGCTGAATCATCTGTGTGAGCTGCAGCACACTTTAGCCCTGTTACACGCGTCTGGGAGCTGCTGTTGACAGGTACTAGTAGTCTAGAGATTGGGACATGGGGTATATGCTCAGCTATCTGTATAATACAGATCTGTGTGTATATAATATCCCGGGATAGTCAGTGTTTCCTGTATAGTGCTGCTCTCTGTATAATACAGGCCTGTGCCTGTATAATATCCCAGGACAGTCAGTGCTCCCTGTATAGTGCTGCTCTCTGTCTTGGGATATTATACACAAACAGACCTGTATTATACAGAGAGCAGCACTATACAGGGAGCACTGAGTGTCCCAATTATTTTATACACAACCCTGTATTATACAGAGAGCACTGACTGTCCAGGGATATTATACCCAGACAGTAATTGATAGCTGTGCTGCAAAATGTCCTTGGAATTTTTTTTTCAAATGTTGGCAACTATGGCACTGTATCAAAGGTAATGTGTTTGTTTTTTTAATAATCCCTGGTGGAAAATAATGAATCCTCCACCAGGTATTATTAAAAAAACAAAACACATTGTGTCGGGGGCGGGGCTTAACATGTGACATGGGCGGGGTCAAACTGCAGCGAGGGCGGGGTTAAATGTGCCCCCCTACTTTTGTCTCTGGCCCTTCATGTGCCCCCCCTAAAAATAAATCCTAGAGACGCCACTGTACAAAAGTACATACTTCACAGGAACAGAGTCTTTTAAAGTGCATTGGGCAAGGTATATTGCAGGGCCCATAGTCCTGAGGCAAGAGGCCAGCAGGCCCCTCCAAGAACCCTTGATGAGGTTCAGTTTGTCTCAGGGCCATAATCACAGGGTAGGAGGCTGGCAAACAGGCCACTCCAAAAGCAGTGATGAGGTTACTTTCGTCACAGAATGCACCAAGCACCACTACCACTAAAGTCAGTAGTGGTTTTGGTGCCAAGCATGTCCAGTGCCCCTACAGTGTTTTTTTTTTTTTATTATTCATTTAAACCATGTTACCTGGTTGCCCACTGCCATATAGCCTGTCTTCAGCAGAATCCAGTTAGCGCTAAGCAAGTCCATGCTGAATCATAATCTTTGGCTGAGACCACTCAATGAGCACAGTTCTGGATTGATCAGACTTGACTCTATAAAGACATTTGGGATTTCTTGCCGGAGAAAACATGGATGCAGCACAGGCACCTGGGAGACCATGGTTTGACAAATAGCCCAGGAGTGTGCACCATAATTACTAAAGCAGTCTTGAATGAAACTTGGCATGTTTCTTTACAAATGCTTTCCCCCATGAAGCAAAATCAAGTAGGATATGCACTAAACAACACTATAAAGATATAACAAGTAGTACAAAATACTATTCCACAAGGTTATCCTATATTAATTATAAAAAAGTATGGAAGATTTCCTTTAAATAACAAAGTAGTCTTTGCCATGAAGGATTAATAAGAAAAAATAAATAAATTCTAATATGTCCGTCTTTGTATTAGGGACACACCAGGAGAGGAGAGCGGAGAGTAGGAGAGAAGGAGAGAAGAGCGTGGTCCTTTGTCCTCAGTTCTTTATAGGCAAAATTACGTCATAACTTTTCATTTAGACTGTGGCCATATTAGAAAACTTCCTGTAGTGGAGCACTAGTCCAGCAGGGATTTTTCTACAATGGTTTTCTCAAAGATGACTCAGGAACAAGGCAGGTAATCCACAGGAACAAGTAAATGCAGCAAAGTAATACAAGACCAACACCTCCCCAGTAACTGGACGACACTCCGTTTGGGGGGAATAACTGAAGGTTTAATGCTGGCACACGGCCTTTTATGTGATTTTCCCCACAAGGTTACCACCCAGGTGGACCTTGTGGGGCACCGAGTTATACAGTTAACAGACCAATGAAACAGGGTTATACATAGAGACACTTCCATACAGTATGTACAAGCCCTCCTGGTAGATAATTGAGGTAGATAATGTAATAATTAATTATCTCCAGGCAGGAAAAAACAAATATTTCTCATTTTCCAGATGTACAACACAAAAACATTACATATCCCCATAAATGGCATAGCTCTGATCTGGGTGAACAACATATCCAAAAATCACCCATATCAGAGAAGGGGTTCACAAATTCTGTGGAAGTCACATTTGACTGACCGAATGCTTGATTTCATGCCCAAAAGAGTTCCAGAGAATTAGGCTGTGCAGCCGGTCTATCTTCTCAGTCAAATAATATGTAAATTGCACAAATGGATCCGTTAGTGTATACCTTTATTATATGTATCTCGTTTGGTAGATTGTTTTTACAGAATAGCGCTCTGTTCGTACACTTTTAGGTGAACTTCGATGGAGGTGTTAGTCCCAGCAGTGTTCGCGCCATCGAGTGTCCGATTTTAGTTCCATGCACTCGACGACCAAACACCACTGTCTTTGTTCATGTCCCAAGATGGCTGCCGCCACATGTTCATCTATACGAACGACGACCACCCAGCCTACTGCTTGGAACGTTCGTGTGGTTGAGGTTTGTGGAGGTGTTAACTGAGTTAATGAGCGGCACACTCCATAGCTGAGTGGTCTGTCGTTCGGTAGTTTGTTCGGTTGTTGTACAAAACCGTGGGAACCATTTAAGGGAATGTATTTTGACAAACAGCCAGGCGAAACAGGGGAAAATATAGGTAACAAAGCCAGGGGAGTAAGTCTCGCACAGTTAGGGTTACTTTCCCACACAGGGGGACAAGGAGAGGGGAAAACAAAGGGGATAAGGACAGCCCATAGTTGGAATAAATAGGATAGCAGGGTCCATTCTGCTACAGTGTGTATCTGTGTGTCCAAGTGTGTGCATGTGTCCAGATGTGTGCATGTATCATTGTGTTTATGTGTGTATCTGTGTGTCAATGTGTATGTTCATCTTAGTATGTATGTGCAAACACACCGCTGCAAACTCAATCATTATATACTAACACACCCCTAAATTCAAACTCCAATATTGTATACAAAAACATTCTTCACTCACACCAATACTACACATATATGAACATCTGCATTTAATAGACAACAATACATCCAAATACACCCCTGTATGCAATTACAAACGTTACATATAAACACACACTTTATTAAAACGCTAAAATGATATATAAACACCAACTCTACACACAAAAGCACACCTGCCTTTAAAAGCCAACACTACATACAAACACACACCCCTGCATTCAAACACAAACACTACATACAAGTACAAAAATGGGTAACACAAAGGTAAGGTAGGGCTGTGCCACAAGCTAGGAGTGAATAATAAATATATACATATATATCTATATGTGGTGTAGAAAAGTCTTGATAAGGGTGAGTTATTTTGAGGACATGAGGATGTAGTCTTTCCACTTCTCAGATGACCATAATATTCAGAAGGGGCGACAAAAAGTGAAGAAGTTGATAGTGCGTTAAATCTCACTAGGTATAGATATAGCAAAAAAATGCGAGTGTTCTGGGACTTGAGAGATGTCGAGACCCAAAATGACAAAAGAGGTGGCAATAGTGCACTGAATAAGATATAAATAGGCAGTCACAGTAATTATAGGCTAACACTCACATTTATTAGAGCTTAAGCCAGCTCTGGTGTGTATAGCATACAGCGTTATAATCCCCACTTGAAGGATATGGTATGAGTGTGCTTAGAGATGGGGTTGTCGGGAACCCAAAACGACAAGAAGTAAAAGGCAGTGATAGTGCTCTCAATAAAATATAAATGGTCGGTAAGATATGATAAAAAATTATACTCACAGAGATAGAGCAGGCTAACTGCTCTATGATGACCGCATCGGTGGATTGATCCCAACCTGGGATTCTTTGGAGTACAGGATAAAAGTTGTAGTTGCCAGGTAGAATAAAAGTTATTGTGTCAAAATAACGTAGAAGAAATAAAATAATAATATAATAAAAGTATATTAAAAGATAGTGGCACAATAGTAGGTGACCAAAATCTATTTATTAGTAGAAAACAACAATAATATACATCCAAACGCATTTCGCCATAATGGCTTTATCAATGGAGTAAAAACTTTCTACCTAGCACTGTAGGAGTTGTTATAGGTATGGGATAAGTTAAAATTGGCGCCAAAATTGGTCCATCCAATGAAAAATCATAATGTGATAACATGTACAAAACAGTTGGAAATACTAATATTTCAAAGGATCCAACATTGAGGCAGTTTAATTTGTGTAAATAAGTGTAAAACAAGGGTTATGTGGGTTAATAATTGGCATTGTTTGCCAAAACACGTGGTAAGCGTCATTGCTGTGTCATACTGGACCTTTAGTTTCAGTTGGTTAAACTACACCTTGCCAGATCGATCGGAGGTATTATGAGGCCGGTCGTGGGGGAGATGACATAGACCACTAGTGTGGTAATAAGAGAACAAAGGGGGAAAAGAGATAAATGAAAACTTTGGGAAAGAGGAGAAAATAGTGGCATTGGCCATCTTGGAGAGGAAAATGGGAAATATGAGACAATGGGGAAATCCATTCTGCAGATATGACTGTGGGAAGGTGAATTAAAGAATATGGCTGGGAAGGTCTGGAAAAAGGAATGGGCAAATGTAGATGAGAGATGAATTGGGGGGATATGTATGGGGGGAGATTAATTTTGGAAATGTGGGAATGTGAGTTAACCTGTGGAAATATTGCTATTGTGAAGAATAACTATGCTATGATATGAATTGGTGGGGATTGGCATTGAGTGGAATAAAACTGAGACAATGATATTAGTGGATGCATTAGTAAAATATGGCAATGGGGTTGAATTGGGGCTAATTTACTGGGATGTTAGAGGATATAATCTATAAATCTGTAGGTCAACAGCAGGTGATATTGTTTTGGATTCAGATGAATGGGAAATAAAACAGGGAAGCATTAACTGAGATGGGATCTGTTGAGAAAGTGAATACGGGACAGAGTATAATTTACTTGTACCAAGTAGTGGCGGAAGGCGATATTTGCTAAATGTGGGTTTGGCTTTAGAAATGGAAGTTTTGTGTGCATGAAGGGCAACATTTTGTCCTGGCTCAGGTATCACAGTGTCTTAGGCCACCCCAAACAAAGCAAATATTTTTTATTAATTAAAGGCTGACATATTGGTAATGAAAGTGCTACATAGTAATATTTATCTATTTAATTTTCAGCAACAATATTCGCATTGAAATCGCAAAAACGTTTGGAGCTATATCTGTATCCAAGTGTGGCAGTAAGTAATTTTACTTGAGCAATGTCATACTAAATTGACACACACACACACATATATATGGTATAACAAATTCAAAAGAAGAAGAAATATAATGGTGTTCTATAAGTGAAGGCTCAAACAGAGCTCCTCACTCCCAATGGCATAACTAATGTGGAGAGGGCACTGGTGCAAGAAAGTATTTTGGGCCCACCTCTTGTGCAAGAGTGGCCAAAAGATGGCCATGTCTATCTAATTTACAATTCCAATGATGCTATTCCAGCTGGGAATCTACCATTTGCCCATATTTGCAGGGTTATATTTGTGAGAAGTGTTTTGCGCATGTAAGCATGTTTTTGTATAGAGTATAATGTGTGCATATAGGGGTGTATTTGCGTATTTGTACTGTTGCCATTGAAATGCAATTTTTTTGTGTAGTGTTTGAATCCAGGGGTGTGTTTGTATGTAGTGCTGGCTTTTAAATGCAGGTGTGCTTTTGTGTGTAGTGTTGGTAATTGATTAAAGGGGTGCTTGTATATAATTTTAGTGTTTTAATACAGGGGTGCATTTGTATGTAATGTTTGCGTTTGGTTGCAGGGATGTGTTTGGATGCAATGTTCGCTTTTAAATGCCAATGTACATTTGTGTGTAGTATTTGTCTTTAAGTGAAGGGGTGTGTTTGCATATAATTTTGGAGTTTGAGTGCAGGTGTGTATTTGTATGTTGTGTTGGTGTTTGATTGCTTTTATGTATGCACATACACACATACACTGCCTTATACATACATATTTACACAGATATATATACACATTAACATACAGATAAACACATACAAACACACTGACACAGACACACAAATTTGTCTACACATACACACTGATACATGCACACACCCTGACACACAGATACAGCCTGACATATACACACACAAATGCAGATGCACATCCTGACACACAAATACACACACACTGATACACACACCCTGACACACAGATGCACACACACTAACATTCACACCCTGACACATAAACACATACACACTGACACGCATACTGAGACACACATGCACCCTGACACACAGATGCACACACACTGACATGTATACACCTGCACAAATGCACACCCTGACACACACACAAACTGACTTACATGCTTACACAGATATACCTACACATTAACACACAAATACACATATATATATACACACTGACACATAAAAACACAAGGATGCACACATTGACACAAGCACACCTTGACACAGACACACACACACTGACACATACACACATCATGACACATACACCAATACATTCACTGACACATACACACACCGTAACACAGATACACACACAATCTGACAAACTCATAAATGTAAACAAATTTATTTTTTTATTTGGATCCAGCAGAGATCCCTACTCCTTTATTTAGTATCAGAATCTTTCACCAACCCAAATAATGCCAAAACTGACAAATAATTGCTATTTATTAGGCAACCAGATGACATATGGTATGGCATAGAACCACTTATTTGTCAAGGTTCCTTAATTTCTTTCTTCTTAATTGATTCATGTATGCTAATGAATAATAGTGGTGGCTAGAATGAAGAATCTTGAAAACCTAAATGTCAATTATTATATTTCCAGCTACCCTACATACCTTTCATTTCCTGGGGTCCTGCTGCTGCTTCTGCAGCCTGAGAATATCAGGTGTTGTTGTCTGCTGCAGCCTCTGGCTGTCTGTCTCCATGCTGCCTGTGCAATCTCCGCTGCCTCCTCCCTCGACTTGGCTAACAAGCAACCTGTCACAGACTTGAACATTGTCTTATATAGAGAGTACATAGGGTTATCATTAATAGTAAATAGCAAATTTTCAAGCTGGATAAAAGTGGTTGGTGATGTCCCTCAGGGTTCTGTTCTGGAACCACTTTTTTTTTTTAAAGGACACTATAGTCACCAGAACAACTAAAGCTTATTGTATTTGTTCTGGTGAGTAGAATCATTCCCTTCAGGCTTTTTGCAGTAAACATTGTCTTTTCAGAGAAAATGCAGTGTTTGCATTACAGCCTAGGAATGCCTGCACAGACCACTCCTCATATGGCTACTAGAGGAGTTCCCTGGGGCAGTGCTGCACAGTGTGCAGCACTGCTATTCATTGTCTTCACCCTCTACATGGAGACACAGAACTTTCCTCATAGAGATCCATTGATTCGATTAATCTCAATGAGGAGAGGCTGAATGTCCAGGGCTGTGTTGGCTCTGCCCCTGATCTGCCTCCTTGACAGTCTTTGCCAATCCAATGCTTTCCTATGTGAAAGCATTGTGATTGCTGTTGAGCAACACTTCTGATGATGTCAGCTAAGCAGACAGATCTGGGGCAGAGCCAGCACCAGATGACTGGAGTAAATGTAAGATTCAGAGGCAGCTCTCTAATTAGGCGATTTAGGCAGCCGCTTAAGGCCTCTGGCTGTCTGGGGCCTCGTGGCCGCCTAAATCACCTTAAGGCAGACTAACATGTTGGGTCTTAGGTCTATGACAGAGGGCCCAACACAGGAGGGGGCCCGGCAGCTTGCCCATAATGTGCTGCAGACTGAGGTGTCTCGCGATCTCCAGTCTGTCAGAGTGTTGCCGTGGGTTACCATGGCAACGCTCTGAATGGAGCTTGTGAGACTTACCACGTGGTGCTGCAGACCGGAGAGAAAGAGGGCACCGTAGTACCACCAGGGGATCGTTTTGAAAATCCAGTTGCGGGCAGCGCGGTGCATTTGAAATGCCCATTTGGCATAGGAGTCTCTGCCAGTTTTTCTGAGATCCTTGAATTTCTTTCTATGTGCCTCTGACGGCATAGCAGGCCCCTCTCAGTCTCATTGGAGATATCTTTTCCAGAAGCTCAAGGAAGCAGGGTGAAGGGTCAGGACCTGCTTAGGGGGGTCAGCCTGGATGTTGGTAGGCGAGCATTCCCTCCAATGGCCATTGGAGTAACTAAATGACTTCCATTTGTCTAAATATACATAGGGATTGAGGAGAGAGCACACATAACTTTTTTTTCTTTGGTTTTTACTATATATTGGGGCTGATGTGTACTGTGGTCGTTGCTGCTGCCCAGGAGTGATTTGCCAATGCAGAATTGCCAATGTCTGTGTAGATTTAACCTACACAGACACTCAATCAAGAACAACAAGGAAAACTGATATTGTACCCCTGCTGGTCATCATTTCACCCAGACTGATCACTCCATCCAAAAAAACCTCAGGATTAAAATTCTTAAAGGGAATTTCAAAAACTCATGAACGAAAGACATTTAAAAAGAAAATGATCACACATTTCAACACTATCTTATTGACTCGCCTCTGTTTATTTACTTTTGGCTATTCTTAGCTAATTTGCACCTTTCACTTGCAGGCACATCTTCTGCTATTTATGACACCCCACTCACCCCCTTCTCTAACAGTTGTTTTAAATGTTAACCTCTATCAGATTGATCAGTATTGCTTCAGACCTGAGGAAGAGAGGAAAACTCTTGAAAACTTGCCAATAAAATGTATAATTGCATACTGCAATACTCTGGTATTGTGGTATATATATTTGTAGTAAGCTGAGATATAGTATAGTAGTGGTGGTATAAATCGATTGTGGTGTGCCGAAATCTACGTTCAGGTAGGCCTGTAAAAGAGGGCCCACTAAGTGAATGCTTAATAAAGGGAGCAGGGGGTGGGCTGAACCAAGAGATCTCAGCCCAGTGGGTTCTGCTTTTCCATATGTAGTCAGGGACAATAAGCCGAGTTATAGTAGAGTTGGTATAAGTCGGTTGTAGTGTGCCGAAATCGATGTTTGGGTAAGCCTGTAAAAGAGGGCAAAAAGTTAACAGTTTAATCCTAAATACATGTTGACATTACATAACCAGTACTTTAAATGCCTGCCTCAGTTCCCTATCTATTTGAGGGATATCTGGTGAATGCAGACGATTCCAATGTCCCAGTTTATGATGTGTCCTGGGATGTTTACTAAAGGCAGAAGCAGTACTTATTCTAAAAGAATTACTTGAATATGTTGAAGGGCCATATCCAAGTTTTTTTATTATTATTATTGCTATTTATATAGCGCCAACAGATTCCATAGTGCTTCACAATATTATGAGAGGGGGGATTTAACTATAAATAGGACAATTACAGGAAAATGATAGGTTGAAGCGGACCCTGCTCAAACAAGCCCACTGCGATAGCCCAAGGCTGGAGGTAATTGAAAGTAGTTTAGAGGCTGCTATGGTCAGGAGTGGGTTAATGGGAATATTGAAGTCCCCGAGAATTAGGGATGGAATAGTGGAGGAGAGGAAGTAGGGTAGCCAGGCAGCAAAGTGGTCAAGGAAGAGGAGAGAGAAACCAAGGGGTGCGAATGGATGTATTTAAAAAGGCAAATCAAATGGATTTCAAATGATGAGAAAGAGAGGGAAGGCGGGGGTGGGTAGATGTTTGAAGGAGCAGTGAGGTGAAAGTAGAAACCCTACACCACCACCTTTACATTCAGAGTGTCTTGGGTTGTGGATAAGTTGAAGACCACCAAAAGATAAAGATGCAGGGGTAGCAGTGTCAGAGGGGGAGAGCCACGTTTCTGTTAAAACTAGTAAATCTAGGAAACGAGAGATGAAGAGGTCGTGGACAGCAGTGGATTATGTAGAGGGGAGGAATTTCCTGTAATGCATGGGAGTGTTTAACCTTGTGATTGTACACTATTGGCTGTTAAATGTATTTTTCGGTGCCTCACAATGTCCACCTGGGTGGTAACCTTGTGGGAAAAATTGCATAAAAGGCCAGTCTGGCACATTGAACTCTCAGATCTTCTTAACCCTCAATACGTAGCCTCGTCTTG
Source organism: Pelobates cultripes (assembly GCA_933207985.1). NCBI lineage: Eukaryota > Metazoa > Chordata > Amphibia > Anura > Pelobatidae > Pelobates > Pelobates cultripes. Next base: position 65,289,171 of record OW240921.1, on the reverse strand, counting down.
TGTTTGTAGAGAACCTGCTTCCAGCTAATCACTAGCTCTTGTAAGAGCTCTGCTATTTTCTCTCTACTGGTTCAGCTGATGGGACATCTGGAGAATACTGCAGCACAGCTTTTCTCAAGGGAAAAGGACGTCTCCAACAGCATACACCACTCTAATATCGAGGGTGGCCGTTACAGATATGTATATAGACGATTTGGGAGGAGTTGGTGGAGATAGGCTTGAAAGGTATACGTAGAGTGCATGGGGTTAATAGAGAGGGGAGTAAAGTGGTAGCAATGAAGATGGTGTCACCTGGGACAGGTGAGCAGAAGGATGGGGATATTTTAGTAATGAGAGAAGTTAGAGTGAAAGTGAAAAATAGAAGGGAGAACATTATTTAGAGTAAATGTGTTATATAGATAAACATATAAATATATACACACACACACACACATATATATATATATATATATATATATATATATACACACACACACATACACACATATACCTATGGGTGTTTAAACCATGGTCAAAGCATGCCATTTGTTAACAGAAGGATTTCAGGTGAGGAGAGGTTAAGGGACTTAATTGGTGTTTTTTAAAAACCAGCTGATCTGCACGATCAATAAATATGGTAATGACCATGGGGTGATGTGGGGAGGGGAGGGTGGGCATCCTTACAGAGATTATATCTCTGCTTAGGCGTTTTTGCAGTGCTTGGTTGCTTTTGAGTTCTTGGAGTTACTAATCAATGCTGCTATTTGGGGCCCAGCCTGAAATATAATGTCTGAGGGTTTGGAAAAAAAAAACACCATTAGGGGTTGGGAGACATAGATATATTGAGGTGATTAGAGATGAAAAACCAGAGGAGATAACATTATGGTTAAAAAGATATGAAGGGTCAGATAGGTGAAAGTCATAAATACGGAACATAAATTTACAAGACTATGAGGAAAAGAAGTAACACTAGTATTATGATTATTTTATTATTGTCATAGCGCCATTATATGTTGTAGCGCTGTACAATGGGTGGACTTACAGACATGTAATTGTAACCAGACAACTGGACGTACAGGAACAAAGAGGTGGAGGGCCCTGCTCATTGAGCTTACATGCTAGAGGGAGTGGGGTATAGTGACACAAAGGGTAAAAGTAGAGGTACGAAGTAGGTTATTAGAAAAGTATTCACTAAGGGCTTAGTAGGTAATTTTTGACAGTTGCAGGAGAGGATTTATGGGGTGGGGGATAAAAACCTGCTAACAGTTTAATTTATATGCTTTCTTGAAGAAGTGAGTTTTCAATGATTTTTTTGAATGAGTGGTGACTGGGCGAAAGTCTTACGAAGAAGGGAAGGGAGTTCCACAGAAGAGGTGCAGCCCTGGAGAAATCTTGGAGACGAGCATTAGAGGTGGGAGTACTGGCAGAGGATATACATAGGTCTTTGCCAGAGCATTAAGGAGGATAGGTAGGTTGGAGCAGCATTATGTAGGGACTTGTAAGCAAGCACCAGCATTTCAAATTGAGCCCTATATCTAACTGGAAGCCAATGCAGGGACTGACAGAGCAGAGAAGCGTCAGAGATGCAAGTGGACAGAAAAATGAGCCTCGTCGCCGTATTCATTAGAGATTGCAGTGGTGCAATCTGGGAACACGTAAGACCACTGAGACGGGTATTGCAGTAGTCAAGACAAGAGAGAACAACAGCATAGACTAGCACCGTAGCTGCATCCGGCATTAAATAGGACCGGATGCGCGCTATGTTTTTGAGATGGAAGCGACAGGATTTGGCAATTGAAGGAGAGGTTGGAGTCAAAAAGAACACCCAGACAGCGAGCCTGCATACCAGAGGTGATGGTAGCGCTGTTGACTTGGAGGGAGACAGACACGAGAGTAGTAACACTTGAGCGATAAAAGACCAGAAGTTCTGTTTTGGACAGGTTGAGTTTAAGTCAGTGAGCAGCCATCCAGTTGGAAATTGCAGAGAGGCAGTCAGAGACACGAGTCCAGATGGGCGGACAGGTAGATTTGCGTGTCATCTGCCTTGGGGGATGCCGACAGAGAGTGGTTTGGGGAAAGAGGCAGAGTCCGAGAAAGAAACACTGAAAGAATGCTGGGAGAGGTAGGAAGCAGTATCCCGTAGACCAAAATTACAGAGAATGCAAAGAAGCTGTTGATGATCCAAGGCAGCAGAAAGATCAAGAAGAATTAGGATAGAGTAATGCTATCAAAACAAACAATTCACAAAAAAAGTCATAAAGAATGAACATAAATTAACAACAAGACTATGAGTGCAGTAACTTTATCAAAACAGAAGATCAGGCTGGGAGATATAATAGTTATCAATTAAACAGTGAGGTGGAATAGAACACAATTTAATGAATTGTGTCCTGATGTAAATAATGAATTTGATGTAGTGAGTGGTTACCGTGCAACCTTAAAAGAGAGCGTATGCCTGTGTAGTCCTGTGAATGTCAGACAATTGGTGTAGTATGTTGACCTGGCACCATTTATTGTTGGTATTTTGGGGGTCCATGTCTGCAGGTGGGTATGAGAAAAGATTAAGTGTTTGTAAGCTAATTTAAAGGTTGAGGTGGCAAAAGAATGTGAATGTCACCATGGTATCGATGGAGTACAGATAGACGATTCAATATTCCGAAGTAAACTTATTAAAATTGCCAGAATTCTGGTATATAAATGGTTGGTATAGACAGAGAGTACCATGTGTGCCCGCAATCTACCATGGCCATGAGATCTAATCTAGAATGAGATCCTGGAATGTAGGAGTTTTAGTATGTGGTTAAGTAGCCATGGGATGTTTTGAGGAATACCTGAAATGGGATTGAGGCAAGGCTTCAGCTGTTATGTTGTGACAGGCTGGTATGTGTATGCAGACAAGGTACAATTGCTGTGTTGCTTCCAGTCAAGTAACTTCGCATACTGCTGTGTTAGAGTAGTAATTGACAGACTTCCTCCCCCAAAGAGACTTCCAGGCGTGTGCAGTGGCTGCGATGGAGTATACTACAATGAGAGCTGAAGTTTACTAAAAGAGTAGGATTCAAGTCTCTGCGGGCCATGTGTCACAGAACCAGTTGTCCTTGATAATGGCTGCAAACCTAGTCTTAAATAACAGGGGAATCATTGGTCAGTGGGGGAATGAACATGCCTTACCCATTACACATGTCTGCTCGAGCATGTTTTGCCAATTGGAAACCTGGAGCAGTAGGGAAATAAAGGTTTACCTTTTGGTATAATGCACATGGCAAAGTACAGAGAACCAAGGAGAGACTGGAGATACAAATGGGAACAGGCACCCTTGCCAATTAATGACTTCGATTTCCCTAATACACTGAAACCTGTCCGCGGGGGGCACGGCTGAATTGACAATAAGTTAAGATGTACGCCTAGTAAGATTACCGGTGTAGACCTATGGTATATCTTGGGGCAGCGGAATACACGGGATAAAATGGAGCCATGGTCTGGTGAATGCTCTGAAGTATAGCAATAGGTTCCTCAACAGTCAGAAAATTGTCATGATAATGTATCGTTGTATGGCAGTCACAGACAGTCAGTAGCAGCCATGAGAGGGTCACCGCAAATACATTGAATAGTTTAGGGCTGCTATAGACCCCAGACATGAGACAAGTGGCAAACAGAATGCCCCTACCATTTATTACCGTGCAAATGCCACAGGAAAGACCACTGTGGCATGTTGCAGGGAACTCCTTTGGAAGGAAAAAAGTCAGGCTAGGTGGAGGGTATGCCAGGGTACTTGGGAATGAAATATCCTCTCCTAGCTCTGTGGTGAGGGACATATTACGACGAATAAACAATTAGTAAATGTAATGGGCATGTCGATAAGAGTGTAGCCCTGTATCAACTGGTGGCTCGCTAAGTGCCGGATGACGAAGAAATTAGCTAAACAAGGGGAAGGAGAGGCCCTGCTAAAAGCCAAGTGGCTTAGAGAGGCTCTAGATGTGATTTTGGTAGAGGGGCTCAGGCCACCGAAAGAAGTGGACTCTCTGTGACAAGTAAGAGATTCAAACAAGTGGCTATGACAGTTGAGGCCCTATCTAATAACCTGTATTGGTTGGAGCGAGGTTCTAGCTATGAGTTGGGCTGATGGGCGAATACCTCCGCATAAGGATAGCAGAGTTGCCAGGGTTAACTCTGGCAGCTCAGCCATCCTCATGCGGAGGTACTCGCTCCAACCACTAAAGGTTATTAGATAGGGCCTCAACCTTTTCTCCCTCACTACTCTGGTCTCCTTCGTGAAGCACTGACTTTTTGGCTGAGATAAGGGCACTTAGCGGGCCGTAAAACTTTGCACTGTGTTTATCGAATGGTCTGAAAATCCATTATTTTGGGGAAGCTCCTCTAGTGGCTGTCAGTACCGAATGTCAATGTTGTCAGCTGCAGGGTTTAAATGAGTACTAAAATGGTGGCCTGTCTGTAGGCTTAAAATGGACAGTAAAATTGTGGCCTGCCTGTAGTTAAATGTCTGAGGTAGGTAATGCAAATACATAAAAAAGGAATAAACGGCAAGGTTTGAAAAGATTTGCACCTATGGCGTATATTTAAGTGGAGCGCTATAAATAGTAAGTAGAAGGAGAGTGATATTCACTTACTCCAGATGCCATGCTGCATATTGAATGAACATAAATAAAGGAGAAGGAAGAAAGCACAACATAGCATAAATCCGTGTGATATATGTGTAATACAGCAAAGTGTATGAGGTGTAAACTCACATTGATGAGAGCCTCTAACAGGACAGGCTCAAATCACAACAGCTTTTGTGCTATCTGGTGGCACTTTACCCTTTTGTAATGTTAACAGATGTCCTCAGAAAAACGAAAGAGTAAAGACCACTATGGTAGAATCACTCAGGTGCCAGTAAAGAGGGCACCACCTTTCTTTTAGAAAGCAGAAGTGGAGGTAGCCGAGGTAGGGCTAAAAATACGTATTTATTATATATTTAAAACAAAAATAAGCAAAATAAACAAACATTCAAAAAATGTCCCAAAATAGGCTCCTCTTGCCGAGACGCGTTTCTCCCAACACACTGTGCTTTTTCAATCGGTGTATAATCACAGCTGCTTCCTCTTGTCTTTAAATATCTATGCCTGGTATTTCGGTTTGAATAACCTTTGTCCAATCCGTTAACAGAGTCCAATTGCACAGGGTGCTCTCAATTAATCATACCATGTATGGAGGGACTAGGCGCAACATCATTCACCGCGTCACTTCCGGTCTCGATTCGGCCATTTTCCTTCAGGGCATCTGGCTGTTTCGGTACTCACCGGAAATGATGTATCGGGACCTGCCATTGCATCATTTCCCCCCCATCATAGATTACCATGTGCATGAGGGAACAGTAGTTATTTTCCTTCTCTCAGATGGTTTGTTAAATTCTTTGTGGTATCTTTTCCTATTTCCTGTACTTTTACAGGCAATACAGACTCCACATCTTTAAAAGCCCACTGGTTCTTTAAACATGTTAAGTTTCTTCTTGGACTTAATGTGATTATGTACAAGGTTCCTTTCTAAATTTGGGACTCCCTTATATATTATTAATGGTTTCTCTGGGAGTACAGTGTTGAGGATATAATCCTCACGTAGTATAGGTCAATATTTCCTTACTATTCTTTTAAAAATATTACTTTTTCAGTTAAAATCACAAATGAGGGCTACCTTATTATCACTTCCTGTTGTATTTTTATATTTAAATACCAAAAGAGGCAATCTATCCTCCTTTTAATATATATTTGTATGCCTTCTTTAAGGTTTCTTCTTTATATCCTTTATCTCTAAAGTCTCCTAAAATCTTTTTTGCTTGTTCCTGAAACATTATGTCCTCCGATCAGGTTCTTTCAATCCTTAAAAGTTGGGATTTTAGAACATTTAGCAGCCATGGGGAAAATGACAACTACTCTCCCCTATATAGCTGTTAACATTCACTGGTTTAAAGACAGTGCATGTTTTTCCTTCTCCCTTTCTTCCTTCTCCCTTATTTATGTTCATCCAATATGCACCGTGGCTGGTTCCTTGACAATTGCTGTGCCTGACCTGACCCTGAACAGATATCAGCAGGGTATATAAACTCAGCCTCGCCCTGTGAACTGGATCAAGTCTTTGATCCTGCTGTGTGTGTTCCATACCAGTGTTTCTGTTTATTTGATATACTTCATATTGACCCAGGCTTCTGACTACGTTTACTCTGACCTCTGGCATCCCTTGACTTGAGCTACTCTTCGTTGATCCTGACCTCTGGCATCCTTTGACTTCGGCTATCCTTTGGCTATCCTGCTGTTTGTGTCCTTGCCTGTACTGCGACTTGGAACTTAATCCTGCATGGCCTCCATGCACAGACTCACAGGCCAGGTGAATTCTTACCTGACCACCTTGACCTTTGTCTATTTGCAAGAGTGAGCAGCATATCTGCGCTACAGACTCCCAACTCAGGTAAGATTCCTGACACACCTGGAGTAAGTGAATATCACTATCCTTCTACTTACTTACTTACTATTTATAGCACTCCAATCAAATATACGCCACGGATGCGAATCTTTTCAAACCTTACCGTATATAATTCCTTTTTTGTATATCTATTATAGTGGGTGAGAGAGATTCCTACTAGAGTGTGAAGCAGCTGTCACTTTTACACCATTTGTACAACAAATTAAGCGCACTACCCACAGGTTTTTTGGTATTTAAGGTAATACAAATAATTGCTATTTAATCGTATTTATATTACTTGGTGAGCTTTTCTCAATTGTATCTAACAATTGTTTGTTCCTTTGCCTTTTTTATGTTAAACAACATTTTTGCATTGTTTTTAGATGTAACACAAGAAATTCGAAAATGTAGCACAGGAATTAAATATCAATTTCCTGGTGGATTTTCCTACCAAAACATGTGGACTCATCTATCATGCAAAATATCACAATATCGCAACATGGAAACTATAAATAAGTGTATTAAAGGAAAAATTATGTATCTTACTGGGGATTCCACTATGCTTCAATGGATGACCTACCTCAGTACCACTGTCCAAAGTAGGTAATTGATATATTTTGGTATTGGGTCTAGTGTTTGATTTTTCAGAAACAATAGTGAATGGAATTTGTGTACTGCTTTCATTATGCCATTAATTGCAAATATCTAGGGTCAGATACATTTTAAATTACATTAGCAACATTGTAAGACTCTATATTCATTATGGAAGCTTGAACAAGTAAATATTATTCAAATAAGAAATGGACTAGTGCATTGTGTTTACCAGTTATGTACTTTTTCTCTATACAGATCTAATTAGGGCATCTTCGGGAAATTCTTATTAAGTCTAGGATTCCTAGGATCCCTATCCTTTAACATGACAGAGACGTAACCATAAGTGTAGTAGTATCTATTGCATCTTGAGAAACATTGTGTAGAAACCCCAAGTTAATGTCTTTTCCATCTAGGTTGTCTTCCCTAATTGCTGGGTAACCAGGTGTGTGGGAGTAATTGTGTCTAGAGCGGTTGACAGAGATGGTAATTTCATTACCTTGTAACGTGCTGGGGACTGTGGTTACCTCAGTTAGAGGGAAATACAGGGCAAGGCCAGAGTTAACTGATGATTCATTTCTCCAGTCTATTATATATTATGTTGATTGATTATGAAGTTCAGATACGCTATTGGAGATTGACTCCTCACAGCTTTACCTTATCTGAGAGAATCAGGTTGAGACCATAGTAAATTTAAGTATTACAATAGGTGCGGCTTGACCACTGATTGTGAAGGTCACCTGTCAGAGAAGCTCCTCAGCTAACTGCCGACTCCAGTTTTGAAGCATAGTTAATGATGGTACACCATAGGAGGCCCTAGGAGAACTCTTTATGATCATTTGACCACATTTGTGAGACATCTTTGGAAGTGTTTGCAGAGTAAAGTGACACCTACAGTCCTTGCACATTAACTGACAGGTGACACTTTGCTGGGAGGATCCAAATGGGATTTATCGACATTCTGTGAGTGGTGGTTCCCCATAGCTTAGTCCTCTTACACCACTTACAATCCTGGAGGATCCAAGGGAGCAGGCATACTTGACAGGCGTGGAAGTTGGTATCCAATCCATGCCATCATTCTCAGCAACCTCTCTGCTCCAATAATGGGACAGATTTAGATGCTTGAAATGTCTTACTTAGAAAGTGAAGTGTTCCCCACCCTATAGCCCAGAGACTGGTTGATGACTGTTGACAGACTCTTCAGTTGACAGACTCTTGGTCTAGCAGCAGAGGGGTTTTTGGACCTATATGGCTTTTTGTTTCTATAAAATACTTTAAGAAAGGGAGTCGGCTAGCTTGCTGAGGTACCCCTTAATCATGAAGTAGAGCTGTGTTTCAGTTATTTCTTATTTTATTTCATTTACATTACTTAAGCAATTTGTTTACCAGTAAGTCAAGTCACTAAACTATATTATCTGCATGCATGTTGCTATACTTAAGAGCTTACTTGCTAACTTGTCTAACAACTGAGATGTAAATTTATATCTTCAAGCCTGTATTTGCTTCTAGCACGTTTGGTGCTATCAACTAGTTCCTCAAGATATATCTAAAGTAGCTAAACTCTCCTTATTATAATTCAAACTAACACTTGATATGTATTTACCTAGTTGACTATCCTTGTAGTACTTCATAAAAATAAGATGTATCTATCTAACAGAAGCACTCGCGTTATTTAATGTATATCATTTTCACTAATATGCTGACATACGCTGGTAATGTTTTCTGTTTGTACTATGCTATTTTCTCAATATAAATATTATTTACAGTAAAAAACTGCATTATTTAATAAGGTAATAATTTAAAGCAAATTTTAAATCTAAGACCAGAGTAATCCAAAATAAAACACACCAAATCAAGCACAAAGATAGGTTAATTTGAAAATACATTTATGATATGAATGTAGAGATCAGATTGCCAGTACCAAGATCACCCTCTGAAAAAAATGACCAGAAATCCCCCACATGATAGTAACATCCTAGGGTAACATGGCAAAATATTTTTTGGGGTGTGTATATGGGAACAGAAAAAAATAATTCATAGCAGGTTTAGCCACTATGGCAGAACCACTGCTTGCTCGGGTGCTTTCCACTGGTATTGAATTTTTTCCCTGTGTTTCCCCATCTACTTCTATACATTTCGTGTATTGTGCCCTATTCGGGAATGTTCATACAAAATAATCTCATTAATTTCCCGAACAGGGACAATCCCAATATCCGATTTAGAACGCTAGTTAGAACATTCACACCTCTAACATAGTTGCAAAACCGCAAGGGGAAACAATTAATGAGGTAGGTAGGGGTTAAATAATTTTTTGGGGAGGGGATGACTAGGGGTTTGGGGATCCCTAGTCACCTGGGGGATTATATTTTTCTTTAGGGCCCCCACACGCTCATGGGTGGGGGCCGGGAAGGGGGGAGGACAATAGGTCCCCCCCCTTATTGGTATTTAGGGCCCCCACCCGCCGCTCATGGGTTGGGGCCTGGGGGGAGGACTATAGTTGAAGTAATTTAGGGCCCCCACCCACGGCTCAGGGGTGGAGGCAGAGGGGGAGGGCAATAGGCCCCCCATTTTACTTTAGGGTCCCACCAGCGGCTCAATGGTGGGGGCCGTGGGGGAGAACAATAGGTCCCCCCCTTTTCTGATTTAAGGCCCCCACCCGCCACTCAGGGGTAGGGAACAAGGGGGGGCAATTGGTCCCCCTTTAGTTTAAAAGCCCCCTCTCACATGGCATATGTGGGGGCTCAGGAGGGGGCCCCGTTTTTTAGTTTTTTTTTAATAGATATATGTTTAATAGACATGCCCCTACTCGCGGTATAGCGAGTAGGGTCAAAATGTACTAATACTATGTCATTTTTACTTAGTTTTAGTAAATGTGGCTGAAAGACCAATTTAGATTTTTCAGCCTTTTGGTAGATAACTCCCTAATACCGTGGGAATTAGGGAGTTAGCTACGAAGCGGCTGCAAGAGAAGTCCCGAAATGCCGAAGTTCCGAAATTCCGAAGTGCTGAAGTTGCGGAGTTTCGAATTGTCAAAGTGAAGAACCGAACTGAAGTGCCGATGTCCCGAAGTTCTAAAGTTCTAAATTGCCAAAGTCCCAAATTTTGGAATGCTGAACCGAAAATTTTCCCCATGCACATCCCTAAGTGTAACAGAGAGACGCATTTGTAAATGTGGATGGGGGGATGAGTGAAGTGGGTGCAAGGAGAGATTTTAATACTGAGGAAGAAGGAGGAAATAAAGAGGAGGAGAAGACCGATCATTGCTAAACTGGGAGAAAGTAAATTGGAAATAATTGGAATATCAAGAGCAGATAAATGAATTGTAAATATTAAGTTGTATGGGTTAAGAAAGTGCAGGAGTGTACTATTAAGAGTCAGTGTGTACACCTGTTATTTTTACTTATCTAAAATTTGGGTGTGACAGAAAAATAGATAGTCGGTGCATAGTAATACAGGCAGAAAAAAAGTCAATTACATCCAGTCTTTCACATGTCAATGCTACTGTTATTGATCCATAACAGGGTCAAATTCCCAATTTGAAGTTGTTCTCAATTTTTGCTAAAGTGATAGTCGGATTTCTCCTTGAATAAACAAGCTGTTACACAAATGACTTAAATGTAACTGAGTATTTATAAAGAACTTGCATCTATCATTTTAATTATTGTTCTCCATTGCCTCCTCTCTATCTCTTATTAATGGCTTTGTGACAAGCTGTTGAAAGCTAGACTGAGCATATCAAGATCTGTGGTCATTACTTAAAGAAACACTCGATTGTTCCCTCTTTAACACTTTTTTAGTTATGTCTTACCACTGAACCAATGCCCCTATTGGTCTGTCTTATTATGCAAGTACTAAAGGTCAGGTCTGCATGCAGTCTTCTAGGCGTATAGTACAGGTAGATTAAGTGGGCTGTTTTCCACTTCCCTAGGGCCTTGTAGCAGCATGAAGCTCTGGTCAGCCTCCTAGACGCCGACGACTGTGCGCCCACACCTTTTTATGAAGGGGCGCTCTAAGTGATAAAGTTCATCGCACTCTCATGTTTTGGGGGCATGGTTATTGTACCATATAAAATCCCATTCTGCCCAAGGCCCAGTGCCTTGTTGTGGTTTCTAGTGTCCAAATAGTGCGTTCCTTGCTTTGTATATTGATTTTAGGTATTGAACCAGCTTCCCTTTTGACTACTCTGTTACTCTGGTTCCCTTGACTGGGCTCTTTTTCAAATTTTCGTCATTTTCTGCCTTCCCTTGACCTTGGCTTGTTCTGACATCCATATTGTCCTGTTATTAACCTGTCTGAGGACCAGTTTAGGGACCTTTTCTCTTTCTCTACTCTCTATTGCTCTAAATATTTACATTCTGCGTGTTGGGTATAAACGCTACATTACAACAGGGCAAATGGACCCTGCATGTTTGAATCCCCAGATACTGGCTTATAATGCAAGGCTTGATGGTCTTGGTCACCGTATGCATCAATTTGCACAGAGCTTGCAAACTTTAATAACTAAATTGGCTAAAATGCCAGCTGTGGGACAGCCCCAGGTTGTGTGTCTGCTAGGGCAGATCCTCCACCCACCGCAGTTACACTAATCCGACACATTCATTGTGTTATAGCGAGGACCCCTCTAAATGTAGAGGGTTTTTGAACCAAGTCAACATTTAGTTTGACAACAAAAAGCCTTGGAAAAACACAGTTTAAGTGATCTGACCCTGTTTGACCAAGTATGAGTGCAGCGCTAAAAATTTAATTCACTTACCCCTTGTGACAAACTCCCCTTTTTCTGGGAGTTTGCCACGAGTTTTTGGAGGGCCGTGTTTGCCAGCCTCCTACCCTGTGACTATGGCCCCTGCAATAGAACTGGCTAATATACTTCAAAGAGGCTCTGTTTGTGCAACTGTGACTATATGGTTTACCGAACAGCAGCACGAACAGAGACCACCCTGGAGCTTGTTAACACTTATTAACAACTTGAAAAGTTTCTCACTGCAGTGTTCTACTTGTTCGTCTGGGTGGCCGCGATTCCTATGAACAACCACGAGGTGGAGGCCATCTTGTTCGCATGAACGCAGGCAGCGGTGTTTGGGCATGAATTTCATGGAACCGAAATCGGATACAGAAACTCCCGAACACCGCTGAACTTCCATCATCGCCTGCGTTCGTTTCTATTCAGCTTAGAAGGGCACTGTTCGGTGAGATCATTCGTTTAGATCAAGTATGTCAAACTCACGGCCCGTGGTCCGCATGCGGCCCACAAGGACCATCTTTGCGGCCCAGTGAGCCACGAGTGCATGTTCAGTGTTATAGCATAGTAGGCACCTGCTTTCCCCATATTGCAGGTGCCTACTCTGCTAACATTAACCCGGCCGGGGAAGAGGACCGCGAGGGAGCTCAATGTTCCAGCTCTTCACTGCTCCCTTGCGCGCGCCGACTGAAGTGTGTGTGTCTGTCAGTGTGACTGTATGTGTGTGTCTGTGTCTGTCTGTTTGTGAGTGTGTGTGTCTGTGTGTGTCTGTCGGTGAGTATGTGTGTGTGTTTCTGTCAGTGTGTTTGTCTGTGAGTATGTGTGTGTGTGTGTCTGTCAGTGAGTATGTGTGTGTGTGTCTGTATGTGTGTCTGTCTGTGTGTCTGTCAGTGTGTGTGTGCGTCTGTCTGTCAGTGTGTGTGTCAGTCAGTGAGTATGTGTGTGTGTGGCCCACATAAACTTAAACCTTGTTTATGAGGCCCGTGCTGAGTTTGACATGCTTGGTTTAGATGACGGGAACAAGCTCCCAGACCTGGACTAAAGCATCTGCCAACTCCTGGACAGTCTGTGGTGAAACGTGACGTTGGTGGATGGAGCGAGACATGATGTCCCAGATGTGCTCAATTGGATTCAGGTCTGGGGAACGGGCGGGCCAGTCCATGGCATCAATGCCTTCGTCTTGCAGGAACTGCTGACACACTCCAGCTACATGAGGTCTAGCATTGTCTTGCATTAGGAGGAACCAAGGGCCAACCGCACCAGCATATGGTTTCACAAGGGGTCTGAGATTCTCATCTCGGTACCTAATGGCAGTCAGGCTACCTCTCATGGAAAGAAATGCCACCCCACACCATTACTGACCCATTGCCAAACCGGTCATGCTGGAGGATGTTGCAGGCAGTAGAACGTTCTCCATGGCGTCTCCAGACTCTGTCACGTCTGTCACATGTGCTCAGTGTGATCCTGCTTTCATCTGTGAAGAGCACAGGGCGCCAGTGGCGAATTTGCCAATCTTGGTGTTCTCTGACAAATGCCAAATGTCCTGCATGGTGTTGGGCTGTAAGCACAACCCTCACTTGTGGACGTCGGGCCTTCATACCACCCTCATGGAGTCTGTTTCTGACCGTTTGAGCAGACACATGCACATTTGTGGCCTGCAGGAGGTCATTTTGCAGGGCTCTGGCAGTGCTCCTCCTGTTCCTCCTTGCACAAAGGCGGAGGTAGCGGTCCTGCTGCTGGGTTGTTGCCCTCCTACGGCCTCCTCCACGTCTCCTGATGTACTGGCCTGTCTCCTGGTAGCGCCTCCATGCTCTGGACATTACGCTGACAGACACAGCAAACCTTCTTGCCACAGCTCGCATTGATGTGCCATCCTGGATGAGCTGCACTACCTGAGCCACTTGTGTGGGTTGTAGACTCCGTCTCATGCTACCACTAGAGTGAAAGCAACGCCAGCATTCAAACGTGACCAAACCATCAGCCAGGAAGCATAGGAACTGAGAAGTGGTCTGTGGTCACCACCTGCAGAACCACTCCTTTATTGGGGGTGTCTTGCTAATTGCCTATAATTTCCACCTGTTGTCTATCCCATTTGCACAACAACATGTGAAATTGATTGTCACTCAGTGTTTCTTCCTAAGTGGACAGTTTGATTTCACAGAAGTGCGATTGACTTGGAGTTACATTGTGTTACGTGTTCCCTTTATTTTTTTGAGCAGTGTATAAAAAGTACATTAAATATAAAAATTGCACAGAAAAACACAAAAAAAATAACAATGAGTATAAAACAGAAGGTAAAATTGAATACACAGCTATAGGCATTAGTGATGTACCGAACGGTTCGCCGGCGAACGGTTCCTGGCGAACATAGCATGTTCGCGTTCGCCACGGTGGGCGAACATATGCGCGGTTCGACCCGCCCCCTATTCGTCATCATTGAGTAAACTTTGTCCCTGTACCTCACAGTCAGCAGACACATTCCAGCCAATTAGCAGCACAGCCTCCCTAGCAGACCCTCCCACCTACTGGACAGCATCCATTTTAGATTCATTCTCAAGCTGCATGCTTAGTAAGAGGAGGGAAAGTGTAGCTGCTGTTCATAAGATAGGGAAAAGCATAGCTAGGTTAGGGATAAGGGTATGCTTTTTTTGGATTTTTTTTTTCTATCTAATGTAAATGCACTTAGTTGTCTGCCACTGCTGCCAGCTTCTGTGTCAGGCTCACAGTGCCCATTTCCCCAGTCAGTGCCACCAATTACATCTGGTGTCACAATAGCTTGGATTTAAAAACAAAAAACTTTTTTCACTGTTATAGATTGAATAGCAGTCAGTTGTCTGCCACTGCTGCCAGCTTCTGTGTCAGGCTCACAGTGCATACTGTGCCCATTTCCCCAGTCAGTGCCACCAATTACATCTGGTGTCACAATAGCTTGGATTTAAAAACAAAAAACTTTTTTTACTGTTATAGATTGAATAGCAGTCAGTGTCCTTAAAGCGGGTGTGTTACGCTAACAGTGGATACGCTGACAAGTGCCACTAATTAGATCTGGTGTCACAATAGCTTGGATTTAAAAAAAAAATAATCTTTTTCACTGTTATAGATTGAATAGCAGTCAGTGTCCTTAAAGCGGTGTGTTACGCTAACAGTGGATACGCTGACAAGTGCCACTAATTAGATCTGGTGTCACAATAGCTTGGATTTAAAAACAAAAAACTTTTTTTACTGTTATAGATTGAATAGCAGTCAGTGTCCTAAAGCGGGTGTGTTACGCTAACAGTGGATACGCTGACAAGTGCCACTAATTAGATCCCGTGTCACAATAGCTTGGATTTAAAAACAAAAAACTTTTTTTACTGTTATAGATTGAATAGCAGTCAGTGTCCTTAAAGCGGGTGTGTTACGCTAACAGTGGATACGCTGACCAGTGCCACTAATTAGATCTGGTGTCACAATAGCTTGGATTTAAAAAAATAATAATCTTTTTTCACTGTTATAGATTGAATAGCAGTCAGTGTCTTTAAAGCGGGTGTGTTACGCTAACAGTGGATACGCTGACCAGTGCCACCAATTAGATCTGGTGTCACAATAGCTTGGATTTAAAAAAAAAATAATCTTTTTTCACTGTTATAGATTGAATAGCAGTCAGTGTCCTTAAAGCGGGCGTGTTACGCTAACAGTGGATACGCTGACAAGTGCCACTAATTAGATCTGGTGTCACAATAGTTTGGATTTAAAAAGCAAAAAACTTTTTTTCACTGTTATAGATTGAA